>JAJNMT010000269.1:0-510464 GCA_025685495.1 Huntiella abstrusa | reverse complement strand
CATTGCGGTTGATATATGGAACATAGGGTAAGGCGGGATTTCCTATTACGGGAACACTTAAACCCGTGTATTCATTCGGATCCACTTCGCCCAGATTTAATGAACCAACTAGCCGTGGCTACCCGCAATCCAAGCCTAGTAGAACTACTATGTCTGAGTAGCCTCGCTCATGATCCAGAGGCTGTAACTCACCAAAAATGGAAAATCACTAGTTACAAGTGACGCGATGGCCAGTGGCAAGGCAATGAATGGACTAACTTCAATCCTATGCAATAAGTCGTAAAAAACCTTATAACGTGACAGGGCAGGTCATTTCATATAGTCGCGGCCCGTTCTATGATGCGGTTCTTAGAGTGCAGACTCGCAAGACAGTTACCGCTGGCGAGATAAGAGAGTGTAGCCACCGCAGGCGCCTCCGCCAGTGTCACATTAACACCAGGTATGCTAACGTCAATGACTAGCGGCACCTTTTGAGTTTTACTGCTTGCAGACGGTAGATTTGGACTATATCAGTTGATACGGACAAACACCAGAGGAACATAGAGAACTTACCCAAACCCCATTACGGCAAGGATGTGGGTAGTTGTGGCAACTTTCCAGGCTAACGGACGTGTCTCGGAGATTCAATGTGTGTGGAATCCTACATAAGAACATGTATATCATATCCAGTGGAGAATGATGTCATTGGAAATCGAACTTGTACGCGGGAATGTCTCAGGCGGGATTTGCGGGGATTCGTACATGAATTTCAAAAAATATAAAAGGAAGGCACGGGCGCCAGTTGCAGAAGTTGCTTCTTCTTGCTCCAAGCTAAGTCTTCTTTCCAGCACTGCTTCATCTTAAAAATTTCCTGTCCTCACACATCTTTCGTGATGGATTAAATTCTTTCCTACTATATTTCCTTTGAAGCCTTACTATAACCGCACTATCTTTTATTTCAGCATTCGTTTTATTCATTTGCTTGTTTCCAATTCACACAGCGCCACAAAGACCACATTGGACAACTTCAAAGTCTAGCGCGACTCTTTAATTACAACGCCCATAATGTCCGACAACATTCCTACCGCTTCGCTCGCTCGTGCAATGTTTCCATGCTGCGAGCAGGCCTTTTGTTATGAACCGAAGCCACCGTATGTCTACAGACAGGCACCCGCGATGTGGGACCCACGGGGTGCTAAGTGGCTTGGATATCTGGGCTATGTTGAGCCCCGCCTACCCGAGCTGTTTCTTGCGGATACAGTTGACTATGTCGCGGCACAAGACAACCTGATTCCGGATTCTCTTGTGTATGCTGATGTCAACAAAATCCGGTTGATGGAAGTGCGCGAACTTTGGTCACTTTTAGACGATGCGGTTCTATGGAACAACCACATCACAACGGCATTTCGTAACATGGTCGCCTTGAACCTATTTCTCAGTGAAACTTACGCCCTTCCACGCCCTTGTGGTGCCCCACAGTTAACCGACGGCCAACTCGAGTTCATCATGCAGTGCGTTAACGATGCATATGATCTTTCTTTCGACATCTTGAGTTTTCCCTCGGTGGTTGAGGGGTTCCATCACCGAGCTTGGGAAGCTCAGGAGCAGTGCCATATTGTCATCGAATATATCGAGGAAGCTCTCCGGGAAATAGATGATGTACCCGACGTCTTGGAAGAGAACATTCGTGTTGTCTTGGCGTCGATGTCAGAACCATCCGAGTACGAAGAGCTCCGCTCCACGACATTAATTTTACGCGATCCATTACCGTTAGCGCCGCTCGATCATTCTGAATCTCATATGCCTCAGGCTGATGAGGTCGAGCATTTTCGTTTCTGATGATTCAGGATTGGAGAAGACGATTTCATCTCAACCCCCGACGAGGGTATTCACCCGAGCCCCAATCTTTCCCTACAATCCTCGGAGTTCACTGACACCGAGACGGCGGATGATCAGCCCATGCGCCAGAGCCACATCGTTTCTCGGCACGTTTGGCGCTCTCCTACACCGGCGCACTTGGTACAGGAGCATGTCTCCGAGAATGAGTCGGATGAGAGCTCGAGTTATTGGCTCTATGACTCGGAAATTGGTGCTATTGATATTGGCGAGAGCCTGGTTCCTCTGGACACGAAGCCCATGAACTTCAATGGAGGGACGGTCACCATGGGAACGCCTGAGCCTCGTGAGGGATCCGAGTCTCGTCCGGTTGTCATTCTCGACGACGACGATACAGCCAACATTCGCACCGCCTGGAAACCTGACGTTGGTCCCGAAGATGTTCCCGACATTGCGAATATGATGGAGGAGGACAAGAAGCGCGAGGAGGCTAAGAAGCGTCTGCGCCCCAGCTTTTCATCGCGCATGATCGATACTTTTAGTGATTCAAAGCCTGCTCTTTTTAATGCATCGAAGGCTACTCTGATCAAGCCAGTGACTATTGAACGGAAGCGGGGGACAACTGATCAGGAGGGACGGAGCAAGCGGGCTAGATTGTTATAGAGATTACAGAAAGTTACCAGAGGGAGGGGATGATTATCTAGAAGACAGAGAATACATATATGGTTAGGATGAAAACTCCAAAATCCTTTCATGTGCTTGTGAATGCATGTATACATGTGTCTCAACTAGAAGTTAACGAAGGTCACAACGAATAATGAACCATGCTACATAGGGCCCCTAATCATATATTAACACACGGGTATATGTATGCAAACATGTACTTTTGTTTGTACTATTGCTAAGCTGGCATCAACTCTATCATCGCCGCACGTAGGACTGCCCCATCATTAACAACTAGACCTACCGTAATGATTAGACAGAGAGATTGACATGTTTACATGCCCAAGAGGCACCACGGCGACGCTTTTGGGCTTTGTGGTGCGAAATTCAAAAGTTAGTGGCGACAAGGCAGCTGCCTGACGAGTAGAAACTGGACCGAAAGTTGCTTCTAGATAATTGCTTCCATTGTCATGAAAGTGCACACTGACACGAAAGGGTACAGGACTAACATGTCACTTTCTATGCTGCTGGCTTCAGGGGCGAGTGTAGAGAGTAAGAATGCATTGCTGGAAAAAGGGTGGCCTATTTGCAAAGGTGCTCCAGGCGGCTCACTGATGGAGAATTGGTCCTGACATACGAATACTGGGCTAACGTTCCTGAAAGTCTGTTATTAAGTAGTCTATTGTGCCAGATAGGTCCCGGGTTGGTGAAATGAACACTGTACTAGTCGCGTAGGTATCGTTGTTAAGACTGCAAGGTACGTCTGTGCCGAGTCACAACTAGGTCACCGCGGAATCAGCCGAGAGAAGTAAGAGAGCGGTGTGTTGTAACTGAGGAAGTGTACAGTAGACAGACTTTCCTTCTAGGGGATACCTCATGTCGACGCTCGTAAGCGCCTGTTACTGCAGTCTTATCATATCTCTGAGGGTCTTGGTGTGGAGGAATTGTCCGTTCGTGTTCAATGATTTCACATTGGAGATGCAGTAGGTTCCTTTGGAACCCGTATATATGCAGGCGGGAAAGGACATCCCAAGCTCTGTGAATGTTTTCTTTCTATGTTAGGGTACACCCAACATCAGCCCATTCGCCTGTGCCGTGCGTACATCCCCGGATCTTGCGATATTCTGCCGGCATTTGTCATCATCAAGGATGTGCCTCTCTCGAGATGGTCCGCCAGCCAACCAGAGCAGAGTGTTGACTTGGAGTTGTTTCCTTCTGCTGCCGTGGAAACATTGACTGTTTTGGCTCTTCAGTGGGTTTCCCTATAATTACAGAAGAGTCCACTGAACGCCCACTTTCAGAGGTTTCCTGTTCTTTTCTTCTTTCTCTTCTTTCCTTCTCTTCTCCTTTCTCTTTCTTCATCAACTGAATCACAATAAACCGACTAATTCGCATTGCGCAATTACTTATTTCATCTCACATACTTTGTTTCAAACTAGCTTAAACAGCAACAATGACTTACAACAAAAAGCACGCTACCGACAACTACCCCGACTCCTTTCACTCTGTGGGTGGTCGCTTACTCCTTCCATCGCGGCCTTCAATCCCGTGGTCTCCACAAACCGAGCGTCATCGGATCCAGTCTCACGGCAAGAAACCCGTCCACTTGACGCTTGGGGGAAGGGACAACCGATGGGAGTACTCGTTTGCACGCCCCATAGAGTTAGAGGAGAAGGGAAGGGAGGGGCTGAGAGACTTGGTGGCGCGGAAGGCCGAAGGGCTTTGGCATGGATGGTGTGTGGCTCGGCAGAAGGGGGTCATTCGGCAAGTGCAGAAAGTGGAAAGAAAGGGGGGTCTCGTCACGCGAGTGCTTGAACGGGAAGAGATCAAGTTGGATAACATGATGGAGCGGAGACGTTGGTGGAAGGTGCTGAGGGAGTATGGGGTAAGTGCCCGAGAGGAGGTGTTGGGTGCCATGCACATGCATGCACACACGGAGGCGCTCATCTTACATCAGGAAGTTACTGCGGACGCAATGCGGGCCGAGCGGAACGCAGTGCCGAAGTGGCATTCGGGGGTGCATTCTTGGGTGGATCGGCATTTAGTCAGAAAGCCCAAGAAGAATCTCGCGGAGGAAGAGGGTTGCGCTACGATGTTTGCTCTTCGGGATGCTGATTTGAAGTGGCGCCAGCGAAAGGGGATCGTTGTCAACACGGAGACCAGCATTCTGAAGAAGACGTCGCTGAATCGGGGTAAGAAGGTGGTCAAGAGTGTAAGATGGGCACCTGACTTGGAGCCCAAGCGGTCTCGGGAGTCCTCTGGGCAAGTGCCTCGGGTCCAAACACCACAGCAACACGGGGTAGTTGTCGATAAGTCGTGCAAGGTCAAGAGTACAAGAAAGGTAAGTGGCAGTGCGAAACAACTGATAACTAACAGATCACGTGCATCTAGTGTAACCTCTCAATTGGCACCGACGTCGGCTCCGGCTCCGCAAGTAGTCTTCACCGCCACTACGAACGACAACACGCGCTCGCGTATCTCGCTGACTATCCAAGAGTACCCTTGGCTGGAAGAGTACT
Organism: Huntiella abstrusa; assembly: GCA_025685495.1. NCBI lineage: Eukaryota > Fungi > Ascomycota > Sordariomycetes > Microascales > Ceratocystidaceae > Huntiella > Huntiella abstrusa. Next base: position 505,467 of record JAJNMT010000269.1, on the reverse strand, counting down.
TTGAAGATGGTCTTGCGAGCCAGCATTCGAAGGTGGAGACGAAACCGGCCGAAACGACGGAAGTGCGGATTGCAGAGAAGGACTTGTGGGAGTTGGGAAGACAGTTGACGAAGAGAAAGATGGAGCGGTGGCAGAGGGAGTGTGAAGAGGCTGCGGCGGCGGAGCGTGAGGCGGAGTTGGAGCGGAGTTTGGCGTTGAAGAGGGAGGAGAAGATGCGGGGGCTGGTTCATCGGGACTCGGGGTGTTCTCTGGGTAACCGGGGAACCTCCCAGAATCCCGAGGGATCAGGGACGGCGGTTGAGGAGAACCGGACATCGAGGTAAGTCTTTCTGAACCAATGACAATACTAACTTATCTTCATAGTTTCACACAAGAACAAAACACCAGGTGAGTGCGATAGCGTTTGATTTTACTGATTTGTTTTTAGCGAAGTATTTTTATTCAGCATCATTATTATATACTGCAGGTAAGTCACAGAGCCTTGGTCTTTCTGGACTGTTTTTAACAACGTATTTATATCTAGTATCTTTATCATTCTCCAGGTAAGTACAATAGCGTTTGATTTTTTTGTTTTTGTTTTAGCGTTGCTTTTTATCAGTATCATTATCATATACTTCAGGTACGCCATACATCGTTTCATTTTATGGGCTGTTTCTAACGAAGTATTGATATTCAGTATCTTTATCATACACTCCAGGTAAGTCTAATAGCGTTTGATTTGTTTGTTTTTGTTTGTTTTAGCGTTGTTTTTTATCAGTATCATTATCATTATTCTAGGTAAGTCACAGAGCCTGCGTATCTCTGGATTGTTCTAACGAAATATCTACATTTAGTATCTTTATCAGTCTCCAGGTAAGTACAATAGCGTTTGATTTTATTGTGGTTTTTTTGTTTTAGCGAAGTATCTTTATTCAGCATCTTTATTATATTGTCTAGGTAAGTTACGGAGCTTTTGACTTTATGGATTGTTGTTAACAAAGTACCTTTGTCAGTATCTTTATCAATCTCCAGGTAAGTCACATAGCGTTTGGTTATATGGGTGTTTGTTTTAGCGGAGCAGTCAGTTTCTTGATCGCCATCTCTGTAAGTCCCTTCCCCTTCCCGATATCAACAATAGCATCCCATGCCTAGCGGCAAGCATACTCTTAGTGACTATAGTTTCTTGTCCCTTCTGTTGCGCGCCAGTCGGAAACAGGAAACTATTCAATCTAAGTGTCTGCATAACAGCGTCGTCTTATGACGGACTGATTTGTACAACTCTAGGGCTGCCGAGTGGCATACCTTGTGTAGTACATTTCAGACCCGAGGACAATGCCCCCGCTGTTGCCAATGGCATGGGAGCTTTGTTGATATCAAATAACTTCAAGAAGACATACTATCACTTTCTCATAGCGTCCTTCCTATTCGGTTTTCCCTCCTTCGGGAGGGTTTTTCCCGAAAAAAAGTAAGTCATTCTCATTCCCCTCAGTTACTCCAATATCAGCATACTAACTCTTGAACATACCCTCTGTCCCAAGCAACAACAGCAAACTAACCCTCGCGAAGAAAAGTAAGCCCAACTTTGTATCTGTTTTGTTTATAGCATACTAACTCACCAACATACCATATAGTTCAAGCAACTATAGCGGGCAAACCGTTATGAAAAAAAGTAAGTGCATCTTTACATCTGTTGTGTGCATAGTATACTAACTCTTCAACATACCACATATTCCAAGTAACTATAGCGGACATACCCTCGCGGAAAAAAGTAATCATATCTCTACATCTGATTGGCCCATACTGTACTAACTCTTCCACATACCATATGTCCTGACAGTCTCTGTTGCCTGTCTGTTGGAAAGGAGGTGAGCAAAACTCTACACCCGTTACATCACAAGCGCACTCGCTGTCATTCATACCATATGTCTCAAGCAAACAACTATCATCGAGCGACAAGTTTCAAAAGCCGTGAGTCAGTTTCTGCACTTGGTTTATTGATGGAGTACTAACTCGTCCACGCAGCGCAAACTCGAGTTCACCAGACTAAGCGAAAAGCTCACAAAATAGCCAGCACAGGTACACACATTACTTATAGCCGACATACTTCCTCGTACATACACAGCTGTAGCTGCTACAAGACCCCGGTTAATGAGTTCACTAGCTCGAAGTGGTAAGTTAATCTACATAGTTGAGGCTAGGCCTATACACTCGCGACCTACACCTTAAGTGTTTGTTCATTTTGTAATTTCTTGCTGCATTTTTCACTATTCCCCGACTCATGCCTACTACAAAACGTACGTTGCATGGCACTTTCTAATGACCTCGGCTACCTAATCATTACTACATACATTTGTTTCCTGGTCACGGTCGTCTTCTCTCTTCAGTTGACCTATGTACATAGATAATTTCTTCCAGATGAACCAACTGCTATTTCTCGCGCTGGCCCTTATGCATCGTAGATCCGTTAGTCTTCTTTCCTCTCTTGGAACAATTGATTTTACCCCTAGCTCCATCTCAATCATACCATCTTTAACTTTTGTCAGACATATCCCTTTCATGTTGTTGTCGCTCCGAAATAATGCACACATAGATCTGATGTCTCGCTGTGAAGCCTCTCGCTACCCAGCTTCCAACCCGGGGTGATAAAGGTACCACGCCTTTACTTTTTCTTCCATTTTGTACCCCGTTATCTGTTTCAAAGTGCTCATTATTCGTGAAGAGGATTCATTGTGCAGCGCTCTCAGATCATCGGCGCACCTGTCATGTCTAATTGGTAGGGTTATCCAACCCACATACCCCTGAAACTGTCGGCAGCTGCATAGCAACCAAGTCGCTTCTGATTGGTCGATAGCCGCCGTAGCGGGTCTAGTTCATGCGCTTTGTTTACAGTGACATCCGGATCATGAGAAGCGGCTGAATCAAGACAATGACGAACACAGCGGGGCTAGCCCATCAACATCTCTCCCGTAAACCCCTCCATTTTGCCAATCAACGTACCACAGGCGCCAAAAATGCCCCTGCTTGCTGTTTGTCCCACTCGGGCAGCCCTTTGCATGTTGTAAAAAATCATCGGGATAAGAAAGCCTTCATCCCGACGAATCATGTCAAGCAAACCTCTGTAGAGTAATCTCCAGACGCCCAAGAAGGAAAGAGGGTATTTTGAGGATATGAAGGCACAGCAGTTTCCAAACACAACAGTACGAATCGGAAATTTTAGAATTCACAAGTGAAAAAATTGGTACTCACGATTTCTCCTTATTTTGTTGCCTTTTCTGTTGTGCATAAAGGACTTCAGCTCTCAGACCTTTTCTCCCATACCGTGGTATTCCATGGTTTTTTCTCTTTTGAATTAATTGTCAACAAACGAGCGAGGTTTTGCAGAGTATCACCACTATTTATTGTATTTATTAAATCGGCGATTCTTGGATATAGACGATTGGGTGACGTACCGGCGAGATTAACGAGAATTCACGACTGTTACTGTCCGACGCTACGAATCACCAACAAACGATAATTCGCCTTTTGTTTACTTTGACGTTTAATTCGACTACACGACCTTGAGATACACTTTCTTTTTTTTGTTGTTATACCCATAGACTTCTTGTTTCTACGACGTTTCCATTCCGCTGGGAATGTCTCTACCGATACATTTATTCGCCCTTAATTGACACCATTAGCGATTCAAGGTGGAGCTTATCTGGTAAGTGTCTTTTGCAGCTTGCCTTGCGCATGTCACCTGAGATCCACAACTAGCACCACCACGGCATCCGGTATTTCTTATGCTGGCCAGTCCAGCTTGTCCACCCACACCAAATGCCTTCTTTTCCTTCGCCTTTTTCCAGTCGCAGTGATGCCGTGCCACCAGATGGAACCGTCGTTACTACTCCCCACTAAATCCCGCCTTCATTCCTTTGCCGTTCTTGCCAACAAAGTTGCTGCTTTAAACTTCTGAGACTCCCTGTCTCGGTTCTCTACTTCCTCCCTTGTTACCGTTTCTGCATGCGCATTGCTCCCCGCCCCCACTATGCCCCGACATGTCCGTCCCAAGTCCGCCGCCGCTAACCACCCGCGCAAGCAACATAGACACAAACGCAAAACAATGACAGGCTCACCCGCGCCTGTAGACGCCGCCGAAAAACAGTCACCCGCAACATCCGCTACAAAAGCCAACCCGAAACCACATAGGCCCGCCAGAAATGGCACCAACAAGGGCGCCCCCAACGGCGGCCCGGCCCGCGGCCGCTCCACGACTAGACGCATTGACCCGCTTCCGCCAAGTCTGCTGACGGAGTTCTTCCTCGGGCGACCGTTGCCTGCCCGTCGCGCAGCCATGCGCGCACGCAGGGAGAGTGCGGATGCCGTGAAGGCTGAGTTGAGACAGGAGATGCGCGCAGATGCGATTCGGAAGGTGCAACCGCCGGGTGGTGTCAAGGACCGCGTGCGCACGTGGCAAAAAAACAATGCGGCAGCTATGGCTTCCGGAGATCCAATGGCTGCGCCGTCTATACCTGGAGATGTTGCCTTTTCGGATGAGGATATATCAGTTACAGAGGAGGACCGCGTACGGATCCGCGCTGCGAGTAAAAGGGCAAAGAAGAAGGAGGATAAGGTGCCAGAGTTGGGAGAGGGGTCGCGCAGTATGCCGGTGAAAATTAATGTGCCACCAAAGAAGAGAGTGGTTAGTGATGATCACTGGATGAAGATTAAGCTGAAGAAGAAGCCATCGCATCGACGAAAGTCTCCGAACGTGGCAGCGCGAATCCCCCGGGACTTCACACAAAAAACGATGAACCAGCCTGCATCATCAAAAGTGCGCGCATGGGTTCAACAAGTCGAACTTCCAGACGTCCACGAGAATGCACCACCACTTACTCCGCTCAGTCCGTCGCCTTACAAGACTTATCGCTACACGAAATCACTATCTAGTATGAAGGGTCGAGAGCAAGATTCCGAATCCGACTCGGAAGACGACGACGACTATGAGTCTGTAACTGATTCTGAAGAGGATGATGACGATGATGACGCTTCACACCGACGACGAAGAACGCAGAGTGCCTATGGGGCTAGTTCTGTGTTTATGGGTGGCCGGGCGACTAAAAGCGCAGTTTCGGAGCCTTTGGATGATGGCATTCGAGTGAGAGGTTCAGAGATCGCGGATGATGGAATCAGAGTCAAGGGGTCTGAGATTGGGGATGGTATACGAGTTACACCGTCAGAGCCATTTGACGACGGAATCCGAGTCACTCCTAGCGAGCCAGCAGGTGATGGCATCCGGGTAACACCTTCAGAACCGTTTGATGATGGTATCCGAATTACTCCGAGCGAGCCTGCTGGTGATGGGATAAGAGTTGCGCCGTCAGAACCAGTAGACGATGGGATTCGGGTGGCAGCCATGGAACCGTTAGATGATGGCATCAGAATAACGCCTTCAGAGCCAGCCGGTGAGCCTGACCCGTCGGTGTCCGATCAGTCATATGGGGACCCAGGGGATGAATCTTTCCAAGATGCCGCAGACGAGCCGGCAGATCCAAATCCAGAGCCAGAGCCAGAGCCAGAGCCACACAATCTGCCACCTATTCCACCACCCGCATTCGACGACGGTATTCGAGTTAGCGGGTCAGATGTTGCACAAGATGATGGTATTCGTGTTGCCCCCTCAGTGCCATTTGATGATGGTATTCGCATTACGCCATCCGAGCCTCTAGATGATGGAATCCGTGTCGCCCCTATTGGAGATCCAGCAGTCGTCGAAACCACGGCATCCGCTATATCTGACGCTCTCGATAGCGCTACACACGAAATCATCGCCTCCGGACGGAAACCAGACGAGTCTACGGATTCAGATCTCAGTTCAGTTAGGCCATCCAAGGTTAAAAAGACGGGTGTCCTACGATCACCAAGAAAAAGAGCGTCCACGACAAATGTCAACGATACTCGATTCTCATTGCCGCCACGGTCGTCGACCATGGATAACGTGGCTGACGCGGCAAAGGCGAAACAGGCGCAGAAGCCGAAGAGACGACGAACAAAATCTATGATGGCACCACCTGTGGCGAGGTCTGTCAGAACGTGTTCTGTGTCGGGTTCTAGTTTTACCTCTGACAATGATTCTCTTGAGGATATTCCTGTAGGGAACTCGGCGTTCAGCTCTTTGAATCTCCCTCTAGGTGCCGAGGCAGGGAACACCCGTCGGTCAAAACCACAGCCTCATCCAACGCCAAAGCCGCCAGCAGTAGATAAGGACAAGACTAAACGAACAACGAGTTTTAGACATGTCCCTTCAGTCATCAAAAAGGTTCTCGGCGAGGGCAAGAAGATTCTACAAGAGCCAGCGCAGAGACCACCGATGAATCAGCCTGCTCCAGCGAGAATCGAAAAGTGGTTGAATAATACTGTTGAGCCGGTGGATAAGATTGGCGGGGCGACGCCTATTAAGAAGGTCATTGAAAAAGAGTGGGCTTACGAGTCACTGCATAGACGATCTTCTGGCGAGGGCCTCAAGGAGAGAGTTGAAAGGCCCGAGAGTCCGGAAGTTTCAAGAACTTCGCTTGTGGATCGGACGAAGTCGAAGGTTAAAGCAGAGGACTCCCCAGATCGGACGCCAAGCCGAAAGGAGAGTCAAAAATCACCACCCGTCACACCAAAAACGGATCATGCCCCAAGGCCTCTTAAGACGGCCAAGATTACTAGCTCATCACCAGTTCCGACGCCAAGTCCCCCACCCGTCCTGTCAAGAACGCCTACGCAGAAAGTTAAGAAGACAGCTAGTACTACCAGTCTTACTCGAAAAGGTGCCAGCCGGTCAAATACACTCAATTCACGGGCGTCGTCGAATAAGAGACCACTCAAAGAGGCTCTCAAAGATGCCTTCCGTGGGGAGTCTTCTACTGTGAGACCACCTGCTAGCTATGAGAGTTTGGAGGAGCGCTCGTATTCTGTGGATCTGGACATTGACGAGCACTTTTTGGATGAGGAATATGACTTGCAGTCTCAACATCGACGGACCGCCACTGGCGGATCGGAGTTGTCTTATATCAGCTATGGTAGTATGCCGCCATATGCCCACAGTAACATTACGGATTCTGATATGACGCCAGCCCCGTTAGCCCCTTTACGGACTCGCAAGGTCCCGCCTACGCAGGGGAGCGCCTTGACTTCCGCTATCAATGAAGATCACGTTACAGGCTCCAGTACTGATCGGATTACGTCGCCATTCAGTGGGACTCCTGCTCGGACACCGGCTACACAAGCTACGAGTGTTTCTAATGACGGGCCTACTGCGGAGTGGGTTGATGGTATTCATCGACAGACGAGTTACAAGGTGCAGAGGGTGCCGAGCTACCAGGTGAATCGGGCTCCTAGTTACATGTCAGTCCCTGAGTCTCGATACGATGACCCCGAAGAGCCAAGTTTTATTGCTGGTGATGATGCTATGGACCAGAGTTTTATTCCCGGTGCGTCAGAAACTTTAGAGAGAGCGCCAGTTCACAGGGCCGCGGCTCCTTCGGCTTCTTTAAAGCCCTCTGCCGTCAATCGAAATCCCAGCTTCGTCGCCGGGGTGCCGGAGAAGATTAATCGCCGGACCAGTCGCCTGGGTTCTAAATCCAAGCCGCCAGATTCTTTGGCTCGCAATATGTCTTTTGTCTCTGGCCATGAAACGCTAGACCGCCGAGCCACCAACTCTAGTCGAATCAGCCGGTCAGTAAGCCGTCGTCAGCCATCCATGAAGCGTAGCGAAAGCCGATATAGTCGGCGGTCGAACAGTGAGCGTGGACTTAAACGGCGGTTGACTAAGCACTCGGATCTTGTGTCTGTGTTGTCTACAGCTGAGGAAGCGCCTGGGGACCATGATGATGGTGTTAGTTTAATCAGTTCAGTGTCTACGTTGTCACGTAGATCTCGGGCTAGCACTATTAAAGGGGGGCGGCCTCCAGAGGTGGGCGGTATCGCAGGTCTGTTGAGAGATTATGCACGGGAAGAGAGTTGTTATAAGGGCGAGTTAAAGGCGTTGGTTGATGGTGTCATTCCCGTACTATTGAAGGAGGTTGTCCGGGGTGGACTCCTCGGAGACATTGCCAAGGGTGAGGAGGAGCAATTCGCGAAGGCCATTGTCGATATGGGCACTTGGCTTGAACGACTCCGCAATGCGCATCGCAAGGCTCCTGTGACGGATGTTTACCAGCTGTTTGCATGGCTGGAACGGGTGCATGAGGTTTATGACGGATACTTGGATGTATGGAGATTGGGTTTCCAAGATTTGATTGTTAATCTTGCGCCGATCATGGACTCGCTGGATGATAATGACTCTTTGTTGGATGCGATGCCGAGGAATGACGCGGGAGATTGGGTTGATCAGGATGGAGAAAGAGTTGATGTGGCGCATTTCTTGAAGAGGCCTCTGCATAGGGTCAAAAGAATGGTCAAGTTTTTGAGGGTACGTGAGGAATTAAAACAAACTTGGGAAGAGAAACTAACAATGTTATAGGGAGTCACTAAGTTGTTACCTTCAGCTACTACCAGCGCCTTGTTAGATTCGTATCAACATCTTCAAGAAAAAGCCCGGAGACGTTATAACGAAGAGGTTGCCAGATTGACGGACAAAGAAGCGGCTGATACCTCGACTGCACAGTGTCTTGATCTGCGCACAATGGACCGTTATCACGGTGCCAGTATTGATCGCACAAGACAAGTCAACGCCAAGGACGTTTTCAACCTTTCCATGTTTCATTCTAATGGACAACGTCTTGAGTGTGAGGTAGAGTTGGTCCATCGTGATAAGCCTCAGGCCCGTGGTGATGTCGGTGATATCCTTATTAGGAAGACTGGCGAGGGCAAAGAGACTTGGCTTCTCTTCCAGCCATTCCCTATGGATGTTGTTTCGGGTAGACGTTCAGGTGATGGAATCATTGTTATGATTCGTGGAGAGAAAGACGAGTGGAGGGAGTTGCTTCATTTTGGGACCCAGGATGAAGAACAGATTGCGGACTGGTTGGATATTTTCAGCCCAGAACCTATGCCTATGGGTAAGGAGACCGACAGTCTTCCTGAAGGACTTTCTGGGTTTATGGCGCCTGAGTTGTCTACTATAATGGAGGTTCCCAGTGGTTCGGAAGTTTCCAGAGCCCAGCCGGAGGATATACTTGACGAGCCGACTAGCCCTGTGTCGGCTGGTACGGTCAAGGAGAAGAAAGCCCTTAGTCCTACTGAGGATCGACCACCTGCACCACCTGTCCATCGTACGCTTAGTCAGGCTAAAGTTGAAGCACCTATTCTTGTGCCCGAACCTCTTCGGCCTCGGCTCAACAGACGGGGTTCTTCCCCCCTCAAACATGAATACCTCCCTTCAGAAGTGTCTTCGGCTGTGTCTGGAAGTCAGATTGAAGTAACGCGGTATTCTGATCCAGAGGAGTCGTACCACAGCGGCTCCGGTTCTGGGTCTAGGTCATGGTCTGGCAGTGAAGGTGAATACTCGGATGACCAATCAACGGGCTCCAGCGATAGCGACGAAATCGATAGTATCGATATGCCAGAGACGGAACTGGGGATTAGTATCCGAGAAAATGAACGGCAACGTAGCCTCCGGGGAGCTTCTTCTGTTCTGACGTATGATAGTTTGACGCCGTCCAAGAGTGCGTCGCAGGTGGGACCCCGGGAATACTCTGATTCGGAAGACGATGATGCGATTACTGTTCGTTATGACGATGCGATTAAGGAGGAACCAGAGGAAGAAGAGGACTACAAGGGGCCGAGATACCTTGCGGCCATCTCGCAATGGATTGATAAGAAAGCTGTTTGGAAGGATATTGCTGCAGAAAATTGCTGGGTTGTTGTTCTTCCAGGTGTTCTAGAGGTTCATCCTGCGGGGGCGAAGAATCTGAGAATGTCGCATCCGATTGTTGCGTTGGATTTGACTCCGAAGATTTTGCTAAGACAGAGTACCTTTATCGACTTGGAGGTTCGGGCGCAGACACTGGATACAGGCAAAACTTTTGTTCGGGCGCCGGCAAATTTCCGGTTTAGATGTTTGTCTACGGCTGAGTGTTATGAGTTGTATACAGCTGTTCATGCGGCCCGGTTACAGAATTCTCTGTACAACAAGATGGAGGCAGATGCGCGGTACAAGGCCTTTGGGCAGTCTCAAGTCGGAGGTCCTGGTGTTGAGACTCCTACTCCAGATGATGAACCTGTTACAGTGGCTAGCAAGAAGAAGCGGAGTTGGTTCGGTAGGAAGAACTCTTACCGTGCTAGTGCTAGAGCACCGGTTAGTGAGAATGGAGGAAGTAACGCAGTGTCTCAACAAAGTGCAGCCTCATCGTTTTTGAGGAGACTGACTGGAGGTAACTTATCCTTCAACTTGGCCAAGTCAACTATTGATCGACAAGGTAGAGCTGGAGGATCAATTTACTCTGCTGATTCAGCTGGTGCTTTGAGACCGCCGAGTGTTAGTATGGCGTCTACTTCACGAGGACCTGTAGTGGGTGGTAATCCTGGGGAAGAAGGTATTCGGATTCGGCTTCATCTTTTGGTGACAGCGTCTAAATGGGAAGACTGGGGTACTTGCATATTACAGATCTCTCGACCTCCTCCAGGTTCCCGCATGGCTCTTCGAATGAACCACGGTCTTGAAAAACGAATCACTGTGACAGCCATACCGAAGAAGAACGCTACAGGACCTCCACCACCGCCTACTATTGATGCAGTCCTCGGAAGTGGATGTTTCTCCCAAATGGGAAACCGTGGAGTCGTGTGTGGAATTTGGGAGGAAGTTAGAGATGAAGAAGGCAATCTGGGGAAGATCCCGCGTAATGGTAATGCAGCTGGTGGAATCACTAAATGGTGTTTCCAATGTCGTAATGGGACGGAAGCTGCATGGGTTTTAAGAAGTTTGAGACAGGAAGTCTTGTTTTAGAAAGGGAAGGGGTGACGAAGCCTGTTGGCTTATATGGTTATGTTATGATTATATGAATTGATGCTATGATTGAGTATTGAAAGAAAGAAACTAGCCAACCAGATTAACGCCGTGATATGCAAAAAGATGGGGGATGATAAGATGTGGTCTACACATGATCAATTTCCCTCGAAGCGAACCTTCTTTCCTGATGATGTTGAACTGTGATGTTGATGATGTTGATGTTGGTGATGTTGATCACGACCCCGTAAACTCCCAGCTCTCCCGAGACTATATCTTCTCTCATCCCTCCTTGTAGTAAATTTAAGCCCACTACCACTATCCCGTCTTACAAGTCCCCCAACTGGACTTCCACTTCTCACGGCGCTACGATATGGGCTTCCCGGCCCTGGTAACACACCCGCAAGGGCTTCTGCAGCGCTAATCGACGGTGTCGGCCGGACAGGCGGGTCGAGGAATGCCCCGTTTGGAAAGCGAATGTATTGTTCATCGAGCGGCGATGGATTCGACAAGGCAGGTGCTGACGGAGTTGGTGGTGGTGGAAATGGAAGGGACAGAGGTGGCGGTGTTGGTGTTGATGATGGTGATGGATGGGTTGATGAGGCCGGGTTCGGCTGGAAGCGCCGGAGTGGATTGGCCGGTGCTGGGGACGACATCTTTTTTTTTTTGCCTTGGTGACGATGGGGGGTTTAATTGATTGGACGATCACTTCTGATCATTTTTGGAAACTGGGGAATGACGGTCTTTACTTCTTTATATATTCATTTATCTGCGTGTGTACATTCCTCAATGCACAGACCCCCGGAGGCGGCGCGTCAGTCTCAGATATCCGTAAATACCTTTCCTCAAACACCCGCCACCCCCAAATATGTAAGTAACCCTATTTATAACCCTATTACCGAACGAGCCATACAAAGAGGGAATAAGAAAGTAAGGCGACGTACATACAACGTTGGGTTGGGATTGTTTGGTTGGGCTGTGTGCTAGGTTCCCCTCTTTGCCGGGTTATAGAAAGCACTCAAGTTTAAGGGATTCCTAACGAACAACCCACGAGAGACCAACAAGCTATTTCGAAAAATGGTATTTCCACCCGCAGCATACGTTGAGGAATGCGATGACGCGGACATTCCAATTTCAGCAACTCGTCGGTCCGCAACGACTCCGCGGCCGCCATCAGTTCCCCCGGCAGTGAACATCCCATCGTCATCGCCACCCCGCCCTCCCGAGATACCCACGACTCACGACATTGATATCCGCGAGAACATCCGCGCCAGAAGCCACTCACGACGGAGAAGTCGGGCGCGCAGTCTGGTGAAAGAACGGAGTCATTCGCGCACTCGCGAGGCTAGTTATGAGCGGAGGCGCAGTCCTTCGAGGGACGAGAGGGAACGGGAGAGGGAATGGAAACGGGAACGCAGGAGGAGAGAGAGCGTGGCGAGGGAGCAGAGTAGATTTCGGGGGGATGAGCCGGGGAGGAATAGAAGTGCTTCGGTTAGAGGGGGGTTTCCACCCGGGCCGGTGGGGGGACCGCCGGGACAAGGTCCGCTTCCGGGTCAGGGTCCACCCGGGGGAGGGTTTTATATGGGGATGGGAATGCCTGGACAGCCACCTATGATGGGTATGCCGGGGGGGATATATCCACAAGTTTCAATGATGCCGCCTATGGGTCCGCCGATGATGCACCCCGCAAACCCAATGATGCACGGCCATCCAGGTCCAACATATCAACACCAACAACTTCCCCCGCAAATGGCCCCTCTACAAATGAACCAGCAGATGCCGCCGCAAATGCATATCCCCCAGGGTTACCAACACGACTACCACGAGCCACCGACTCCACGAGACCGTCTCCCTCGACTTGCCCCGCAACGACCTGTTTCGGCTATGGCCGTGCGGAGAGACTCACAGTCACATAGCCAGTATGACTATGAACATGAGTACTCACCGAGTGACGCCCCATTGACCCTTCCAGGTCCACCACCGACAAGGCGCCCGTCGCTTCGCCACGAAGAAAAAAGAAAGATGCCTCCGCCCCTCCAGAATCATCCACCACGGCCTAAATCTGCTAGACCAGCCTCTGTCAGTTACGGGCGTCCAGCTGTTGGAGCATCGCATTTACGACGGACGGCGGGGTATGACGATGGGGTGTTTGAAGAAGGAGATGCGGAATATGCGACGCCACGCACACGGAGGGATTCTAATTCTATAGCAAGGGGGGTGCCGGTTCCTTTGGGGCGACAGAGGAGACCGTCGAGTTATTATTCGGAGAGTGTGGGCGGGAGTTATGATGGGCATGGAGGGTTAGCACGGGAAATGAAGGCACTGGAACTTGCCGATGACAAGCGTGATCGCGAACGGGCATATCCCGCCCGATCAACACGGAGCGGAGGTAGTCGGGATGATGAATGGAGGGAACGTCCATCGGGTCCTAGCATCGCTACTCGCTCATCAGACGAAGACTACCCATACCCCTTCGGAATCCCCCCGGACCCCTCCGAACTCCCATTAACCCGACAACTCGCCCCACCGCAATCCCCAGCGACCCCCTCGGCCGTCTCAGCCGGCTACTATAATCCCTACGAACACTCCGGCCCCGTCGCTGTTCCTGCTAGACGAGCAAGGGCGGGAAGTCGCGCGGCTGATACCTTTAGACATTCCTTTGATAGACGTTATGAAACGGCGCCTATCTATGGGGAGTATCCAAGGTATTAAAGCCAGTTATGAGAAATGATGTCATGTGATTAGGAATTGATTGGGTTAGGGTTAGTGATGATGGATGGGTAGGACAGGCGGTTGTTTGTAGTGCGTGGTTGCTAGGTAACGCGGTTGGTCAGGGCGGCTATGGGATTGATTTGGGTATATGTAACGTGGACTGTGGATTTGTTGACGTGAATTGATTCTTCTTGTTCTCATTATTTTTGTTTGAGTGTTTTTGTTAGTGTGCAGTGCTTAGCGAATATGGCGACGGCATTGCAGAGTGCGGCTTCGGCTGCGAAAAGTTATTTACATTTGTTACCTACTACGACTACCGTTGTTGGAATTCAGGAGATCCCTACTTTGGGCCCGTTGGTGGCTGATCGGTTACTTCACAGACGGGAAACCAGCACGTCTACTTCCACGGTGAATCCCTCTGAGGGTGTTATTGCCCCGGAACATATCAACCAAGTTGCCATGTTTGTTTTATTCGGCTTCATCATGGCAGGGTTCGTTGTTGGTGGAATTTGGTTCTTCTTCTGGGCGAAGAATGGAGGGTTTACATACCATGAGAACGACTGGGAGGATTACGTTAGTACGGTGTTGAGAAGGAAGGGACCTAACGGGACGGTTCTTTCGAATGTTACGAAGAGTACTAAGCTTGGAGGAGGAATGGCCTATCATGATTTGGATGAGGAGACGGAGTATCTTGGTTCTGGGTATTCGGGGTCGACTGTTTCGGGGATTACCGCTGGCGCATCTGATCTAGGAGCTCGTCAGGCACGGAAAGAAAAGATTGCCAAGCGGAAGGAGAAGAAGCGGCGGGAAAAGGCAATGGCTGATGAGGATAACGCGCTCATCGAAGACATTGAAGCGGAAGCTCGCGCCGATTTAAAGACATATCGCCATGAGAAACCAGCTCGTGTTGGCGGCTTGAACCGGGAAGCTGACGGCTCGGAATGGGATGGATCGACGGTGCCTTCGGCCTTGGGAACTACCGTTTCTGACGGACTATTGGATAATCAGCAAGAGACACCCACCAGAAGTCCGAAGAAGGGAGGTATTCGCAAGGTCTATTCCGTCGCCGACAGAAATAAATCCCGCGAGGAGGAACGTGAACGTGCCGAGGCGAGAAGACGTCGTGCGGAGGAACGGGAACGGGAACGTGGCGGCGTGCCGAATCTCCGCGGTGGCGAATCAGAGGTCTCTAGTGTCGGTCCTAGCGAGGTGTCATCCGTGCCTATGAAAGCAGATAAAAAGGACTTGCGGCGCAGCTACACGTATCAACGATCCGGTGCTCCTAGAAGTAAATCGCAACGTCGCCCTCGCGAACAAAGTGAAGTTGGCACGGCGGTGTCAGAGGTTACCGAGGATGGAAATGGGAATAGAAGTTATTTCCATCCGATTCCGGAGTTGAGGGGTGAGGAGAGGGAGCAGGAGAAGGAGAAGGAGCGGGAACGGAGGAAGAAGGATAGGAGTATGCCGCCGGTTACGAGGGGTGAGAGCCGTAGGGAGGGGAGGGCTAGAGGGGAGTCACGGACCCGTGGAGAGTCACGGACCCGTGGAGAGTCTCGTACTCGTGGAGAATCTAGGAGTCGTGGAGAATCCCGTACCCGTGGAGAATCCCGCACTAGAGACTCCTCTCGCGCTAGAGACTCCTCCCGCACTAGAGACTCCTCTCGCACTAGAGAACCCGCTCGGAAATCTACCGTTCGTGGACCTCGTCCTTCTCAGTCAAACTCCCGGGGAACGTACCAACCAGCACACCAATCTGATTCAGAACTGGACTAGATACTTTCAAATCATCATCATTCATTCTAATACATACATATAATCTACCAAGTCTCCGCAATGTACTGACCGGCCTTCTTCCGCAAGTCCCAAAACTCCTTAGCTGCCTCTCTACTCAAGTTGGCCTTTTCCATGGCAACATCCTGCAAGGCCATTTCCACTCCCTCGCCCATTCCCCGGGAACTTCCGCAAACGAACACACGGCCATCTTGCGAGTTGATGATATGCCAGACAAGATCCGCCTGTTCACGTACTTCCTCCTGGACATATCTTCCCGTGCCCTTGCGACTTTCTACCACCTGTTTGACTTTATCTTCGTGAATACCCCATTCACCACCGTAGATCTCATCCACGCTGGAATCTCGGATACCTTGGAGAACCCACACTTTATTAGCGCAGTTGGCCGTCTTTAACCGGCGTTGAACGAACCCTCTGAACGGGGCGATTCCCACGCCCGCGCCGATAAGGAGCATGGGGCCGTCGGAGACGAATTCCTTGGCGAGGGGGTTCTGCATGAGTCCTTTGAACATGGGGATGTATACCACAGGGTCATCTACACCTGCGGCCTTCTGTGCGAGGAAGTTTCTAGCTTGACGCTCGAAGAAACCGGAGCCAACACCGGTTCTTTGGCCGTGTTTCCAGTCGTGGGCTTCATGAACGGTTACGGCAATCTCGATGACTCGTCTTTTCAACTTGCCGCAGGATGTGCTGATGTAGGAATCATGCGGGTCGTTGGAAAGTGAGTAGAACCGGGGCATCAGTTGTGGGAGAATGCTGAGGAGTCTGTCGAGTGGGATGACGGCTGAGGGGAAGGCTGAGAGGACTTGAGCAATAGTGACGTTTGGGACGGCCCGGAAGGAGTTGAATAGGTGGGTTCCCTCGGAGGATATGAGATACCGGAGGATTTTCTGCTCGTTGGGGTTGACGGCGTATAACGCCATTAGTTGGAAGAGTTCCTTGCTAGGCTGGGTAGACTGCACATCTGAACACCACGTAAGCAACTCTCTCCGCGTACTAACCAACTTCCTCGGTTCCTCTTCTCCCCAGACCGTCGGCCAACGACCACCCGTAGTTTCCACAAGAACAGGCTTATCCCTAAGGAAACGGGGGATACATAACAGATCCATCAACTCATCAACCACCGCCTCTTCATTCGGCGCCATGACACCGATGGCCCCGCCAACCCGGAAGTCCACGTTATTCTCGGCTGGGTACCCGGTGACATCGATGTCGAAATGGTATGTTCTTTTCTCGGCTCCCGGCTTGGTGAGTTCCCGGGCCGAGTGGAGACGTGCGGGGAACACGGAGTATGGTGGGTGTGGTTGGACGAAGGACGGCGGCTGGATTTTGGTGTTGATTTGGAGGGTGTTTAGTGACTCTGTGACCTCTTCGACTGCCGCTGGGGTAACGGTGACTCCCTCGGTAGACACGTGTAACCTAGGAAGAGTCTTCTCCTGCTTCCCGACGGGTCTCAAGAAAACCTTTTGCTCCGGCTCGACATCCACCCCGGTTAAATAGACGGGTATATCAACCACGTTAAAGCCCAAACTCTTATACGCATCATTATCCGGGGCCTCCACATGTTCCAAAGCCACGTTATCCCGCCCATCTGCTCTCCGGCCACAGCAAGTCCCTCCGCAACATCTATTAACCAATTCCGCCGTGGTCTGTCCGGTAAGTTGTTCCAGGGCCGAGGCTCCCGCCTGGGTGATTAGTCGAGTAGAAGCCCTGCGTGGCCGGACGGGCGGGTCTTCGGGGTCGAGGGTTGCATCGGAGTATGTTAGCGACGGGGCCGGCGGAGTCATTTTGTCAGTAGGGGTAGATGGAGGTGAGGTAGTCATTTTAAAGAAAGAAAGAATGAATGAATGATTATGTAGAGCTCTTGTTTCTTTTTGGCTCGTCCCCGAATACTTAAAGCACAGGGTATTTATATATGGCGGAACCGGTGACTAGGTTAACCTCGGGCCTCCCATTTATCGAGTTTTTTTTGGGACTAGTGGTAGTGGCGGATTTGCCCATGAATTGACACTATGTAATGCGGGTGTTAATTTGCCTGACGAGAACTGCAGGAAGAAAAAGTGATTGATAAAGAAAATCTGATAATTCCGGGTAAGCGAAGAATGGTACCGACGATGTAGAAAGCCGTGGAATTCGGGTTGAAGACGGCTTGTACTTATGTGTACACCTCCTTTCTTTTTCTCCCTCTGTCCCCCATTCATTTTTTTCTGCCAACTTCCCATTTCATCATTGAAATCCACACATCCCGATCAACATCCATGTCAGCCCAACCAATCTAACCCAATCACGTGGTTCTTTCCCTTCTACCAATCCGAAAACGAATACATTCTTTGAAAAGCGGTGAGCCCCTGATTCTATCCCGTCCCAACCCATCTTATCAATCTGATATCCATACCAACCAATTCATATCAGAAATTACCCCGTCAAGCGACCCTGATAAAAACCAAATTCACCCTCAAAGTGACCCCACAATGACGCCATAATATCCCCAACAACCACTTAATATTGACTTCTCTCCATAAATTCCCCGCCCCGCTACATATCCCCGCATTGTAATCGATCCACTCTGAATCATCATTGTTGTTACCTACAAAACCCCAGATAACCCTTCTCCCGGCATAGTCAGCAACGTGGCGCAGTGGAAGCGCGCCGGGCTCATAACCCGGAGGTCCCTCGATCGAAACGAGGCGTTGCTATCTTTTCTTTTTTAGTTTTCTTTCCGGGCCAGGGTTAGGGTGTATATAACGATGTCTTCTATTGTTCTTCTATTCTAGTTTTGCCAATCAATCAAAAAACTATTCTAGTCTTGCGCCGCCGTTGGGTGTGGATGATATGGAACTTGATAATTCTTCTGTAGACACACTCGGGGTGTAAGAGTACATTGAGCGGGGTAGGTCGACCGAAAACATAGACATTCCAGCTCCGTCAACATACCATGTTCGAGGGACTGTACGTTCCCATGCTGCCCGGTTATGTCGTTTTCTAACAGACCCAGGGAGATGCTCCAGATATGCACCTTCCAAGTAAAGGCATTGTAAAGGGGATAGTCGTAGTTGGTGTTCCTGCCAAGCAGCGATGATCCACCACGACCCAACAGGATCCGTCGGTACAGGTGTAGCAGGATGTGGATACTTATGACATCTATGAATAAGATTATCCAGTAACACCGAGAACCCTGAACACGGAAACTCGGCTGTATATCTTCCTCCTCTCGGCATCCCGGTGATTTCCTCAATCCCTTTGAAATCCCAACATGGCCCCGCCAAAAACGGGAATCCAAGGGCCTTACAAATTGCCTGTTCGTCGTTCCCGTCTACCTCCGGCATCTCCACGTCCTCCTTGTCAATTCCCTCGGAAGTAGACAATGATGAACTCATCCAAGGCTCTATCTTCTCGCCTAATACCTCCTTCATGACCCTCCAAATCGACCATTCCACTACCGAAACATCCGGAAGAACCTTTTTCTCAAGACACTCCGCCACTAGGCTCTCTGCCAGCTCTTTATACCCCGTCATTTTCCCCTCCAAGTACTTTTTATGGCCCGGAAACTCATCCACAGTCTCAGCCACATCTTCCGGAATCCCATGGCCCAGAGACCTCAATAATGATACCTCCCTTTGCGCTTCTTGATGTGTCTTTTCCAACGTGAATAACTCTTCCTTGTAGCTACCCCATTGAGCTACGCTTTCTTCAAGCTCGAGGTAGGTAGGGTGGAAACCCCAGTTATTTAACGCCCCGCCACCTTCTATGCCGATGGTGTCTAGTAGTACAGAGTTGGCTAGGTCGTCGGTTTCCTGCTCGGGAGTCTCAGAGACTTCCCCGGTTAACATCCCGAAAAAGGCTTTCTCAAGGGAATCTACCAGTTCTTCTTGCTCATCTCTCAATGCATCCTGCTTGTCAAAGTATTCTACCCGTTTGGCCGTTTCAATACGTGCTTCTTGAATCTCCCCATGTAACCTCCCAAATATCTCAAGATTCTCTTCGTTCCCGAGATCTCCCCGTTTCTGTGTAACAAACACCATCATCCGACCGACTGCTTCATCTTCACAACTCCTCAACTCTCGTAGTTCCCTTGACAGGTTGTTCATCCGTCCTCGCATGTCATACAACTTCATCCGTTCCTTGCGTAGCTGCGCCCATCGAGTCCTGAATACTCCCTCTTCCGCTTGATTCTCATTCATAACCTTCCTAAATCCCGAAAGTATATCTCCCTGGGAATATCGGCCACCGCCAACCCCTAGAACCTGCTCATATCGTAACCGTTCAGTTTGTCTGAATAGATCCTGTTCCTCCGCTGCAAGATCTAACCCAGGGAAGTGACTTGCCTGGTAAGCTGCCCCTGATGGTCTACTTGACGGGTGACTCTTAGGCGGGGCTGGTCTCCAATCTGGTGGTGGTGGGACTTGAGACGGGTCAATTAACGGAGGCGGAGGAATTCCAGAAGAGAATCTAACAGGAACATCTGGTGGCGGTGGTGGTGGCGGGTTACGCCCTAGGAAATCTGGCGGGGGAGGCGGCGGTATGACATATCCTGTTCCATGAGTCCCAAGGAATGACGGTGAAGGAATGTCGTTATGTCCATGAGTCGGTGGTGGAGGCACGGCATTATGTCCATGGCTTGATACCGGAGGTGGCAGAATATTAGCATGATCATGTCCGGGAGGTCCCGGAGGCGGAGGTGGTGGTGGTAGAATAGCTCCGTAGTCATGTCCAGGAGGTCCTGGAGGCGGTGGAACATCCCCATAGTCATGTCCCGGCGGTCCCGGCGGTGGTGGTGGTGGGATATTCCCGTAGTCATGACCGGAAGGTCCCAGCGGCGGTGGCGGTGGCGGTGGAACATCCCCATAGTCATGTCCAGGCGGCCCCGGAGGCGGCGGCGGTACAACATGACCAAACCCAACCCCCGGAGGCGGTGGAACCTCCCCACTCCCTACGCCCGGCGGAGGCGCCACCCAACTATGATTAATAGCCGTCGGCACCCTCGGTACCTCCTCTCCCATCTCCATCGGCGTCGGCGGCGGCCTATCCGGCGGTAAAAACCTCGGCCCCGGGGGCACCGGCGCCCGCGGCTGAGCCAGGTGGAAAGTATCCCGCGGTGGTGGCGGGACAACCGTGCTATTTATCCGTGCCTCATTCGTCGGTCTGGGCGGCGGTGGCGGCGGCGGCGGATGGAATGCGTGTGGTGTAGGCGTGGGTGTCGCAGCGCTAAATGCCGTGCCGGGTCGACTTGCTGGCCGGGAGACGGACCCGGTCCTTAGCCGACCCGTCGCGGGATCTACTCGGGGTGTCGCATTCCTATCTGCCTCTTCGATCCACCGTAATCGCTTTTGTTCTTGACTGACACTATCACGTCGATGCTCCATACTATACAGTCATCTAAACTATAAAATCGTCACTGGCAAATTGCCCGCCAACTTTATTGCAGAACCCTATCCCTAACCCGTCACTCTGGTATGTACCACCGGCGATTGAGCCGGATCCCCGTGCAACGTGATCCTTCAACATGTCAAAGTACCTCTTCTCTCACCGCTTCTTGACGCCGTGGAAAGTAAAGATACAAAGCGTGATGCGATCCCCGCAGAATGTGTAAACCCTTATGCAGACGATGCAGGACTAGCAAGCGACTTGGAAACCAACAAAAAAAAAAGTGAGCAGCGAGAGAAATATCTCCGAAGTTGTCAGATATCGTGACATTTATCACGCAGTAGGAAATATGGTGTGGAGTCAATTTGGTCCGTGGATATGGCATGAGACATTCCAGCGGTATTACCGCCAACGCCAGGACCAAAACGGTAGGTTTGCTAGCGTCCTTTCTTTGGCGGGGTGGGAACTAACGAGATTAGGAACCCGACAGACACAGTGGGCGCCGGAACAACAACCGACTGAGCAGCCGGTTTCCCATGGACATGAACATGCACAATATGGACTACAATACTCACCGCAACCCTCGGGCTACCCGGTGAGCCCAGATAATCAAGGGGGATATTCACAGCAGGCGGATCCGTATGCTCATCAGACGGCGGATCCGTATGCTCACCACACGACGGATCCGTATAGTCACCAAACAACGGACCCGTATATCGCCACGTCTGTCCCCCCGGTAGAACCATATGCGCAATCTACATACCAACATGAACAATACGCTCCGATAGCAGTACCCGCCTCATCACACACCGCCGACGAGGTCCCTTCCGGTTCCCCCGCGGATCCACCCGAGAAAAAGCGCCGTCGTAAACGTCGTCGCGGCAAAAAAAGTAGTCTCAAACGTACGTCCATCTCTCCCCATTCGCGCGCCTATCTAACAACCCAGCAGACCAACCCTCCAGTTCCGGATCCGAACCCGACCCTAGCGTTCCCTCCGAAACCGACTCTGAGTCTTATCCCCGCCCGGGAGGATCGCCCACTTACTCCTCTCGTACGTTTTCCGCCCCGCTGTTTCCCGCCCCGCTAACCGTTTAGCATTGGTGGATCCACATCATAACTACTACCATGACCCGACGGACCCGGTGGACCCGACGAATCCCCCGTACCTGGTTGATTCCGGCGAGGGAATGCTCCATGTAGCAGCTATCCCGCCAGTGTCCACTCCAGTCCCTAGCACGGTTGACACAGCTGATACGCTGGACCCCCGATACAGAGTATGTCGCTCCGACGCCTTCCAGCCCGGGTCTGTCTTCAAAACGCTCTGGTCCGAACCCATCGGGAAAACCACTACAACCGAGTCCTCCATTCCGGTTTCCGACACCCGCACCTTCATCGACAACTACGGCGAGAAATTCTACGTCGGATTCCGCCGCTTCATAGTTGTCGCCAATGACGCCGGCCACTGTACTTGTGTCCCGATTCTAACCTACGGTGGCCGCGGCTGCTGTAAACGCGGAGTCAAAGCTGATCGCCACGGCGTCGTCTATCAGACGGGTCAGAGGGTGCGGATGTTGCCTGATGAGCCGCAGTTGGGGTTTCCTCCGATTAGAATTGACATGTCTGTTCGCGGGGAACGGTTAACTGCCGAGTCGAGGGTGAATTACTCGAAGCTTGTCACGATTGAACATAACGTGAAGGTGTTTTTCGTCGGCACGGTTTCTCGTGATGATGAAGAGTTGATGCATGATGCGGTGGATAAGTGTTGGCGGTTGAAGAGTTTCCACCGCCGTGAGAGGATGTGATATGTTGCAGATCGGTCGAGCACCGCTAGGTTCGTCTCCTGGTTTGTCTTTCTTCATGACATATGTCGTGAATCCAACGTTGTTCTATTTGTACTTAGGTAGTTACTTCCTACAAGACCCTACTATTAAACCCTGAAGTCCGCTCCTCCAAATCTCCAATTCCGCTCCCAGGGAGTCCCTGCACAGACCAAGGAACCAGCCTCGGCTGGTCTAATCCATCCTTCCATAAGACAAGATGTACAACAACATCAGCTACACCTCCATCCCACTTTCGTAGTCCCCCCAAACACACCCTCACGCCACCAAAATGACCACCGAACACATCCTCAAAGACATTCCCAACCTATTTTCCGTGCGCGGAAAGACCGCCCTCATCACCGGCGGCACCCGCGGTCTCGGTCTCCAAGCCGCCTCCGGCCTCCTCCAATCCGGCCTCTCAACCCTGATAATTTCCTCTCGCGACGCCACCGCCTGTTCCTCCGCCGTCGCCGCCCTCAAGGCTCTCCCCTCCGTCTCTTCCGACACCGTGATCATCGGGATCCCCGCCAACTTAAGTTCCCCCGCGGGCGTCAACCATCTTCTCAACGAATCGAAGAAACACGTCTCGAAAATCGATATCCTCCTCGCCAACGCCGGCGCCGCCTGGGCTGCGCCCATTGAGAAGCATCCCGATGCGGCTTTCCAAAAGGTTATGGATTTGAATGTGCGGGGTGTCTTCTTGACTATCCAGGCTTTCCTCCCGTTTCTTGAGCAGGCGGGCACTCGTGAGGATCCCGCGCGCATCTTGATTACCGCGTCTATCGCCGGTGTGGGACGGGGACCTGAGGCGTCTTACGGATACTGGGCTTCCAAGGCGGCAGTCATCCATATGGCCAAGAACATGGCAGTAGAGTTTGGCCCGAAACATATCACTGTGAATGCGATTGCTCCAGGTTTCTTCCCATCCAAGATGACCAAGGCCTACTCGTCTACTGTAGGCGGATACAAAACACTCGCCGCCCAGAACCCCCTTGGGAAACTCGGCTCTGGTGAGGATTTTGCTGGCGCGGTCATCTATCTATCCAGTCGTGCCGGTGCCCATGTTAACGGTGGGTGTCTCGTCATTGATGGAGGCGCTGTCCTATCCCCACCGCCGTTCGATTTCAAGCATAAACTATAGTAGGGTCCATTAGGGTTCCAAATGGTAGTAGCTTTCCCCTTGTGGCTGAGTCTGTTCAAATATCCAATGTCTATGTATATCCACCGAAATAAATGTTTGCTTTTCCCTTATGGATGACCTTTTGGCTGAAGATTCTGACTTTGTTTGATTAATGACATCACAGAGATGTTGGCGGAACTTCTGCGCTTGAAAATGGCTTGCGTGCAATCCACCATGTAGCCCGATACACTGTTTGCAACATAGAGTCTGGGTCCGTGATATACGGAGCCTCTACGCCACTAACCTTCTTCTCAATGACAAATCCCATCTTCTCCAAAAGAGCCATAACCTCATCGTCACTTAATTCAAAGCTCCCTGGGTCTGCAATTCCCGATGTCGTCCCACCATCGTGGACTCCATCTCCGTCTGTATCCCGTCCGTGATTCCCTGGAGCGTTATTCTCAAAGTGCCACAACAAAGGCCCGTTATTCACCAGGATACCCCCCGGCTTCAGACAACTCCAGATGACCTCCAAATACCGAATCAGATTCGGCGCAGTATCTAGAAAGAAAACAGTCGCAACCGCGTCGAAGTACCCCCGATGCTCTTCATCTCCATACAGACATATGAAATCCGCCGCGCACATGCTCATCTGTCCCACATATCGGCCTTGGGCTTTCAACTCCTGCATATGGGTTCCTGGGTGAACATCCGGGACCCGATAGCTACGAAGATGCTTCTCACGTGTCTGGTGATTCGAAAACGTGTGTACCCAGGGGAAAATACGGTGTTGACCAGCCCGCTCCGTACAATTCAGAATATACGACGACGCAACCAACTGATGGTACGAGATCTCATTGCCCTCAGTATCATGTCCCGCACAGCACAGATCGTACACCAATCGGCCAAGCCCGGCCCCAGGGACCAACACTTTGAGAGGCTGGTTGCCGTCACCGCCAAAAGCCCCTTCCGCCCGGTCCTGCCTGCAGTCACCGCCCAAATCGGTCGTCGGCGCCTGGGCCCGTCTGCGTTCCTCCCGTTCTGCGTCCAAAGCAGCAATCACAGGGCCATAGCTTGCTTCTCTTTCCCGCTCTCCACCGTCAGACCAGTCCCTGTAAAACTGACGAATGGTGCTTCGTGCCTTGTCAATGTCGCCGTGTGAAGCTGCACCGGCCCAGCGTGGCGGTAACGAAATGTGTGTGTCTTTGGGTACCGGGCCAGCCTTTTGCGTGAAAGCCGGAAGTCCGAATCTGACGATTTCGTGGGCAAGTTCTGCGTTGGAGTCGATGGCGTCGTCAGTGCGTTCGAGGGTCTGAAGAAAGTTGAATGGGGGGGCTGCTAGCATTTTCCAGTGAGCGGCCGGCAACGCATAAAACGACTGCCGCCGGAGATGGGTCACACTAAAGTGGGCGGTGCGGGCATAACGGCTGCGATTTGGTAAAGAGTTAGTCTGGCTGATATCTTTACTAGGGCCGTAATGACATGTCATGCAACGCTGCCGGCGTTGATCCGAGTGTCGCAGACATGCGCCCAATGTGAAACACGTACAGAAAAGAGTCGAGCGCACTATAGAGAACCCGGGTTTCTTCTTCATCCTCGAGAACAGTCTCGTCTTGGTCCCGCGCCACGGTGGATTCTGAAGGCATTGTGGCCGCGGTGAGTGTGGCGCTGCTGGCTGTTTGCTCCGTTGGCGACATGATGAGATGTGACGATGGCTGATGATTGCTTCAACCCAATATGTGATTGCTCTCTTGGAAAGTAAAGTAATAGGACGCCGACCTGCCGATTTAGATACTAACTCCGAGAGTTTGCGTGGCGATTGCTCTGAAGCGAGAACAGGTGGGCAGTGATGATGATGATTGTGTGTATGTGTATGTGTTCCTGATATTGCGTGCAGTATGGGTATACTTTCCGGCTTTCTTTCCGGATGGTTGCTGTCGTTTGCTCTATGCCTCGTCTGGTTCTATGCCTTGCTATATTTGTTGTTATAGCCAGCAAGCATGAGCTGATCTAGCAACAGTCTGTCTGAGGGCCTACCAGGCTAAACTGCTTCTCCGTGATGAGCAGCCGGCAGGCAAACCTTCCCCTCTTGTCAATCAATCAACGAGATCTTCGTCAGGGGCAAGATTGATAAACACAGCCGAGCAATCACTTGCGGGGTTCAGTCCTGTCACCGTATGTATGTGTGTATGTACAACACAAATGACAGCAAATGGTGTCTAGTGTGTATCACCAATGTCCAAGTCCACAGGTCAAAACCACACAAGGTTCTTTTGAGTTGACTCGTGAAACCAGGTTGACAGCCAACACCCGCTTTTGTTGACGAATCTTGAACCCCGCGAAACACCGCTAGAACACCCTAATTGACTAGACCCTTTATATTTTAGTCAGAGCAACCTGACCGTTGTCCCCACAATGCCGTTTTTGAACTATTTACTAGTACCCAGATAAGCGCATTAAGCTTGTGTATGTAGTTGCTTCAAAATGGACTATTCCGTTTGTTGTTCATCATTTCCCCTCCTGGCGAAACCAACCTGTTGATTGATGTCGTGGCCGTCTGTGGGTTGTTCTAGTTCTTCACGTTATGTTCCACTAGAAGCTCTCTAACAACGCCATAAACAAGGTGCATCTCATCCATACGGCCGGGCGCATGGGGGTGTAAATAAAATAGCCGACACGGCTGGAGGTGGCAGTGGAAGATTGTGTACCACACTACACCTGCAACCATCACCTGGAACTACCAACCGCAAGAAAATTGGCCCTTGATGACGACAAAATCTCTGAATCTAGGTGGCTCAGGGCCGTGCTAAGACGCCCCAGTGCGGCCAAAGTCCGTGGCTCTCACAACAACAGAGAATAGGGTTGTCGAAACATAGCAACCGTGACCTCTACCACACGGGTATGCGTCGTCAGCCGGCCCTTTTGACTGGTACCCACTGCATCGAGGGAAATTGCATATTGATCCCATCTGTGGGCGGGCTTTCTCTTGGGTGGCAATAGAGTTGAAGTTGAGACTTGCCAAGAAGTCATGCCCAGCGAAACAAGTCTTGTTCATGGTGGTCTCCCGAGGCCACTACTTAGAAACGTGATAAAGTGTGGTGGTAGCCGTATATGAAATGAATCATGCATTTGTTTGTACGCGTCACACTATATCAACTTTAATAGGCTGTGTAGACGTCATAATACTGGGTGGAGTTTACGAAACATTGATCATCCACACTGAACGATACTTATGTATGCATGCACACAATTTACAAGCCGTCTTTTGACTAAGCACCCGACCCGTCATTGTAACAATAACCCTATCACGTGATATGCATACCACACACCAAACACTGCACGTAGCCGCCAAAGGATTGCAGCTCCCGTAAGGAAGAAGGTCTCTAGAAGCTTGGCTAGACAACCAACCAACGATTCATCTGTAGATTGCGCTACTGTCACTTTTTTGTCCATCAACTGCCCAAACTGACAAGAGATCAACGCATTCGTTCTGTCATCGGCATCTTAACGGCCCGCTGATTGTCACTGGATATTCCCCTGAACGCCGAAATTACCACCTAATCGGCCTTGGCTCCGCAAAGCTTATCGCTCTCTACCTTTCAAAGCTAGCGTCGCAAACCTTACAGATTCTTTGACCCCATCTTTTTTATTTCTCCGACCACTTTACCGTAACGTATCGGCCGTTATATCCGCATTCGGGATGTCTTCGTTTACACCTACCGATGGCGAAAACCCCTCGGTTCCAACTGTCTCGCCATCGCCAGCTCTGACTATCGTGCAGAAATCCTTTGCCTTACCGCACTCTATTGACGCCCGGGTTTACGTGCGTTTAGAGGTGCGGGATAAGTCACTCATGGTCTTTCTCACCACCGTCGACGAGGGCCTAGCGGGCTTGATGCTCTCCACTGATGAACGAGTCGCTGCCGAACCGGCTGCGAAGGCTTCACTAGGGAGCTTTGTGTATGCCATGCCAGATGTACGTCAGCTTTTTGATAAATGCGGCCTGTGCCCCGGTACCAGATGACCAGGGACCGGGGGGTATAGGCACGAAGAAGGGAGTTACGGGGTCTGAGCTGCTGTGAGAGAAGAGAGAGAAAGAGGCTATGGTTGTCAACGAATCCATTTACTAACTGCCGATATTACTATTGCCAGACACGGAACGAATCACACCCTATTACGACTACACTCTACTCGGTACAGTCTTCGTTGGATACGGCCACACGTCTCGCCGCGATTCTCGCTCGGAAAACCAAGATACCAGTCTATGTCAGCAGCTCACTTAGTTTGTCTGCTGCCGGGAATGGCGGAAGTGTCGAGGAAGAAGTAGCCATCTTTAGAAAGACCCTCGAGGTTATCACGGACGCCTTGCCGCAGGAATTGTACCCAAGAAAATAGTAACGAACCATCAATCGGATTTCCGCCTCGTCCCTAGGGCTTTTACCTGCGGGTTGAGCGAGTCAATGTCGTCTTGAGTGCATTAAGAGTTCCCTGGTTCAAGCAAGAGGCCTGTCCGTATATTGTCTGGTACATACAAGGCAGTAATAGCAAACAAAGCCCGCAGATGGAACTTCATGGGTAGGGTTGATCAGGGTTAGATATCAGACATAGATGATGTGTGAGAGAGGTCGGTCACTCCTCATTGTTCGGTGTCTCCAGTGACTTACACTAAAACCAGACTGAATATCGTCCTGGCGTTTGTTTGCTTCTGTAACAGACGGTAACAGGGGATTTTTGGCAGTTAAGTCTAGGGCTTAGGTTGGCCCCAGAGACACTGGTTGCTTCCAATTCTGTACTTTTGTTTGGTCTAACATGATCTGAACAAGGCTGTGAAGCCACAACATGTCATGGTTGGTGGTACGGTGAGGATGGCGAAGGTCATGAATGGTAAGGGACCTGCATATAGTTGCACCCGGCAGCGATCCGACCTCGTTCTGAAAGTACTCAGGATAGCCGGGTCCTTTGTCTGTTGTTTGCCCCCCCCCGAAGCTGCATCTTGAGTAGTCTAGAAGGTGGTCTAAGGTGTCCGCCAGAGATTCGGTCTGAATGTAGTTCACTAGTGTTTGTCTTTTTGTCGTCTGTGAGCTGTTCATCATACCCGTGAATACCGCGGTTGAGACTGTCTATCATGAGGGTCCCCGGGGATGCATCCGGCAGGCTTCTGACTTTTTGTGCCTGATGAGCTTCGGTGGAGGTTTTCCCATGGGTAAGGAAGATGGCGATCAGTCGAGGCGAATTGGAGATCGTATGTATTGACAGTATTGACAGAGAGACTGGCAAACTCCGCAAACTAAGTGTATTTTTAGGTTTCACGGCGGACTTGCGCTTCTATGCAGGAAGGGATCGTCGGACTTCCATTGTTCTTCGGATTAACGCAACTTTACTCATCCGTGAAGATAGATTTCGTCGTCTGGGCTATTGTAAGAGCCCGTCGTTAGTCGTCATCCTACCCACACTATCAATCCCTCGAATCCTTTCACCTGAAGCTCATCTACGCCCGGTGGTCATTCAATCGCCTTGCCAGCCGGAAATGCCAAGCCTTCCGGACATGCAAGAGGCGAGACCCACACATTCGCTCGTTAACCCCTTATCTTAACGGGCTTAAGGATGACCGATTTTCCGTCCACTTGATTTGGTCCATCTTGGCTCGTCACTTTAGTAGCCGTTCGTATATCTCTATGTATGTATGTATGTACACACAAACTTGTATTCCGCCAAACCCTATACACCCAAGAAAGACACCCCCCGCCCCTGGCTCCGTGCACAAGCAGGGCAGGGCATGGCAAGAGATGTACACCCCCTGGTAGCAACAAAAGAGACACGAGCCACGCCCCCCGGCCCAACCGCCACACTGGGCTCTTCCATGCGTGCGTGGCCAGCTTTACCGCAGCCCGTTTCTAATTTACCGTGGGGCGGCGAAGGGTGCGTGTGGAGTGGTCCATAGAGGGGGCTCGGCATGCTGGTGGGGGCAGAGTCAACTCGACTCGACTTGACTTTGACTGGTCGACAGGCTTAGAGCCGGGGTCCCACTTGGTCGCCGGGGTTTGCTTGGGTTGTGTGCGTATGTAGATTAGCTTTGGTAGGTGCGAGGATTGACGATGGCAGATTTGAATAAATAGGATGGGGATATCCAGCTTTGATGATGTTTGGAATTTGTCTCTTCACTCTCACACTCATCTACAACAATCAACACAACAACACTTCTTCAAGACTCCTTCTCAGCTTAAGATCTACACTTCTTCAGCTGATAACCGCCACAATGATCCTCATGGCAGCTGCATCTGCAGCTTCCATGTCTAGCTGGCTTCCATCCCTATGACGGCTTCACACCACCGGCATATGATTTGTTTGGTTATATATCCACTTCACTTCTCAGTCTTTCGCTCATCTATCTCATGATTTCACTGCCACTTTGATTGCCTTTGGGCATCGTCCTTTCTCTCCTTTGTCTTTTGTTATGACTGGTTCGGACTTTACGCTGTCGTTGACGATACCCACCTTCACCTTGCTCTGATTGTTTATATGGACTTGGTTGACTCTTGTTTATAACTCTACTCTTCTGGCTCAATAGCCTCTTGTGTATACACTACTCTCCGTCTATATCCTGGCCTCTTTGTTTATTCGGCTACTTCCTGTCTATACCAACCTCACTCTGTCTATACTTTAAGCCTCACTGTCTATATCGGCTTCTTCTGTTTATATCTTCCCTTTTGTTCATACCTTCTGGAGCATCTTGTCTATTCTGCTCTCCGCTTGTTCATACTCCCCCTTTTGTTCATATCTTCTTGAGCCTCTTGTTTCTACAGCTCTACAATTTGTCTATATCACTCCCCTCTTGTTCATACTTCTAAGCCACTGTTTCATACGGCTTCATTGTTCATACTACTATCTTGTACATACACACACCAGAGCTTCCTGCTTATATCGCTCTACACCTGTTCATACTCCTCAAGGCTTCTGCTTATATCGCTCTACACCTGTTCATACTCCCCAAGGCTTCTGCTTATAACAGCCTCTTTCCGCACATACTCCTGGCCATTGTTCATACCGGTCTCCTTCCTAGCCATTGTCTATTCGGCTTCTTCCTTCTCAGTCTATACCCCGCCAGCTTGTCTATCTTGGCCTCTACTCCCTTCTCTGTTTATACCCTGCCACTGTCTATTCGGCTTCTTCCACTCTTCTGTCTATATCGAGCCTCCTTGTCTATATCGGCTTCTTCCGCTTCTGTACATATACAGCCTACTGTTTATAAGGCTTTTCTTTGTTCATACTTGCCTATTCTGTCTATACGGCATCTTCCGCGTCTCTGTACATATCTAGCCAATTCTGTTTATTCGGCTTCTTCCTCCTGCTCTTCTGTACATATCCAGCCAGCTTTGTCTATACGGCTTCTTTTTACTCTCTGCACATATCCAGCCAGCTTTGTTTATTCGGCTTCTTCCTTCTACTACTCTGTCTATATCCAGCCATTGTTTATATCGGCTTCTTCCAACTCTCTGAACATATCTAGCCATCTGTTTCTACGGCTTCTTCCTCTTCTGTCTATATCTCTCTACTTGTTCATACTCTTAGCCTCTCTGTCTATTCGGCTCAATCTTGTGTATATCTCTTACCTCTTGTTCATACTCGGCCATTCTGTCTATTCGGCTCACTTGTTCATATTCTCTCTTCCGCTTGTCTATACTCCTCTGGCTCTTCTGTCTATTCAGCCCACTCTTGTTTATACTCTCTTCCACTTGTTTATACTCCTGACCGCCTCTGTTCCTATGGTCTCTCTTCTACCTTGTCTATACTCTTCAGATCACATTGTTTATATCGATCTACTACTTGTCTATACACTCAAGACCTCTTCTGTCTATACAGGTCTCACTGTTCATACCTCCAACCGTCTTTGCTTATATCGGTTCTCTCTTTTGTCTATACTTTCGACCTCTCTTGTCTATCTTGGTCTTTTCTGTCTATACCAACCACTTCTGTCTATATCGGTTGCTTTTCTTGTTCATACTCTTGGCTTTCTGTCTATTATTGCCACTTACCCTTTGTTCATACTTCGATCACTCTTGTTCATAATGAT
The DNA here is from genome assembly GCA_025685495.1 of Huntiella abstrusa. Classification (NCBI taxonomy): domain Eukaryota; kingdom Fungi; phylum Ascomycota; class Sordariomycetes; order Microascales; family Ceratocystidaceae; genus Huntiella; species Huntiella abstrusa. The sequence goes on along the minus strand of JAJNMT010000269.1, from coordinate 473,701 downwards.
CACTCTCTCCTCCGTTCATACCTTCGCCCGCTTTGTTTTTATTGGTCTTTCTTCTTCTGTCTATACCTCTCTACTTGTCTATACTCCAGCAGCCTTCTTGTCTATATTGGCTTGCTCTTCGACCTTGTCTATATGGTCATCACTTGTCTATATCTCCTCCTTCTGTCTATACTTTTCCGCCTCCTTGTCTATACTACTTCGAGCTTCTTTGTTTATACTTGGCCACTTCGTCTATATTCTTCTATCTCTTTGTCTATACTCTTCGCCTACTTGTCTATATCTGGCACTCTCTTGTTTATATCACCAACTCCTCTGTCTATACACCACACCCTTCTGTCAATACTTTGTACATACTCCTCTTTACACTTTCGAGACACTTGTTTATACTGCTCTCACTCCGCCTTGTTCATACTATCGAGCATCCTGCTTATATATGCTCCACACTTGTATCAATACTCTGAGACATCCTGCCTATTCAGTCTCCACCGCTTATACCCCTCTATCTTGTTTATATCGACTCAAAATGTCTATATCGAGTCACACTTTACAGTTCTTGCCACCTGTTTATATCTTGGCTTGTAGAATTACCCAGGACTATATACCAATAGTCATCTGTACAATGAATATAAATCATACAATAACCAATCTTGCTTCCTTCTGTGACTTGTCTACTCCTTTTGTGAATGTTACCCCATACTAAAGTGAATCATCCAAAGTTACACAAATCACTTAATGCAACCTATAATATAGGGTTAAGACACCACTAGCCGCCATACAATGAGGAGTCGATTATAGCGCCCCGACGACAATGGCATGCACATGGTACAGACAAACCACATGAAAGTGCATCAAAACCAGACGACTTTTCCCAAAGCCCCTCCAAAATAGTCAACCTCTGCCGAGCCGCATCCGCACATACATATGTAGGTACACACCTAGTTAACAATCAAACCAGTTTGTCCATAGCCTCGAAACCGCAGACTATGCAGCCCCAACAAACCCAGCCAAAAGTCTTTTGACGGGCTTTGTGAGCAACGACCCTAGTGAACCCTTGAAATGGGGTGATGTAGGTAGCCGGGAATTGAAGTTCGGGCGGACGGCTGACCGGGACGACGACGGGTGTGGATTGTACATTATGTATAGTAGATGCGGGGGGCTTGCATGGACGAGGGAAGACACATGGGAGTGGCGATGAGGCTTGACTTTGCTGGTGAGGACCTTGTTGGATGGGTGGAGAGGGTTTGAGACCCTTGAGTTTGGTGTCATATTTACGATGGGATATTTGGGAATTCGTGAAAATTAATTACTTCTATATATGATAGTACAGGAATATTACAGGCATAGCTCGTTCATTATCTCATGTTATGATCCTATAAGTTTCTCGCATTACCAGCCATTTAGAATCCACCTTTTTATGCCCCTCCTTGCTCGCCGCTTACTCCTCCAAAGAAAGATTTCCTCAATCCAAGGTTTTTTCTACAGCACTATAAAACTCATAGACCACCTATAATGACCTTATAATTTCCCCCGCCTGCCCCTCTAATCCACGATTTTCAACTATATTACAAGCCAACGATTGGCTACAATCTGCCCCGTTTGACGTCGTTACTGACTACTTTGTATGGCCCCTCTTATTTCTGCTCTTTCTCTCTCCTCTTCTTCGATTTTCACCAAACAGCCTGAACCGCCTATAACCTTGGCTTAGGACACTATTTCAAGCCTCCATTTTCTGGCTACTGTTCAAACACATACACCGACTTATCCGAACCTTTCTAGAGCCGCTGGAATATCGGTCCCCAAATTTGCCCTTATCACGCTTATTGTCTTTTTTTAGCTTGTCCTCTCTCTTGTTCTGCCTCTGTTTCTGGTTTCGTTGTTGATAATAATACTTGCTGCAAGCCTTGGTTGTTAGCTAACTTGTGTGCGCTTCTTCAATACCCTCGCTCGCTGCATTTTCTTTCCCCGCCAACCCCACTAACCAGCCATACAAGGTGTGCTTGTCGTCATCCAAGCTTCTCTCTAGTAAACTCGCTTTTTCACTTTTTTTCCCACTTTACCTGAGCCCCGTTTTGTCCTGGAATCCGCAGGCTTTCGCTCTCTTCCCGTCTCGCGAGTTACGTGCAGAGCTTACACACATTGAGCCACACATACACATATACACCCACTAGTCGTTCCGCTCTACGGATCCACCCCCTGACTTGTCCCCGGACAAAAAAGTCCCGGCTTTCTGTCAAGAGTTCCGGCGCATCCGTTTCGCGCCCCACCCCGCATCAATCGCACACCCCGGTCTTTTGTCGCCCATCTACCGACATGTCTAACTGGCAACCAAACCCGGAGTCCCTCGGCCAATTGGCCGAGTGCTTGAAGAATTCCCTTAGTGGCTTCAACAAGCAGTTGCAAGCCCAGTCTGAAAAGGTAGGTTCATCATGTAACAGTGTTGTTTTATTAGTGGTATGTCTGCTAACCTCGAGTTCTTCTGTCTTTATAGATGCTTGCCGATGCTAGAAAGTCGCCTGATTTCAACAACTACCTGGCCTTTATCTTTTCCAGTCCCGTGTGTCCTCCCGGCCCCGAGTTGACCCCCGAATCCTTCCACACTGTTCGCGTGGCTGCCGGTATCATGCTCAAGAACAACTTGCGCAAGGGTGCTTCAGAGATTCCCGCGGCTAGTCTGGATCTCATCAAGTTGGCCGTTCAGATGGGTTTACAGGATAAGAACTCATTGATTCGCAACCACTCTGGTAACATTGCTACCGAGTATGTCCGTAGCCTGGGACTCTTCAGCTGGCCTGAACTTATCCCTATGCTTTTGAGTATTGCTTTGAACGACAATCCAGAGACTCAGTTCACTATTGAGGCACAGGAAGGTGCTATGTCTGCTTTGGCCAAGATTTGCGAGGATAACCTCAAGTCACTGGAGAGAGAACAGGGTGGTCAGCGTCCTGTCAACATTCTACTTCCTAAGCTCATTGAGGCGACCAGAAGTCCCGTTACTAAGGTCCGTGTTGGTGCGCTTACTGCTATCAATGAGTTTGTTCCTCGCAAGTCACAGGCTATGCTTAACTCCATCGACGCTCTGCTTCAGCAGCTTTTCACTCTTTCCAGTGACCAGAGTGTTGATGTTCGTCGCCAGGTGTGCCGTGCTTTTGTTCTGTTGGTGGATGCCCGGCCTGATAAGTTACACCCTCACATTTCTGACATGGTTGATTACATTATCAGCCAGCAGAAGAGTGACGACGAAGAGTTGGCCTGCGAAGCTGCTGAGTTTTGGCTGGCCATTGGTGAGCACGAGAACTTGTGGAAGGCTCTGGGACCTTACATCAACAAGATTGTTCCGGTGTTGCTGGAGTGCATGGTCTACAGCAGTGATGAGATTGCTCTTTTGGGTGATGGTTCTGACGATGAAGAGGAGGATGATCGTGCTGAGGATATCAAGCCTGTGTTTGCCAAAGGCAAGGGCACTCGCAATGCCAAGGATCAGGGTGAGGGTGTTAATGCCACTCACGCCTATGAGAAGCTGGCCAGCATGGATGCGGGTGATGACTTGGAAGATGGCGAGATTGAGGAGGATGAGGAGGATGGCGATGAGGATCCTGAGGAGCGTTGGACCCTGCGTAAGGGTTCGGCGGCAGCTCTTGACGTGTTTGCGCGTGACTTCCGGGATCCCGTGTTTGGCTGCATCCTCCCGTACCTTGAGAAGAACCTTAAGCACGAGGAGTGGCCTTACCGTGAGGCTGCGGTTTTGGCTCTTGGTGCGGTTGCTGAAGGTTGTATCTCTGTGGTTACTCCCCACTTGCCGGAACTTTTCAACTACCTTTTGTCGCTTCTGAGTGACTCTGAACCTGTGGTGCGGCAGATTACGTGCTGGACTCTTAGTCGTTACTCTGCTTGGGCTTCGAGCTCTGGCGAAAACGGTACTCCTTCTACGTACTTTGTGCCATTGATGGAGGGTCTTCTTGGGCGCATGTTGGATCGTAACAAGCGGGTTCAGGAGGCTGGTGCGTCGGCTTTTGCTAACCTTGAGGAGAAGGCTGGTAACAAGTTGGAGCCGTACTGTGAGCCTATTATTCAGCAGTTTGTTCGCTGCTTCGGCAAGTACAAGAACCGTAACATGACGATTCTGTACGACTGTGTTCAGACTCTGGCGGAGAGTATTGGGCCGGTGTTGGCACAGCCTAACTTGATGGGCACTCTTATGCCTGCGTTGATTCACCGTTACCAGATTACTGAGGATGACTCTCGCGAATTGTTCCCTCTTTTGGAGTGTCTTTCGTATGTGGCCATGGCTCTCGGTGAGAGCTTCAGTGCGTATGCTCAGCCTATCTTTACGCGCTGCGTTGGTATCATTCGGAACAACCTGGAGCAAACGATGGCTTCCAAGGCTAACCCTGAGATCTCGATGCCAGAGCGTGATTTCTTGGTGACGAGTCTTGATCTTCTCAGTGCGATTATCCAGGCTCTGCCAAGTCAATCCTCTGCGGCACTTGTTGGTCAAGACGAAGCTACTTTCTTTGAGCTTGTGGTGCTGTGCCAGGAGGATGAAGCTGATGAGGTTCGTCAGTCTGCGTACGCTCTGCTTGGTGATGCTGCCAAGTACATTTTCCCTCAGCTTTCACGTTATCTGGGCAAGATTATGCCTGTTCTTATCAAGCAGCTTGACCTTGACAGTATCGTGGATGAGGATATTGACAATGGATTCAATGTAATTAACAACGCTTGCTGGGCTGTTGGTGAAATTGCGACTCAACTTGAGGGTAACGAAATGGGACAGTATCTTGAGGGTCTTGTGACGAGGTTGGTGGAAATGATTGTTAACCCGCGCATTCCACCAAACGTTGGCGAGAACGCTTGCATTGCTCTTGGTCGGTTAGGTATCTTCAACAGTGAGACTCTGGCTCCGTTCCTTGGGGAGTTTGCGGAAGACTTCCTTGTTACTATGGAAGGTGTTATTGCTGCGGAAGAGCGGGCGTCGGCGTTTAAGGGATTTTCTTATATTGTACTGAAGAATCCTCAGGCTATGGAGAATGTGTTGCTTCAATTCTTTGGAAGTATTGCACGTTATCAGGACGTTCAGTTGTACAACCCGCTTAAGCAAGAGCTGTTGGATGCTTTCAAACAGGTAAGAACTCGGGAGGGAGAGACAAACTGGCGGGCCGGGATGGTTTCAAAGATTGTGTGACTAACAGTGTTTTGTATGTATAGGTGATGACTACTTACCAGAGTATGATTCCTACGTTTAACGAGTTTTTGTCAAGGCTACCAGGGATGAGAGACAAGCTCTGCACACTAAATTTGGTGTTTAGAGTTTTTGATGTTTTCTTTTTTTCTTTCTGAGTTTTAATTTTTGTTTATTTCTCTCTGGGCAAGACAAGTTGTTCAGACATTGCATTTTGGGACCATGGGGAGGAAAATATCATGCGGCCAGGACGGAGGATTAGTAGGCATGACTGACGGTTTGTTATCTTTTTGTTATTTGTTCTTGTTTTGATATTTGGAGATATAGATGGAGAGGATTTTAGGTTTCTGGTCAGAAGGTCTGGGGCGCAAGTGGGCGATGCGATGAATGAAAAGTAAAAGAGGAGGTATTTTTATTGTTTTCTTTCCAAGGATGTTTTTTAAGGAAAACAAAATGTGACGTGATGAGTGAAGAGGCTGTGTCGTGTCTAGGAGTTGAAGATTGTTCATGGTTATGACGTCAGGAGTTGTGTTGGATGTTAACCCTAATTTATGCTTAGATTGATGTTTGTATTTGAATGTTGATGGACAACATGGTTGTCACATGGAGATACGGGATGAAAACTGGAGAACAGACACTGAAGGGGATAAGACAGAGTAAGATAGGGGTTATTTTTGGGCAAGTTTTGACGAGTAATTGAGGTTTCCTTGGTAAGTGAGTTTGTTTTTGGGGGGAGGGTCTATTCGTTTACCTTTTTGGTGTGTAGTAAGAGTTTCAATAAGACGAGAAGAATAAGCTAAAGGCAAACAATCTTTTGGATGTAATGTAATGTTTGAAGGGTGGGTGGAGAAAGAAGGGAGTGGAACTCGGAGTTTGACTTGGAAGTTTGTTTCATAGAAAGACTGGACCTTGACTTGGACGGGTCTAGACTTTAGGAATAGATGGATAGATGGAGTGACATGTGTCAATGTGTTGATAGGGTCAAGTTGGACAGATGACTTGAGAAGAGAGGATTATGTATGTATGTATGTACATATGTACATGGTAGATTGATAAATGAGGTTGGGAAAACTAATTATAGATGAAGTATTTCTGTACACGGGAGTTATAGACAAGGAAGGGGGTCAGATGGGGCGATGGTAATTGTGAGTTTTTGCGTGGAACTTATAAGGTACATACGTAGGTATTGTACATATATAGAGTTGGTATGGCGTGTTCTGGATAGAGAGAAAGAGAGGGTGGGGGGAGGAAACTTTGGAAGATCGGGCTCGTATTTCCAGCCTTTTTTTTGACTGGGTGGGGAGGGGGGCGTGCTGGATGTGTGTATGTAGGGTTTTGCACGGGTTTATTGGAGGGCGAGTTGGAAAAGATGAGGTTATTAATAGGTTGATTGTGTAAGCGTATGATGTTAGGAAGTCAGTAGTGTCTAGTGATTATCCGGTTCTGTTTGAAGATGTAGTTTGGTTAAAGGTGAAGGTGAAGATGGTGATGGACATACAATACAAACCTGTACATACGTATGTACATCACATCCCATGTTACTTGGTTGCTGGGTATGGTATCCAAGACCCGTCTGAGCGTCGTTAAGGAACATCGGGAGACACGAAATATTCCCTGGTGGTTATGAACACACAGGCCATTGATATGCACAAGGGGGTTTTGTTATATGGGTAGTATGGAGAATGCATAGGATAGGATCTAAACCGTCGGCCTCCCGTATAAAAGGCAATCAGAAAGTCACGATAGTGTGGTTGTTTGTATGCTCATACAACGAGACATGAGTTTATTAATTGTTCTCTTGACACGGCGGGATTCCGTGGGTCGGGTTGACGCCGCGCTAGATGGGTGGGCGTGACTGAGAAAATGGATTCTTTTGGGGGAGCAGCTTTCCCATCAGCCTGGCCTGGGGTGCACATACAGCTTAAAAATTAGGTTGGGACCGTGTTCGCGGATAAGCCACGCCTCAAGCTTGAATACCCCACTGCTCCTAGTTCTTTTGGGTAGAGAAGAGAAGAATAGAACCCTGTTGGGTTGTGGGTTAGGGTTTTGATTGGTTGAGGGTGTTTTTGGGGGGATTGTAGTCTGGAGTGTGGATTTTTGAAGATTTGGATGTTGTGGTTTTGAAGGTATACACGTAGTATGTATAATCATAAAGATGAACAGTGTTCAATACAGATTTACTCATGATTTTGAATGGATGGATGGATGGATACAGGTGAGCCATGGATGCAAGTCTGTTCTAATTATAGAACCAAAGAGACAAGAGGATTCACGGATTGGACAGGGATCGAGTGTATAGCAAGGAAGGAAGGAAGGAAGGAAGGAAGAAAAAAGGAAGGAAGGAGGCCGGCGAACTTTTGATGACGGTGACGGGGAGAAAAAGGTTTTGGCATGTTACGTTTGATTTTTGTAGGAAGATGTATGGGGATTAATGATGTCATTTATTTTGAAGGCCGAAGAAGAATGGGTATGGGGCGATTTTGGAGAGGTTGACGGGTCATTTTAAGTGGGTATGTATGTATGAATGAGTGAATGGATTTGGTTGGTGGTGCATGATATGGTGAGGAAGTAACGTGGTTTCTTGCGACATGGCCTATGTACAAATGACTTTGAGGCAACCGGATGTGCATTTGGTGATCTTTGCTAGAGGGGAAGGTCCATGCTGGGTTGGTGTGGAAGGGACGCGGTAGAGATGGTGTGGATGGGATGGGATGGGATGGGATGGAATGTTTCGTGGCGATGGGGATGTTTCTTTTGGTGGAAACAAGCTTGGACTTTGGGAGTAGAAGAAGATTGATGGTGATGACGGTCGGAGTAACTTTTGAGTCCGATTGGTGGATGGGGTTTCTATGAATAGATTGGTGGGGTGGTTGGTGGATTCTGTCACTAGTGGTTGAACGGGATGGTATCTCGTTTGTTTCCCGATTACAAGATACCGGGACTTGAAGCAAACATGGTATGGTGGTGATGTCCACATGTGTATGTACAATGTATGTACATATGTTTGAATATGAAACACTACTAGCAAACAAGCTTGTCTACAATAAGCATCCCTTGTATGTGTTTATCTCTCGAACAGGCAAGTTTCCGGTCCCCCCAATATTCTCACCATCTAGTCGTTTCAAAGATACATTACTAGTTTCCAAGCCCATGTGCAAATCACCCACCCACCCTTTCCATTCCCCAAAAGAAGACACAACAAAAAAGGACCCTTCACGAACATGAACGTGCCCTTTGTAACCCTGACCCTACCATGACCGCCCCCCTCCCCCAAAACGACATTGTTTCCCGTGGAAATCCCGTTCTTGTCTGTGGAACGGAAAACCTGGTTATGCGAGGATTAGCCGGTGCAACGTTGTGTGCAGACAAAGGACGCAGGTAGTTGAGTTTGTTGACGGGGCGTAAGGGAAGGGACCAAGTTGAAGAGGAGTCTTTAAAGGAGGAAGGAGGAAGGAAGGAAGTGGAGAATTGAAAGACTGGATGATGTCAGAGGACTCTTTGTAGTTGGTGCGAGGTTATCCACGGGATTCTTGTGAAGTTCCTGTATGTATACCTCGCTACAAACACTCAAGAGGCCTCGAAAAGAACAAGCCTTACAATACCACGACTTATTATACTATACCCACCATTCAAAACGCACTCGAAATCTCTCTACCGCGCGCTCATAATCCATTCAACGCCATCACCGACAAAATCAACTGGTTCTCTAAACGATCTCCAAGAGTTTATCTAGGGTTTTATCATGCTTTCTTGCCTATTTAGGAAACCCGACTTTAGGTTACATGGGGGCCGCAGGTTCTGTATAGACTTCTTTATATAGACACACCCTAGTCGATTCTTTGGAGTAGGCAGACAGACAGACCAGACTGACCGGACCAGACTAGACGGGCTATGTTGAAGAATATCTAGACTATTTCTGACTTGAACTTTCTCGCCCGTTTTTTTATAGTTTACTTTGAAAAGGGACACCGGTCTTGGCAAGCTTTATAGATTTGAAGCTACAAAGTTAGTCATCCATCTTTCTAGTCTACAACCTAACCCAAGACAACCGGAATTCCAACTCCAGTCCGACCAGATAACGGCCCAAGTACATCCATCATGAATCTTTCCTCATGTTCTGTTTCCTTCCCTTCCGACGAGCGAGACAAATTCCTCTTTCTTCCTTATAGGTGGGGCGCGGCGGCAGTGCATTTTTTTTTTTTTTTCGGGGCGGGCGGGGGAAACGACCACCCGTTGGTGGTGTTGTCTCTTTGGTCACACTGTCACTCACTGCCACTGCCACATCGTCTATCAGATTTTTTCTCTTGCTAGGAAACGGATGAGTTCAGCCCGTGGTCTCGCTCGCTTGTTATGGCATGGAGGGGAAACAAGGCTGGGCTGAGGGTACATGTGTAGAAAATAGAAACATTGCGTAAAAAAAGTGGAATCGACGGGTAGGTTACATGGGTGTATTTTTTGGGGGGATAGAATGTATGTATGTACATACTCAATCCAAGTGTATAGTTCTCGCCCGACATATGTATGACACACATACTTCTCTCTGTCTGTCTGTTTCTTGGAAACCTATACTGTACATATACATGTACCACTACAAACGCATGTACATACCTTACCTGGTGAACTGGGCTGACCCTTCTAGCTGACCCTTCTAGCTTACCCTTCTGGTTACCTGCACGGCAAGCTACACCAAGAATCACCGAAATCTGCAGCTTCTGCCCAGGCAATAACAGCCTCTATTAAGTATCCATTCAACCCCAAGTTTTTACCCTTTCCAGTCCATCATCAGGTGAACATGTGACTTGATTAGGCTTATGTCGTAGTTGGTTGGCTCAGTAGACAAAAAAATGTAGAATATCAATGTAAAAGAACACTGTAAAGGCGGGGTTCTTTTTTTCTTAAACACTTCTTGACGTTGTGTCTAGTGAAACCCACGGCAGCTGGGCGGAAAGGAAGGAGCTGACGTTGTCTTCTTTCTCTCTTTTTCTCACATCATTGGATTTACAGACTTCTTGTATGTATGTATGTACAAGTACATAAGAAGAAAGCAGACTGGCTGACCATTTTCCCCCCGTTCTTCTTTCTTCCTTCTTCTTCTTTTTCAAAAATTCCATCGTGAACTTTGATAATTTTTAATTTTTCCAACTTATCGGTTGTATATTCCAAGTGAACTTTTCAAGTCTTCACTAATATTCACCAATTACCTTCGTTTTTTCACACTAAAAAAAGGAAACTACTCTTTTTTTTTTTTTAGTTACGCTCGCTCAAAAATCTACGCTACCAATTAACTCTATTACCATCGCTCGCTTTTCAAAATATATCGGTTCTTTTTTTTTGTCTCTTTTTTTACGCTTATTCAACCTAGTCTTTATTTTTTTTTTCTTGCTTCCGACTACACCATCCCCCGATCCCCGCCGATCTACGAATTGGCACGTTCATCTTAGTCTAGGTGTTTTAGTCAAAGTTTAGAGTCCAAGTTCCTCTAGTCCCTAGTCCCAAGAAAACCACCCGACTCTATTGTCTAAATTTGGCTCTTTCTTTTTGCTTGCTCGACCGACTTGACTTAACCGCTTGGAAGCTACCCACGCCCCCCTTCCTCCAATTAACAAGACACTATACTCCGACCTTTGATTCCCCGGCTATATCCCGTCTTGTGGGTCCTGCTCTCTGGCTGACTCTTGGTCTGTTCATCCGTCTGTCTGTCCGTCCGTCTTGTCTTGTCTAGCCAAGGAACGTCCTCGTCGACTCCTGTCACTCGCTTGAAAATCAAAACATTCACACACCCCCTCCTCCTCCTTCTGCCCCCCCAAAAAACAAAACAATTCTAGTCCGCTATAGAACGAACCATTCTTCACACCCTGTTTCTATTCTGCCTTGCGACTGATAAACTTTGGTTTGGTGATAGACATCAATTTTGTCCCATTCACCCTGATCTTCCATCATTCGGTAACTACCTAAAAAAGAAGGAAACAAGGAAAGAAAGAAAAAAACCTTAGTTTGCCCTTGTACTTTGGCTGTATACAGTCTAGGTTTATTTTTTTGGCCCTGGATTCTTCCTCTCCTGGTATCTCTGATTCCGGTTCTTGATCTTGTCTCTCTTCCTACACTACATACACTCTAGTCAATTACTGCTCCTCCTACTACATTCGGTTAGCTGGCCCGTTCATCCTATCCCTTCCATCTTGGGATATAAGCTTCCCAGTTCTGCCGTCCCTTCGCTTCCCTTCCTTAAAGGTAACAACTCCCGTCATCTTTAAAAAGAAGCACTTGCAATATCACCAATTTTGTCTCTCGCATATATAGATCAAAGTCCTTGAACTTGACAAGCGCGCCCTCCGACCATTGCTTGTACTTCATCGCCCTCGCCCTCTGCATTTACTTAACAACTTTGCCCCGCCATCATCTTAGTTGTCTCGACTTATTGTCAATTATTATCCAAGCACCAGCTCTTTTTAGACCCCGTCTTTTAGACCCTGTCGTCTACACCTTGTCACACTCGTATTACTTACTCGAGACTTGTCACCGAGCAAACAACCCTTTATAAACTACCACCTTTTTGTTCGTTTTTGTTCTTCTCCTTCTCCTTCTGCATCGTCTTCCCGGTCCCGTGCTTCCCGGCTACCTCTACTCTGAGCCCCCCCCTCTCAAAGAAAGACTTCCTTGCCCCTCCGTTTCCGCCGTGAACGGACTCTCAATGTCTCGGCATCTCATCTGAACATATCTCTTTTACTCCCAGCTACTCTGTGGCCCACTACACTCGCTTGTCTTTATATATCATCATCATTGTCCCAGTTGCATCTTGATTCTTGTCTTGTTTTTGCCACATCGTCACTTTTTTTTTGGATAGCCTCATTCTCATACCAATACGGCAACTACTACCTTTTGTCAACACTTGAAGACGTCAACTCATCAAGAGCTCAAGACTTTGAAGACGATATATACTTCTTTATCACGTTCGCTACCTATCTTACCTTTCCCCCTTTTTTAAAAAACCTTGATTTTGTCCTTTTTTTTGTCAAGAGTTGTCAAAACCCCCCCAAAAAGGTCCACACTCGCTTGTATCGCTCGTTACCCCGTCCACTCGCTATACAACTCCACATTTTGCCACCGCTTCTCTTTCGAATCGAACATAAGCAACTTGGTTATATTACTATTGTGTAATTCTAAAAACTCTACTTCAACTACTTATCTTTTTTCTTTAAAAACTACTACTCTTACTACCCATCACAATGGCCGGTCCCGGTGGTGGTCCTCCTCGTCGCAGGTATGTCTCTTTACACTTCATCTCCTTTTCTGTTTTCTTGTAATTCCAAGAAACTAACATTCTAACCCCCTTCCCCCCAAAAAAGCCACACAAAGTCCCGAAAGGGCTGTGACAGCTGCAAACGTCGTCATATCCGTTGCGACGAAACATTCCCTCAGTGTCTCAACTGTACCAAGCACAAGGTTCGCTGCCCGTACAACGAAATGCCCGTGGACCGTTCCGGCTCTCCTGATAAAACTGGCATTGTCTGGTCTGACGACATCATTCGTATTGCCGATAACTGGGTTGGCACCGGCATTTGGCCCTTCCGCATGTTTACTCCTGTCACCGTGCCCGATCCCTCCCACTATCGTCCCGATGATGTCCGTCTGCTGTGCCAGTTGGCTATGACGGTCGATGCTATTGCTGGAGCCGGCCACATGGATCATACGGCTTGGACCACTTATATGCCCGATATGATTGCTTATGCTGCTGTTTGTCCCTATGTCATGCATGCGGTGCTCGCTTTTGCTGCTTTTTATATGAGCACTATTCGTGACACTCCGGCTTTACGTAACCTACTCAACTCTCATAGGTCCAAGGCTTTGAACGGCTTTCAGGATGCTATGTCAAAGTTCCATGAGCAGAACTTTGATTGTATTCTTGCTACTGCTATGCTTTTGTCGTGGCAGTCTAGTGACTGGTAAGTTTCCATGGTGACACAGAATCATGGGGCCTAGTAGACTAACTTTCAACTTTCTCCAGGCCTGATTGGTATGGCCATATTCGTGGTCTTCAATATGTAAGTTTCTTCTTCAAACTTTATTCTAATCTACACTCTCTACGCCAAAACAACTCCGTTCGTAACCTAACAATTCTAGATTGTCGAAACCATGCGTCAAACCCAATTTTCCTCTCGTTTCCAGAGTTTCATAGACTCCCAACAGCTCTCCCTCATGATCCCCAACGATCCCCGTCCCGACACCCGGCCGTCCCAGCCGCGCAAAGACGATCTTGACGCCCTCCAACGCACCATCCAGCATCTCCAACTCCTGGAAAATTACCTAAAGAACTCTAACACCGACTACAAAGATGTCCAGAATCTCATCAACTTTATCAAGACGGCTCGCAAGTCGGGCTCCCCAGGTATTGCTGCCCCCGCCCAATACGACAAGTTGGCACCGTTGAGAGCTTGGTTGTTTTGGCAGCCCGTTCGTTATCTGGTGCAGCCTGTGAGTGATGCGGCTGACCGCCATATTCGGTTTGTCATAATTGCCCATTTATACGCTGTAGTTCTCGTCATGGATAGATTATTCCCTGATATTGGAGCCGGCCAGTTTGGTTTCTTGGCAGTCAAGCCTCTGATGGAAATCACCCAGATTCTCTTCCACGCCTCGTCCACGGCGCACCCTGAATCGCCAGAGGCCCAAATGGTTAATATGTTTGCCGGCATGGTTCGCGAGCCTTTTAACACGTGCATTGAGTTTCAGCGCCGTCACCGCTTCCAGTATATCCCGTCCACTCTACCCATGCCAATGGCCGTAGCCACTACCACGCCACACCCGTCCGTCGCCCAACAACCACCGCCACAGCCACAGCCACAGTCTCAGCAGCAACAGTCCATGGTCGACATGTACGGCCAGCCAGCCATGTCCTTCTACTCGATGCCCGAAGCCATGGCATCCAGCGAAACGTTCTTCTCCACCGCCGGCCCGTCCGCCGGTCCGTCGGTTCCCTCGCCCATCATGACATACTACGATAACCAGAGTACCAGCTCTCTCCAGATTGTCTCGCCTGGTCTCCCGCCAGCCGGATTCCTGCCCGTCCCGAGTCCCGGAATGCCACATGCCAATAGTCCCTACAGCACCGCTAGTAGCCCGTCGACAAACGCCTACGACATTGGCGACTTGTCGTACATGGCGGGGGATGCTTCGTTCGAGGCGTCCCCGTATACCGCGGATTGGAGTACTATTGGCGGCTACGATATGGGCATTGCCCCGAGTGCGTTCACCCTTCCATGGCGACGCTGACGACAGCTCTCCTTTACTGAATAGCGAGGCTATAACGTCTTTGTCGACTTTCCAAATTCCCCGTTTTGATGACTTCCTTTTTTCCCCCATCTTCCCAACAGCTTTGGACCAGCCTTTTGTTCTTCCGTTCGGACCGACCCCAGGATCTTTTTCTCGCCCCGATACTTCCCACCGGACGCCACAATTCCAATCTCCAGGACCGCCCGTCAGTCAGTCGAACGCAACAATAAGCAACAAGCTTCTCCATCGCCACGCCACATCCCCATTTCATGATTCCACAACCCCATTCACCAAACCAAACCCCGCAAAAAGAAAAAAAAAAAGGACCCAAATTGACCAGAGACTCGCCCGCCCTCCAGGACCCACACACACATGCCTTCTCACCAGGCCCCGGCAGACAGCCCCGCGCCTAGCTACGCACACTCAGTCGACACTTTACCTCCTCCAATGGACGCCATACCACCGCACCTCTCACACCCTGCTACGCCCATCCCGAGCCACATTGCCTTGGTCAATCGTCACGAACAGTCGCCGTTGCAGAATATCACGTCGGCGCCGGGATCACATACCGGTAGCCCTGCCCAGTACCATTCGCAGTATCGCACGGGGTCGCCGTCGGGATATGCTTATCCGGGGTCACGACATGATTCCCCGCGGTAGATTTATTTTTGTTTTTTGCTGGGGTTTTTATTGGTTGTTTTTTTTTTTTTGTTTTTCGGGGCTTACCCTGTCCGATTTGTCGGACGATGCTTTGTTTTCCGTCGGCCATTTTTTTCATTCCTTTATTATTGGTTGTTACCTTGCATGATCTGCTTTTGCAGTGCCATGATGAATTTGTTTTTTTGTTTTGTTGGTTGGGTGATTTCACGTTACGAGTTACGACCGAACAAAATCTGGTTATTGGGATTTTTAGACACGTTCCTTTTTATACGGTTGAGGCGTTTTTTTCGGAGGATTTCAAGTTTATTTTGGTTATTGCTTTATTTTCTTTAAACGATGGTAATATAATTCATCTTGGGAAATTCATTCGCTCATGTCGTGCAATGTAGTTATATTTATCTACCCATCTATCCCCATAATCGTATCCCCTTTCCTCGTCCAACCACACCTTCCACAATAACCACCCAAAATACGTTACACAGAAACCCTGCATGTCGAACAACCAACCTATCCAAGTCCCCACTTTTCTTTCCCTCTAGCGCCGTCGTACAACCGCCGAGATTCCAAACAAGACACAGAGATAATAAGCCGTGACCCGTCCATCTACGTATTCTCGCGAGAGCTCAGCCGGTATAGACACCGTGTACCGTGTGAATAGGGACGTGAGTGCCTCGGTGAGAATCATGGAGGCGAGATGGCGGCCGGGACAGGTGTGTGTTGTGGCGCCCCAGGAGAGGGAGTAGGTGGACATTTTGGAGAGGCGTTTGCTGGTTTCTGAGGGGGTTTCGCTGGGGAAGGGGTGTGGGTAGAGGGGGGAGGGGAAGGATGAGGAAGGGAGCCAGCGGGTGGGGAGGAAGGTGGTGGGGTGGGGACCGAAGAGGGGGGTTAGATGGTGCGGAACGGGGGAGATTCCGATGGTTGTGCCTTTTGGGATTGTAGTTCCGTGGATGGATAGAGGGGTTGTTAGAAGCCTGGTTAAGCCCATTGTTATCACGGGGTATAGCCGTTGCGACTCCTTCAAACACGCCTGTAAATACATCCCATCACCCATATCAATAGCCCTATGCAACGTCTCCTGAACACCCGGGGTTATCCCCACTAACCAAATACACGCCGTCAAGGTCGCCGTCAACGTCTCATGTCCCGCTCCGAAATTCGCCACCGCCATCCGCTGAAGCCACGTCTGGAGAAACCCCTCTTGCTCTTTATGCAACTGAATCAAATCATAAAGTAAATCCCTCCTCGTATCCTCCTTCCCCTTCTTCTGCGGCTGAAGAAGTAATCGAATCCGCTTATTAACCTGCCGTCCAACCGCCGGAAAAAACGGCCTAAACCTCTCAGGAACCCCATACGTCAGTCCCCAAACCGACGATATCGCCCTCGAAATCCCCCGCGACCCACCCGACAAACTAAGCCAATAGCCCCCCAAAACCCCCAATACACTCCGTCTCCGCCACATAAAATACCCATGCACTCCCGTCCCAAAATCCCCTTGCGCCCTCAACAACCCCGGACTCCACGACAACACCGCCCCGCCTAGCGCCTCCACCGCCAAAATATGACTCCACTCTCTCAAATCAATCTGTCTCCCCTCTACCGCTTCCCACACCTTCCCCGCCACCGCCGCCACCGTCTCCGCGAACCTCGCGACGTTCCCCGCTCGATAAACGCCCCCTATGAGCCGTCGCTGCCGCTTATATACCGTTTCGTCTCTCTCGGAGAGTAAATCGAAGCCGCCGTCCCCACCGACACGACATGCATCGTAAAAGGCACTTTTCGCGAAACCCCCGCCGTACACAGCTCGAAAGGCTTCTTCACCTGTAGCCCAGACCTCGTTGGGCGCAACTCTGACTAACGGGCCTAAGGAAACTAGTGATCTTGCAAAGGCGTGGGTTTCACCTCGTCGGATTATCAAGGCAAGTGGGATGGTAGAAAGACTGTGATATCGGGGGGTAGGTAGATGAGCCAAAGGATGTAGCCATGCTCTATAAAACAGCACAGTGATAACCCAACCAATAACCAAACACCCCGCCGTCCCCAATACCCTTAGAACCCCACCATCCCTCAAAAATTCACAAAAGAACTCCATAATATCATGCTCATCAAAATCACATTCCAACCAAAACTCAAAATTTCCCCAATGACGTCAAAATCACGTGACATCCCCACAAAAGATAATCAGTCAATTCCTCCCGCACTTAAGCCCCCAGTCCTAGTAGTCCCGGCAATTACGCCGTACATTATACACATACAGTAAAAGTGGAACCAACATTCACTTATTCTCAACGACCAACAACACCAACAAACTTGATTCAAACCGGTGTAATTGAAAAATGGCAACGACTATCTGGGGAATATATAAAAAACAACACAAAAGAAACCAAACGCAAAATGACAAAATAACAAGAAACAAATGCTTCCTTCCAAAACTTACTGTCCAACCGACGACGTAAACTCTGTAAACTCGCCTTGTCCACTTTCATCTCCATCTTGTTGCCATGACCCAGAGTTACTACTTTCTTCTTCGGGAATCACATCTGCATCCACATACGCATCCCTTCTTGGCGCCTGCGCCACGGCATCACTATAAGAAGGGATCGGCGCAACCCACCGCATCGACGCATTCGAGTCTACACGGCTCCGGTTATTGACCTGGAAGCTACCCCGACGACTAGACTCTTCATCGACACTATTTCTCCGGCTGCTAATTGAAGCAGCTGGACTAGTGTAATCTGGAGGTGGGTTAAGCGCGTCTTGTAAACCAAGGCCAATGGATTCTTCACTGTTAACGCCAGCTTGCTGTGAACTCTCGCCTGTCTCGTCGGTTGGAACTAACTGTGCAAGCGAGATATCCGTGGGACTACGGATAGGCCCAGGACTAGTAGGCGAAAGAATGCGTGTGTAGGTACCGCTACGTGACCGGCCATGTGACGGGTTTGACGACGCACTACCGGCACCCGGGTTGCCAAGACGGTAAGTAAACGAGTTGGAGTGACCATGACGAGAAGCGTGTGTAGGAGCCGAAGTGTACCCGTCTTTGGTGGGGTTAAGCAACAGAGTACCAGACTCCTCACCGTACGGAGGCGGCGGTGCCAGACTGCCGGTGACGGGTGCTAAACCCCACTTTTTAACATTAGCCTCAATGTACACATAACCCGACTGCCCGAGATTCACGTGAACGGTGCACGGTCCAATTGCTCCAATCGTCGGGAAAAAGTTGGGCTGCTTGAGCCCATGAACCACATCGTCGAGACGTTTTCCATTGCGCGTGAAGAAGATGGACCCGCTGCGGGGGCGATATCCAACACCAATGACATCGCCCTGAACAAATTGAGGACCATAAGGCGTACTCCAAAAGGGCTGGTTATAGCGGCGAGAACCATCGGAAAAGTAAGCGAGTGAAGTACGGTGGAAACCAGGCATCCGGAAAAGCGGGTAAGGCTTGGTAGCCATACCAATGGCAATCATTGTGTCGGCGGGTTTTTCGAAAATCTTGACTTCCCAGTAGTAAACTTCATTCTGCTTGGGTACTGGTAGATTGCTCATGACAGTACACTCCGAGTCGTAAAACTCAATCTCAGTGCGCTGCTCGACAAAGCATGATGCCACTTCGGGTTCCGGCTCAAACTCCCAAGCCGAGATTCCCTTTTCTTGGATAGCGAGAAACTGCGATAACGTGATTTCCGTGTTAATGGATTCCGGCGGGTGAACAGCAATATATGCTATCCATGGGATTAAGCAAATCGTTAGTCAACCATCCCTTGTTTAAACATTTATTAATCAAACTTACACTTTGCGCGCAAATATTCAGCCCGCTCCATCTCGTCCATACGGTCGAGAGCCTCCTCTTCCATACGACTAAACGCCTCTGAGTCGTCAAACTGACCAGGTCGGGTAGCAAAGTCCAACCATCCACGGCCTGACTGCATGGCCCGCACGCGCATATAATAAAGCGTCGTGAGACCAAAAGCCAGCACGATACCTGAGATGAGCGACGACAACAGCCCAATGAGAATCATACCGACAATGCGACTGTCCGAGTCGCTATCGTCGGCCATTATCATGGCTGGCATGGCCGGCATAGCGGCGACGGCGACAACGTTATATTTAGGGGAATTGGCGGGAAAGTTAGATTTAATTATCGCGGCAAACAATCGAGCCAGTCGAGAGTGGCGATGGCATCAAGTCGACGAGGCCAGATGAGGAAGATACGGAATCGAGATTGATAGTAAAATGTTGTTTAAGATACCAAAACTGAAGACTGGATGAGAAAAAAGAAATTCAAGGATAAATGGCGCGAAGAGGGGAAGAAGAAATAGAGGATGATAAACGAACAAAAAAAAGAAGTGTAGGAACAAGAACAATAGACAAGAAACGATCTTGTAAAATGATTTTTCGTTTTTTTCGAAACTTCAATAGTCGCCGAAAAGAATATCAAAAAGCTCAAGACCTGGAAAAAATAAAGAAGACTCCAATCATCAAGATCAGAAGGAAGGTACAAGAAAAAAAAAGAAACAAGAACCCCAAAGAGGGAAATCCCGTGATTTCATTCAATCTTGTTCCGTCTATTTCCCTAAAAGTTGGCTTAGCTTGGTCTGCTTCCGTCCAAAAAAACCAACAGATGATGACGTTTGTTACCCCCGTAAACGGCCTAAAGGGAGCGATAATGAAGAAGCGAAGGAGGGAAGAACCTGGGCCTACGCCTTGACTTTGGGGAATGAATGAATGCTATCAGCCTATAGGTCCAGCTTAGCTTAGCTTCTTAGGGAGTCCTTGGCGTCTGTGCATAGCCTATCTTTTGTGGCCTTTTGGAGGAGGTCGTTAGGATTGGTTATAGGGCATGCAGCATGGAGTAACAGGGCGCAGTCAAAGAAAGGATGACATTATTGCGTATATGAGTACATACACAATGACTTGGTTGGCATTACAAAGACCATGAGAATCGCTCTAGTGAAACATATTTGCTGCTGAACTTGGCTGACTCGCGCTTCTAATTCATCGTGTAGCCCGGCGCGTCAGGTCGCTTCAAGTCAAGTCCTCTTGTTTCATCATTTCACTCCCTGTCTGATGTTTCGGAACCTCACCAAGCGAACGGGGATCTTGTTTGGCGACCCTAGGTTTGGCCTGGTTTAACCCTAGTTGGCTTTAAGAAACCGCCGGCCTTTTGATGCCCCGTTACTGTGCTCGGGTTGCTTACCATCTGACAGAACCCCGCATCTGGAGATACTGTTGGAGCAATGTCACCTTGGTGGTGTTAGGCTTGGAATAGTGGCTATGTACTGTGAGATTATAAGCGAGTCCACCCAAAATGAATTATATAAAGGGACCGAGGTCGGGCTGAACTTGCTGGTGCCAGACACTTACATGCCTTTCTTTGATAACTTGTCTGATATCTAATCCACTATAAGCCCCTTGTCTCCCGTCTAAAGAATGATCGGGAATATCCAGTCTACTACTTAGTAAAGAACCACATTCTCCAATCTCAACATCTCAACCATCCGGTCAACAACTTTCAGCCGAACCACGCAGACCTCCTAGCCCAAAGGATATCATTCTCCATTCAAGTCTCCACAACGAAGTACATCATCATCAATATAAACCCCCACACGTCCGATGCCATCTTCCACTATCTCGACCAGCTCTTTAACCGCCCTAGTCTTGCTCCAGTCCGGCCTCAACTTCAACGCAAGACCTGGGATGTTGAAACGCTGTTCGAGAGCGTGGAAGATGTTGGCGGATAGGTTGGGATTTACCATGATGAAGATATATTTCCATGTAGATACTACCATGAAGAATGATATTCTTTGGAAAGGGAATTTGTGTGGCTCGTTTGAAAGGTTGTCGATCGGATGTTTGAGACGTTTAGACACAAGAGTGTAGTTCATTGCTAAACGTTAGGCCGGATATTCTGTTCATTGATTTAGACGGCAGGCAAGGGGCTTATCGTGGTTTACAGGCTTTGTGATGGGGAACAGCTGTCGGATTATCACGATAGTATTGTGCACCTTTTATAATACGCCTTTGCTCAACCTCGTCACTAGCCTCGTAAGATTCACACAATTTGATGCCTTTCTTACAACACATAAGCTCTCACCATACATTGGGCATAGTTGGAGATGATGTCAGACCACACACACACAACCCTACCATTGACCAACTGGATAGGGTCAACTCACAGCCGCTTAGTCATCAACCAAAACTCACAGTGCGCGATAAAACGGATAACACTGTTCATCATACGCTTAACTCCACTAAACACACAGTGCGTCTATTTCCAGCGGATTTAACCTCTAACTGCACTGTAACTCCCCAGCCCTTACCTTCCGGTAAATTGTTACAACCGATCCCGACGACCATGTCATGAACCGCGCGCGTGAATCCACCGTACAAGTCCGAGTCAACGCACAGCTACCCAGCGGACGAAATCCCCAGCGGAGTTCTCGCAAAACGGCATTTTCCCTCCCCGTCGGTGCATCCCCAATCAGTCCGCATCCACCGTCTCCCCAAGGGGTATGAATAATCCAATCTATTCCCTCGCGGAACGCCCCGCCTATCCACCACTTGTTAGACATGGCATCTTGCCAATCCTTACAAAGGACTGATTAATGCCTTTGTTTGCTGACTTGGGGTTACATGAGAGCGCGCGGGTTGTTTTGTGGGCTGCACCACTTTGTTGGTGGGTTGCCGGTAGAGTAGACTTGCTGGCTTGACAGGGCTGGCTGGATGGCTTTGAGGCTTGTGAAGAGGACAGGGGATGCTGAGCTTGCAGGGAAGGACGCGGGGCTGATGGTTCCGATGGACGTCGAGTCGGGTGGTTGTTGGCGATGTTTTTGCGTGGTTTGGTTGTATTCGGGCGTTGGCGAGAGCCTTCTATGCTGTCAAACTGTTTGGAGTAGATGCGTCCTACTGTACACAAGTGCCATCTTCCAACCCCCCACCTATGTACCTATGTACATACATACGTAGTTTCTTCAACCCCGCCCTGTCGTCCAACATATACATACACGTAAATACCTACCCTCTCTCCCCTCCCCGCCGCACCACGCCCCACTTAAATGGCGTAAAGCAATGCCGCCCTTTCCCTGAATGCGCGTTCGAGCCCACCCCACCCCCACATCAACAAAGCAAGCAGGCAAGTGCGCCACGACAGGACAACCTCCCAAGTATAAATACCCCACCAGTGCCCCTCACCATCATCCATTCTCCTCCATTCTTCACCACCACCAACACAATCACCCTCAACAACAACCATCAAAATGTCCGCCGTCAAGCCCACCGCCGACGCTCTGCTGTCGCTCCTCGCCAGCCGCCGCACCTACTACTCTCTCAACAAGACTCTCCCCATCGGCGCTCCCCGCATCACCGAGATCATCAAGACCATCGTCAAGGAGACCCCCACCTCGTTCAACTCGCAGTCCACCCGCGCCGTTGTCCTCTACGGTGCCGAGCACGAGAAGCTCTGGGACTTCACCACCGCCGAGCTGAAGAAGATTGTCCCCGAGGAGTCGTGGAAGGCCACCGGTGACAAGATTGCCGGCTTCCGTGCCGCCGCCGGTACTGTCCTCTGGTTCGTCGATACCAAGGCTATCACCGATCTTCAGGAGAAGTTCGCTACCTACGCCGACAAGTTCCCCAACTGGGGTAGCCAGGCCGCTGGCATGTCGGTAAGTTTATTTCACTAGCTTCTAGTCTTTTCCATGTTTGGATAGCTAGCTCCGTCAGTTTATAGAGCCGCGCTAACCCTTAATCCTACTTTAGCAATACGCTGCCTGGACTGCTCTTGAGGCTGAGGGTCTCGGTGCTAACCTTCAGCACTACAACCCTCTCATTGACGCCAAGGTCGCCGCTGAGTGGAACATTCCCGAGTCGTGGACTCTGGATGCCCAGCTCGTCTTCGGTGGCATTGCCGCTGAGACCTACCCCAAGGACTTCCTTCCTATTGAGGACCGTGTCAAGTCCTACGGTGCTTAAGTGTAACAACTAAGTACACAGCTACGGAAATCATGTATAATGAATAAAATAATATATGGATATATAAACACAAATGAGTCTTTTTTAACTCTCGGTACTAGCATGATAATGTAGCCAAGTCTAGTCACGTCTACTGCTCCTTCTTGCTCTCACCACCTGAAATGTAACCAAGGGCCTGACCCATCTTGATAGTCTGACCCTTTTCAACCTCCCACTGCCACTTTTCACCCTTCTCACCTTCAACAGGCGCCTCGAAAACCAAAACGACAGTAGATCCCAACTGGAAACCACCCATCTCCTCACCTCTGCTCAACGCATGGCCACCCAAAACCGAGCTGGCACCCTCGTATGTCGCCTCAGCGAAACCCGAGTAGGGCTCACCACGCGCAGCAGCCTCCTCAGCAGCACGATCAGCAGCAGTATCAGTAGTCAGCGAGTTAGTCCGCAGTTCCTTGTCAAAGTTAACAATGATGGAACCGACATTGGTGGCACCAACGGGGACATAACTGAAGAAACCCCATCTCCACCGACCGAGAAGAACAACACGTTCGTTCAAAGTGAAGAGACCGGGAAGTGTACGCTGAAGGTAGGGAGATACACTGTACAGTTCACCGGCAAAGTGGCGACGACGCTCAACAACCCAGTTGCAAGGGGAGTGGAAGCGGTGGTAGTCACCAGGGGCGAGGTAGATGACGGCGTAGAAGAGGGCGGTTTTGCGAGTGTCGGAAAGCTGTTGGTACCATGGGCGCTCACCGAGAGCAAGGTCTTCAGCTACTTCCTTTTCGGTAGACTGCGAGGCGGGGGTAGACAGATCAGCCGTGGTGGAGGCAGCGCGGCCGCGGGAACCACCGGAGAGGAGAGACGGGAGGGTATACGAGATGCCGTTGAGACGGGCAAACTCCTCATCGCGCTTGACGAATTCCTCGTCGAGTTCGGAGCTGCTCTGGGGAATGGGGGTATTGGCGCCAGCGCGACCCGACAAGATGCTAGGCGAAGGAGTGTTCTTTCCGAGAAGGGCATCGACAGTGTAGGTCATTCCCTTGACCTGTTCAATGTCGTTTCCGTCAATTTGGCCATACTGCAGAATGCGGCCGTCGGAGGGTGAAATCAAGGCGTCATGGCGCATATCCAATGGCCGGGAGCCCGGCTTAAGTGTGCGGTAGAAGAAAGAGGCGAGATTAGGGTATACATGAAGGTCGTCTTCCGCAACTTCGGAGAGGCTGAAGGAAATCACATGTTAGTTAACGTCGTTCTCAACAATTCTCAACAAAACGCCATTTTTGACATGTGAAAGAGGGGACGAACGGACGAGCGAGGGAGAGGAAGGAACGACAGGCCAGGACCCCAGTAACATGCTTGTGCGGAATTTCTTGGAAAAGGGAGAAAATATGACAGGATGCAAAGAAAAAGGGAAAAAACTCACTTGACACCGAAAACCCAAGAATAGAGCTTGAAGCCTGGTACGCGTAGGTAGTACGGAACAGTAAGCTCGTTGAAGCGACCCCAAAGACGGGAGATTGCCTTTAGGGGCAGTGTCGACATGACCTGCACCTGCCTGTATTGAGAGTATCACATGTCAGTCATGGAGGACAAAAGCGGTAACGCCTTAGAAGCGGAAGGTGAAAATTTGAGAATCGAGACAAGATTAACTTACCACGGGCCGTCTGGCCGGATACGTGGACGGCGTTTAGGAGTGCGGTTCTCTTCACTAAGAAGTTCCTCTCGGTCCTGATCAGGCCGTTGTTGGACCTTGTACAATTGTAAGATACCCAGAACACCAATGCCCAAGCCAACCGGAATGCGATACCAGTTATTGCGCGAATAGCGCAGCGCTCCACGAAGCTTGGTAGCAAATCTCTGGCGTCTCGGCACACCCGTGGAGAAGAACCTCGCGCGCAGACCCGCACCGGGCATGCCCCGGGTCTTAGTCGGGCCAATTGGTGTCTGTCTGCGCATGGAAGCCGCGAAACCTCCGGAAGGCGGGCCCAGTGGGTGTGGCTTCAGCATTGGGACGGGACCCGCGCTGGAAAGAGGGAGCGAGAAACGAGCTCGCATGGCGGCGTCGGAGTCGTCTATTGTGAAGGGGGTTGCGGTGGCCGGCGCGGAACAAGGTGAGGCCACGGATGGGAAGGAGGACACGGAGGTGTATGAGCCGGCTGTCGATGGTCGTGAAGGAGGATTGCCAGGTGGTGAGGCAAGTGCACCAATGCCGGTGTTGGTGTTGTTGGTGGTTGTGGAAGACGACGAAAAGATGGATGAGGCTAGTTCTGGATTTGCGGAGGACCACTGACCCTGGAATTGGTTGTTATTCGGGTTAGCAGCATGGCTGGAAGGAGAAGGCGGCACTGTTGACAGCACCATTTTTGGAAATATTAGATTAGGAACATTAGAATAGATGAAGGAAAGTTAGAATTGAAGAAAACGAAGGAGATGCAGACGAATCTGGTTTAATATATACATAACATGCATCCATGTCTAATATATACAGATGAAGAAGTCTCATCAAGGTGTCCCGGGATCTATAGGAATCTTACCCAATACATAAAAGATTTACCAATTCGGAAAGCTTTGGTGCTGGGATTAGAGCCTATTGCTATAACGAAAAACAGACGAGCCCGTGTAGCAAAACAGCCATTGGCAGTGATTCCAAAGAAGAACCCGGCGACCGACGTTTACTCTCAACTCCATTCTAATACTGCTCAGTAACGTGTGCAGAGACAACGAAAATTTCCAAGGTAGCCGACTAAGGATATAGGGGTCGTTGGTAGGATAACATGAAGAGTTTAGTGGCCCAAGTCATCGCACACATTGAAAAGTGTAAGCTAAAGCAGGGAATACATTCAATTATTGTTTGTCCAATTGTCCCCAACAAACCTTGCTTGATCGTCTCGCCTCGACCTGCATTTGGCTTGTGACAATGGTCGCCATAGCCCACTGCATCTAACCCTAACCCAAAGCGCACGGGGTGTCTCAGACTACGTAATAAGCGGCTGAAGTAATGCGACGTGGAATGATAAATCAAGAAATTGATTTGTGTTCTGTATTCTCTAGATTTTGACTTTTGAAGAGTCAAACCCACCTACACAATGCCAGAGTCACAGCCAGTTTCCACGATGCTGCCTGGGCGAGGACTTAGTATACCTATTGAGGAGGTCCAGTTTGCTCTGAAGCTCCATTATGCGGCTTTCCCCGAACCTATCCGGATCGATGATGTCGGTACCTCTACCCGGGTTGGTGAATTGCGCCAGAGGCTTTGCGCTTTACTTCCGCACATCGGCTCGCATGCCGTTGTGACCACACCAGATAATATCCGACTTATTTACTATGGCCGTTTGCTCAGTGACAATAATGCGACGGTGTTGAGTATCTTTGGGGAACAACCTGTAAGATGATGTTGTCATCAAGTGATTTCGATTCCCAATTACTGACTAGTCTCTGGAATTGTAGATCCGCACTTCCGAATTTATCAACGTCCACTTCTCTATTTCACAAAGCGAATCAACCACGATCCGTCCTCCGGTACAACCTGCGCCCCCCGTGAACACTTCAGTCCGGTTAACTGAAGCCGAAATGGAAGCCCGGATCAACGCCCACTTCGCACCGCCTCCTTCCGACTCCGATTTCTCTGTTGACGAGCGCCCAACCAATTCCAATGCACATCTCCAAGAAACCTTTGCGGCACACATGGCACGACTCCACCCATCAACGCGCCATGTGGTGTTTGGTGCGAATCGGGATCTTGAAGCCATGAATGGTTTCCAGAATGCGACTAGGGTGGGGTTTTCCCTTACAGATAACCTGATGATGCCACGGCACCAAGACAGCGAGAGCCCAAACGCTTTTATGTGGGCGCCGGGAGGGAGACCGTCGTCACCAGTCAATACCCTTCAAGAATCCCTTTCAACCGTTCACCGAATCTATGACTCCAACAACCGTTTCGTCGGAATAATCGCCAGACCCCCTACCCGACCTACATCGGGACAACAATCAATCAACAGTCGAGCCCCGGAACTTGGGACTTCTCAGCGGGCCACTGCTCCCGATACACCTAGCATGTTCCGCAACACCCGTCTCTACGCACCTGCCATCCCACATGAAACCTGGACTCCATACGTACCTCAAAACCCGCCTGCACACCCATTACCTCCACCACCACCCGAGGCTCTTCTTGGTCCAGATCCGCTCGGTGGACCAACTCCCATTCCCCGAGAGCAATACCGTGATGCTGTCTATGCTGCAGATGTGGCCAATTACAACCATATGCAGCGTGCCGAAGAGCCACCGCGCCAGCAACGCCGAGCGAATCGTGACGGATGGTGGCTACGTTTGTTCCAGAATGTCTGGTGGCCTATCCAATTCGGTTTCATAGCAGTTGTCCTGTTGATGCGGAGTGACTCTTATTTCAGGACTACAATTTTGGTTGTGTTGATGGCGACTGCCGCCGGTATTCACTACGATTTGATCCGTTTTGATAACACAGCTATGACCGATTTCCTCGGAACTCTTGTCCCTCGCATCGACCGCTGGGGTCGTCCCGCCGAGAACTCGGAAAACAACCAAGGACAACCACAACCACAAGCAGCCCAGACTGAAACCGACGGAGCCAACCCCACACAACCCCGCACAACTACCGCTCCAACTGCCACCGCAACTCCCACTCCCGACGAACCCCTCCCCGCCGATCCGAACCCTCGCCGTACTGCCCACGTCAACCAAATGAACGCCATAATCCGCTTCACCGACTCCGCTTGGCGCATCTTTATGCTTTTTGTCGCCAGTATGTATCCACAGATCGTCGAAACCCACGTGCGCAATCTCCGTCGACGTAAGGAAGAAGCGGAAGAGGCAGCTCGTAAGGAGGAGGAAGAGAGAAAGAAGAAGGAAGAAGAGGAGAAGAAAAGGCTTGAAGAGGAAGCGGCCGAGGGCCGAGAGAATGAGAAAGACGGGTTGGAGAGTGGTGAAAAGGGGGAGGGCGTTGATGTCCCCGATGGTGACGGGCCTGGCGAGAGTCATGTCGCTGGACAACAAGCGACTGAGGCTTCACCTGATGTTGTTGCCTAGATTTGTTTTGAGTTTTGTCTTTCTTTCCTTGATGTTCTACCCCGTCGGCCAAGATCACAGTATGCCGTCGTCCTACTTAGCGTTTGTAAATTCATACCTCTCGTCTATAGTTATCATGATAGAGTCTGTTCTACTCCAATCTTTCTACTCCTGCCGTCTCTGTCTATCCTGTTTCTCTGCTGCATCGCCATCCTTAATCCACTTATCATACTCGCCCGTAGAATCTTTGGCCCTAACAACCTCCTTCAACATCTCCCCTGAAAACGCTACAAAGTTGTGTCTCCGTAAGCTATTCTCGAATAGCCACTGTCTCCGCTTAACCTCCTCCATCTCCAGCATATCCGTATTCCCAAAGTCCTCGGCCCGTTTCCGTTGGTCTTCAACAAGCGCAAGCAGGTTGAACCGAATTTCTCCATCTTCATAACGAGCCACCCGACGATGCAAAACCGGCATGACCTTCTCTGCCAAGTCGTCCGTCGTACACGCCCCGTGAGAAATAGGATACGGTTGTAACCCGTCCAATTCATATAGTGTCCCATTAATAGAGGTATACGCAATGAAATGGAATGCATCCTCCGGCTTGCCGTGGTCATTCTGGACTTCATTGATGAATGGCGATGCCTTGGCAAAGGAGTTATGTACCGTGCGTATATGATCCGAGTTACTCAACACCTCTCCTCTCAAATCACTAGGCAAGGACATAGCAAACTCTCTGAACTCTCTTAAATCCCCACCAATCTCCAATTTCTCCGTCTTATTCAAGACCAGACTAAGCAATGCCTGAGTCGCACACGCATTCTCAATAACCTGGCGCGCAAAAAAGACATCATCAACACAGTCCTGGTCGAATTGTCCGTCGAGTGGCGATGACGAGTTCGTGTATGGCGTGTCGGTGGGGTATTTGAAGAGGAAGATCACGCCGTGGAGAGGTCCGAGAGGGGCGAGGAAGCTTGGGTCGAGACTTAGGATTTCTTCGAATTGGATGTTGCGGACTCCGAGGTTGGATAGGAGATAGGTGAAGACCCCGGCGTCGGATTCAACTGAGGATGAGAGTGGTTAGATAGGTTCATGCCAACTAGAGCACTGCTGCTTACTTGTGTTCCAGCCGCCTGACATTTTGATTGAGTCGAAATTGATAATTGTTTGTTGATGGTAAATGATGAAAGATCAACTGAGCTGAGGTTTAACTTCCAAATTTGAAAGCTATGTCGCCCAGTTAGGTTACCCTCAATTACGTATCAGGTGCCCCACATTTATGACGACCGACAGTTTGGTAGCTACCTGCACGCGTTGCAATCCAGGACAACCCACGTCTTGCATTCACAAGCATAGTCTATGTATATAACACTTCAATTTCATCAATTTCAATTTCTCCGCATTATTCTATTCACCATCGTCGGCTTTTGCCTGAGAACCTATAACAGAACCCTAACTGACGTCATTACACATAACAAACCCTAGCCATCAACCATATCTACATCCGTGGTATCCAATTTCCGGTATCCAAACATTTATGCCCAAGTCTGTGTAGTCTTGCTCAATTCTTACCGCTCCCTGGCGAAAGCCTTCGCCGGTTGCTGCAAGTTCATAGAGTTCTTATCTGCAGAATGCGAAGACTCCTCATGCGAGTGCTGACGTTGATACGTGCTGTGATCGTCGGGTATCTCACTATGCTGATCACCAAGATTATACCCCTCATGCTTCGCCGGGTCATCGCGATCATACCAAAAGCGTCCGCGGTTGCGAACTGCACGAACAAACCATGGCTGTCTTCCAAGATCTTTCCATGTCCAGTACTCTTTCATGTCGTACTCGCGGGGCTCAAGCCGACCACCTGAAGCCCACACTGCAACTGCGATCATGGAGTTCAATGTTGTGTAGACAAAGATGCCGCTAGGAGTCATGTCAGTACTTTGTCAAACCTTATCACCATATCCAAACTTACGCAATAAGCCCATAGGCAACACTGTAACTGAAAGGGATGAAGGTAATCACAACAAAAGACGGCAGAATGTCGCCAATGTAGTTCCAGTTGATCTGCGTAATCTGCCGAATCATCATGCATCCAACCTACAGACATGTGTTAGTTTTATCACCAGACATGTCAAGACATCCATGAGACTTACCAAAATCAGAGTACAACCCGTAGCCCACGGCGGAATTGATGCAAATATAGGTGCAAAGAAAATTGAAATCAAGAAGCATAAGCCTGCAGCCATAGCAGTCAAGCCTGTGCGGCCACCCTCGGCGATACCCGCTCCACTTTCAATAAATGCCGTTACCGGGGAGCAGCCCATCAACGAACCGACTGAGATGCAAATAGCATCTGTGCAGTACGCCAGAGTTGACCTCTTAAAGTCGCCACTCTTAGGATCAACGACTCCGCAAAACCGAACCATGGAGTACAAAGTCGCTGTAGCATCGATGATGTCTACGTATAAAAATGTGAACAATGCTAATGCAAACTGCCGCCCATTTTGAGACAAATCCCATTCAAGTTGCCCTAGAGTATGCTTGATGGGGTGGAATGAAGCTACTTCCTTGAAAAACTCATACCGAGAATCTCCCTCTGTTGTGTAGGGAAAGTAAGTAATTGCTGTGTTGCGTCTATCGTTCAAACGTAGTTAGTCTTTGCTCATCATAATCATCATCATCATTTCCGATATTATCGTATCACACGAAAAAACTTACGGCCAAGACAAAATTGACACAAAGGCAATACCAATTACCAGGGCGTACTTGACCCTGAAAGACATAAGGAAAGCCGTGAAAACACCTCCACAAACAATACCAACCCACATCTAGTGCTCGCATGTCAGTACCACAGATCTACCCGGGAAAAGCGTAATACAACAAACCTTGGGGTTGGACATGAGTCCACTGCTACACATTTGCGTGGTAGAGTCAATCAACTCGGGAGGACAACCGCCTAGTGTGAGTGGGCTAGATTTCCAACCACCCGTGATAGCACCAATACCCGCCGCATATGACAAGCCAATTTCTGTGAGGAACAATCCGATCCCAACACCCGTAGCCGTCTTGATGGTTGCAGGAATAATCCTAACAAGCCATTGCCGCATTCCTGTCAGTGCCAAGAAGATGAACACCAACCCTTCCACAAAGACGGCTGTGAGAGCCAAACTGTAAGGTATGGATCCACTTCCGTTCACGCCCACTACTTGAAAGGCAAAGTACGCATTGAGTCCCATACCCGGACTATATCGATCCTGTTAGTACAAAAGCGTGTTTGTGTAGGAATGAACGCACTTACCCGAGGGCCACCGGTAGATTGGTCAGGAATCCGAATAGAAAGCTCGCAAACCCGGCAATAGCTGCCGTCGCGGTAATCAAATCACGCCGTACCTCTACACACGTGGGTTAGCCGTCCATCCGAGCAATCAGGCAATCATAGTACCTACCTTCTTTGCAAGCCGCAAATTCGAGAATCGAATCACAGTTCTGTCTGTTAGTTTCAGAGCAAGGACAATTCCCTCCTGTCTGCGAAAGGACAGTCGCCTGTACATGTACTGTTAGACTCCAATTGTATCATTCTTGTATCTAGACAAAACCCACATTGACAGCGATAATGTACGCCATAGTAGCAAAAGTCGTGATGCCCGCGCGAATCTCTGTCAAAAACGTCGCCGTTGGGATCTCATCGGGCTGTACTGTGGAGTTAGCGGCTGATCTACTGTCGATCATGTAAGATACAAACGACTAACGTGACCCGAGCCCTGGAGACGGAAGATTCTTCCAAACGTCGATCTTGAAATCGTCCTGTCGAGATGGAGTACTCCACGTTTGAACCGAGTTGACTTTTCTCGAAACCAGCTCCGAAAGGTTGGTCGGGGAAGCGGGGACCTATCTCCGCCCGATTGCCCCATGGGTGGGTCGATATGGTGCATTTGCTCCATAGCTCAGTTATACTGTCCCTTTGTTAGGGAATATCGAGGCTGTTGGTTGGCACGAAGTATGTGGATAATGGCTCAGGATACTATATGATGACTGGTTGGTCGGTAAACTGGTTAGCGGGAAATCATTAGTATCATCCAGGTTGCCTCATGGCTACACACGTCCAACTTGGTCCCAATGATCAGACAGTAGAATTCCAATGCTTCACTCACACTCAGATCTAATGGTGATATTGCAACTGCATATCCATGTACACGAATTCACGGTATTCCCAAAACCAGAGATTTCTGATAACTCAAAGATGAAGAGGAGACGGACAGATAGAGTGGGCGAGCCGAATCTTGTCTAATACAAGTCCGATACTAGCGTCAGCCCTCGATGATTGCGTAGGTTTCAGAGCCAATCAACAGCAATATTTTCTGTCTTGTATCCGAAACTGCTGTGTGCCGGGCAAAGTGCAAGCGTATAGTAGCCCAGCGAACAAAGCCAGAGTATGTGCAAAAAGGGGGTCAAGGAGAGTCAAGTATCGCAGGAACTGAAAATAGGTGGTGGCGGTGGAGGTTGTGGAGGTAATTGATGGTGATGAATGACCTCGAAGCTCCACGTCGGTACTGTAGTGATTTCGTCTCCCCAGTTCAAATCGGCCAAAATTCTTTCTGTGGGATATTTTTGGGATGGCAGGTACGGACTTTGAGAGGGGATGATGGATGATAGTTGGAGGCGTGCGTTTGTACTTTCCTGATTCTGTTACACTATGTAGAAGCCGATTTAGTTGTGACAGATGATTAGAAGCGAGCATCAACAAGGCAATTATTAAGAGTGTTGGTGGCTTGATTACTTGAAATAAAGCAAAATGGTTTGCACGTGGTCCGACGCCCAAAAGAAGCCCAAGTGACAAACACACGAATTGACAGTCTACGCATTGCTAAACCTACATCACGTTACAATAGACCAGAAAAGTCGACAACATGTCACCGCATTTGCCACGCCAACAGTCTCGCGGGCTCCTACAGTGACGGAAGCCTCACTGTCACCAGGCACGAATATAAATGGCGCCCTGGCACTGATAGAGGCTACATGCAGTCTACGTGGGTAGATTGTGCAGGGAGTGGCGCAACGAAGAACGAGGTGTTGATAAACAACAGAAAGCTGCAGTCTCCCGGGTGGCAGTGGTGATGGGCGTCGGGGCCGCAGTGAAAGTCGGTCTGAGCCGTACTCAAGATGATACGAACATGGCCAGTATGGTTGGCGATTGGGGTTGCGGTAGGCGAGCCTGTTTAAGCGATATCCGCGAGTGGCTTGACGCGTCTTGCGAAGATCGCCGTGGGGGATTAAGTTATATGATTGTTCGGGTTGAGTTTGGTGTTGTATTTAGTAACCACAAGTCTAATCAAGCTATATATCTTGTACCGAGTATCACGACGATCCCTCATCCAGCTTCAACGCCGACGAATGCCTCCGACGCAGTCTGTACTCGACATGTTCCTTCGCTGCACCACTATTACAAGGTAGAAACTTGAGAATCTGTCAAAAGACTATGTTCGTCCAAACAGCCACGGGTATTCCTTCCGTTCCTCTTGGATCTGCACGACCGGTCAATGGACTAGCAAGCTTCTATATGCATATTCTCTAGGCTTCCTACCATGATCAAAGACCTGCTTGTGTATTCTAGATGCAATACTAAGGAAGTGCCCTCCATTACAATGCCTAATAAGCCACGGTGACCGGGTCACGCATCTGTACATCCCACCTGTCTATCATCAATTCCGACTTCCCAGCCCCAATATAACCAGACCAACATGACCTATCATTAACATTGACATTACAAACTATACATGTGCATACTTGACATAAATACTTGGGGGACTCTCTACCTTTTGTCTATCTTTGAGCCCTCTTCTGAGACAATTTTTTGCGCGCGGCCAGCCATGGCTGGACTTTGGCAAAGACGTAGGCGAGATAGTGTCACCCGAGGAGAAACTTACTAGGACCAGGCCACCTTACCTGTCGCACAAACCATACAAACCAGTCGAATTCCGGCGTTAAGGAAGGGCGGCAGCACACGTAAACTTTGTGGGATCTTTGTTTATATTTGGTTACGACGCTTCTTACATAAATGACGGGACTAAGAAGTCAGCAACAGCAGATTTTGAAAGGTTCTTTTGTCACCGGTAAGTGTGCATATTTTCACTCTGGTGACAGGGCGTTATACCCTAGTCGTAAATCCCGTGCCAGGGCGGAAAGGATCAAAAATGACAAGGGTCGGGGAAGTCGGAGTGGGGCTAAAGTGGGGCCGGACGCCGAACGTGAAAATTTCGTTATCTAGTCCGACAACACCTTTATTTTCAAGAAAAACAAATCCCGCCCGGTTAGCTCAATCGGTAGAGCGTGAGACTCTTAATCTCAAGGCTGCGGGTTCGACCCCCGCATTGGGCTCAATTCCCGATGCTCCAGTTCAACTGGTAATTCGAACTCATCCTCCGGGATCTCTTTTTTGTCGGTTTTTGGGAGACTTCCCCTCTATGATCCCTTTTGAATTGCGTTAGGACACGGCTGATATAGAAAAAGGATGTGGCGTAAGCCATTTAGGGAGGGTTGTCGGTGGAAACCTTTCTCTGACCTTTTTGGTTGTAGGTATAGATGTGGAGATGAAAAGTGTATGGTTTTGATGCACCACATGTGTGGGAGTTGTGGCTGCCCAGTGGTAGGGTTAGTTGCTTTACCGGGGTTACAAGACCGGTGATTTATGGTTGCGGCTGATGATCACGAGAGGGAATAGAATTTAGTCATCTCCCTTTGGATGCCCTGGTTATTCAGCCATCCAAGCATTCTGTCACTGATCTTCTAGACTCATCATCATAGGTGTTTGTTCTTAGGGTCTGCAATTGGAACGGGATGAGGGATGCGGGCTCCCTGTAAATGAGGGAGGCGTTCTAGGCATATAGATGAGTTCCATTCCAGGAAGTGACATGCCACGGAAGCATGAATCTTGTGCCCTATCGCTTCTTAGACGATCCCATATCCCTTGCATAATGATAGGAAAGTGGGGGTTTCGTAGTCCTTATATCCGTACGGATTCTCATATGTATATACATTCAATATGTAGGCGACGAAAACGTGTCGAACTTGTCGTTGTGGAGCATGGGTATGAATACGGCTAGGGATAAAGTGGTTTTTAGTAGCCAAGGGGTATAGTTTAAGCTGATGGGCAACGTCCCTCTCGGTTTTGACGCGGGCCGTAGACGGGATGGAGAAACGGATACACCCCACGAGAGAGCTGTAGACATACAGTGAAGTTGGTGGAGGCAGAACCACGTTAGTGGCGACTTTTCGCAGGGTTCATTGTTCGCGATGGACTGCCGAATCAGCTGGTACATGGAACTATACGAAGACGGATAGTTGAGTGAACAAGTATCGCCGTTTTGGTGTGTTGGCGTTTTTTGTCGTGCGTGATGGTTGCAGTTGCGGCGGCGGCGGCGTCGGTGGAGGCCGTGTCGACTATGGATTAGACGAGCTGGACCAATGAGATACTAGACTGCTAGTGCCACCAATTGGCCTTTTGTACTGGGTTAATGCGGAAGCCATGGGGCGGGCTTTTGTTAGCACGTCTACCGGACTAGGGCTTGTGGTGGTACAATGGGGTTACACACCAAGAAAACTTCGCTACTCTGTATGCGCTCGCTAGTATTGGGCCTATTGTGTTTCCGCTTGACATTTGCTGAACACTTTGATTTTATGAATACAGTTTGTAGTGGATTAAGTGTGCCATGTCTGGTACCGACGAGACTTGTCAACAGCAATTAATGCAACTCGTATGCGGCTGATGCAGATATCGGGCCAATGAAGTTGCGAGTACAGATGGAACTTGACCTCTAGTGGAGTCACGCATATTGTTCGGTCTCCGGCGAGCCTACCTCCGATCATGGACAGGACACAAGCCGCTGTCGCTGAAAACAATCATTCAAATACAGCCACGCCTGAGATAATCTCTACACTCATTTAGCAGTGTAGACTCATCTTTCTTCCTGTTCCTGGCTAAGGAACTAGTTAGTCAGACAGGCCTGGTTCGCAGTGGACGTCAGCAGAAAGCCAAGCCACAAGACAAGATTATCCCTAGACGGCCGTGGGGGAAAAGCAAGCCACTCGCTTTCTAGAAATCCACGCGCTGGCTAATTCATCATACTTTATAGCTTCATGATGGTGGGTAAGGCAACGACCATGTGTGTGTGGGTCCGGGAACAAACCCTCCTCCCGCAATGGAAGAGAACAACCTTCACCTACAGTGATAAGGAAATGCTAGACCAAAAGTGTTTGGCCAGCTGCAATCAAGCTGGAAGACGGCTGTCACGTCTCATATCAGCCATAGACTCACACTGATCATAAACGTGGAAATTTCCCGAAGACGGCGGCGGGGTCTGACTTTGTTACAGGCCAAGATTGGGTGCAATAAATTGACGATATGAGTAAAACGAAACCCACAGGGCAAAAGTAAAGCCCTGTTGAACGTGCCTGCCGTGGAGCGTCATGAAATGTTTTGCTTTGTTGTTTTGCTCATTGTTTTGCATGTGTTGGTGGTTCTCTGTGTACCCCTAAGTCAGTACATACTTTGTTAGGTACGAAAGATATTGCCTTTTTGTCCACGGTCAAACAATTGGGTTCCTGCTTCCCGCGGTGTCATTTTTCTTCTTGTTGACACCCAGAGCGGCGACGTTATCACTTTTTTTTTTCCTTTGTTTGCCGCACCCCAGTCGCGTGCCCCACCGCCTGCACTGGAAATTTCTGTTTTGGGAACCACTCCTGCTGTTAGTGTAAGTTGAACTTTG
The DNA here is from genome assembly GCA_025685495.1 of Huntiella abstrusa. Classification (NCBI taxonomy): domain Eukaryota; kingdom Fungi; phylum Ascomycota; class Sordariomycetes; order Microascales; family Ceratocystidaceae; genus Huntiella; species Huntiella abstrusa. The sequence goes on along the minus strand of JAJNMT010000269.1, from coordinate 436,828 downwards.
GTGAGAGTGCAGTTTGTTTGGCGAAATGCGGAAACGATCCACGAAAGAACTGTCGGTATTTTTCTTGTTTCTCATCAAGTGTTGGAGTGAGACTGTCGAGTACCCCAAAAAACCCTGTTTCCCATGTCCCTATCACACAGTCTGCCCTTTTTCTTCCTACTCTGGTTCCCTTGCTCTATTGCGATTGTCACTGGCCCATCTGTCCGTTTGCCTCGTCTTCCCTGTGATCACGATGTCCTGGTAAACTGGCCGCATCCTCTATCCCTTGTGTGCAAGTCACTTCCTCATCGTCTGTCGCTCTATCCCGATTCACATGCTAACAATCGATCAAGCTGCAGCATCTAGCAACCCTTCCTAATTGGGCGTAAATCTACTTGGGGGGAAGGGAGTTTCCATTTCTCTTCAACGTGACTGCCATATCAGCCACATCCTTCTAAGTTTTCTTTCTGTCTCGTCTCGTCCTTTGCTCTTTCTGCTTTTTGTTTCTTTTTCCTTTGAATGTTACGTTCTTGCAATAATTTTTACTTCTTGCCATTTTCACAATTCCCCGAGACCCGCACTTTTTGTTGTGGGATAATTTTTGAACCCTTTTTCCTTTGTCACCAACATCAACGTCGCCTTCGTCATCGCCAATTTCAACGCTAAGTTCCTATCACCAGTTCAACTCATCACCAACGCATCACCAACACACCGGCAATTCGACCTGATCTGATCTGAGCTTTGCTTTGTTTTCTTTTTTTTTCCTGTTCCCGTCGCTTATTGCTGCAAAACCTGTAAGCATCTACCCGTCCCCTATTCCATTTTCTCTCGAGACCTCTCAGCTTCGGCGCCGCCTGGTTCGCCAAACACCGTCAAGCACGGGTTCGTCATGCTTGATTCCGCAAACTTCGCCTAGCAAGGCATTCCTCTGATCTGAGAGCCAAATTCCGATTCCGCGTCATCTAAAGCCGCATCTTTCTGACTGGCTGCATCGGAGAGACCAACGTCTCAACCCCCGACTGCAGCAAAGTCAAAACATCGAATTTGAATCTCTGTTCACCGTCTTACCTAGTCCTTTTACTGTTAATCTTCCACCACCAAATCTTGTTCTAACGTTCTTTCACTCACCACATTAGTTCTGTTTTCCATTTGTCTAACCGCCAACTTATTCGAGAACCGGGTCTTCTAACTGCAGCTTCTCACACTACACCCCTTCACAATGTTTGATGTTGTGTGGACCGACCCGCAGAGGGAATCTGTGGGTCAGCGCCGTGCGCGCAAAGAACTTGAAAAGAGCCAACCAAAGTCCACGACTCCAGTCCCCGCCGAAGCCATGTTGAGAAGTTCGATGGGAACCCGAAGCTCGGGCACTGCATCATCGAACGATACACACCGACCAAACGAAAAGCCCGCCAAGAGTACCTTTGGAGGCTTCTTTAGTTCTCGCGCTCTCAGACGAGTCACCTCAACAGCTGGCAAACAAGCCCCCGTTTCACCGGGCCTCCATCCACCCGCTGTAGCTCAAGAACACCGCCGGAGATCTTCTATCTTTAGCGGCGACTCGCTTTCGTCTTCCAGCTCAAACCGTGACTCTTGCTCCAAGCCGGGGTCTGTGGCGTCTTCGCGCAACTCTCTCCGCACAGCAGCATCTGGCCGCCACTCCGACACGGACCTCAAACCAGTCAAACCCGAATCTCGTGCGCATTCTCGTCTCAGTGGCAGTCGTGACTCTATTACAACCATTAGCGATGCCACTCCCGGTCCATCTACATTGCAGAACGCTCGTGTCAGACCAATGCCAATTCAACCCCTGGCAGTCAAGGTTCCAGAACCAACGCTAAACGACAATCACATTGAGGAATTCCTACAGTTCAAGAACCCACCAAGTCCCGCTTCACAGTCAGTTTCAGCTTCACAATGTGCACCAAGTATTCATTCGACAATTCAATCCACCAACCGAGATACGGCAGATTCCATCTTTTCCAAGTGGACGGCCCCATCTTCCGTCTGCACCCAGTCCACCATCTGCGACAGTTTTGACGGCTTTCAACATAGCAGCTCCTGTGGTACTTCTTATGGCCACAATAGCAGTCTCAGCAACAGTAGCTTAGGGCAGCAATCTATTTACACCAAACATTCTTCGTACTGTCAGCAGGCTTCTCCGTCTTCTTGTGGACCTTCTCAACTTCCACCGAGATCACAATCGCGCCAGTCGGTGGACACCGAAATAATGGTACCAGTCAGTCTTTCTGGCTACCGCAACCCACCCGTGGTAAAGGCGAAGCCACTTCCTCCAACACCACCCGAGACACCACATAGCGAGCAAGCTTCTTTGATTGGAAAGAGGCTAGATAACATTCGCAAGGCCCCTGTGTCTATAATGCAGAACTTTGATGACGAGGAAACTCTTCCGGCACTTCAGGTGGTTTCACCTCGCGAAGATTCCCCTGTCGACTTCCGTTCGCAGTCAGGCTTTGGGTCCACTACGCCGACTGGGTGGATTCAAGCCTTTGGGCCTAACAAGACTAGCTACTGGAAGATGCCAGAAGAATGGGATGAGGTTATTGAGGGTCGCAAGAACTCTGTCGGTCTTGAAGGTCTGCTAGGAGACGAAGAGACACTGCCACCACCACTCGTAAAAACACCAGCAATGCTCTTTAGTGAGCTCCAAACTGCCACCAAAAACATGAAGACTTGCAGCGCTCAAGTTGCGATCTCTGGGTTAACAAGAGAATGGAGTCACCACGCTGATGCTTCGGTTTACAAAGATATGGAGATGGAGAAGAAGAGATGGATGTTGACAGCATTGTATGCGATCAATGAAGAGGAGGTTGAGAAGTTTTCGGCTACTGGATTGTCGATGAGCAAGTCTCGCGCTCAGCGTGTATTGTGTTTGTTTGATTCACCAGGTAAGAAATGGTCTGAGTCCTGTTCTTTGACATGACGACACTAACATGATTATCTTTAGGCATGGTTTCTTACATTTCGGCCACCAACCCTGGGAAGCACATCTACAATGTAGCTACGCAGGGATCACAGCTCAGTGACATTTACCAAAATGTCATTCCTATTCTAACTCCCGATATCTCGCCAATACGGATTCCATCAGAGGCGCATACTTTTGGCGCAGCATATGCTTACTCATTACCATCAGTACTCAGCGCCAAGGAGATTCCCACAGCACTTGGACGTATCTACGACTGCCTAGCACCAGGTGGTATCCTCCATCTTGCGCTCATTGACCCGCTTCCATCTAACAAACGTATTGGCCCACGACTACGGGAATGGCTCAACAACAGCCTTATGAAGACGTTATCTGCACAAGCTCGGTGTACCAACCCGTGCAAAATGTTCCGGCAATGGCTCATGGACGCTGGTCTCCGTGGTCACGGTAGCGTTATTACAACGGCCAGATACCCTGCTATCCTTCCTACAGAACGCCGAAACATTTACCTTAACAAGCTTGAGGCGGGTCTTGCTCCACCAACAGCTGGTGAGATGTCCCGGCCAGGTACAGCCTGCTCCATGTCTACAATCCCAGAAGAGCTCAACAATCTCGAGGCACAAACAGAACTACGTTGTCTAGTGGGTCGTCACTTGTGGCAGCAAATGTGGGGACGCTATGTTGCCGCTGAGAAGTGGTGGTGGGAATATCCTGAGATTGTGGAAGAGTGTATCCGGTATGACACATACTGGCAATACCATCTTATTGAGGCTGTTCGAGGATAAAGAAGGCAGGTAGAAACATGATGACGCAGATGTTTCTTTTAATGTTTGATTAGGTTTCTGGTTGGGGAGATGATGGTAACGGTCTGGTATAACATTTCTTTGGTGTGTTTCTTTTTTTTTGTGTTCCTTGGGTTCTGTTTTGTTCTTTTTTATTCCCTTCTTGTACTATGTATTACAGTTATTGCTGGGCATTTTTTTGGATTCATGGGTTTCTTTTCTTTCTTTTCTTACTAGTATTTTTGCTAGTTTCCTTCGTTTCGTCGTTTCTTTTGTTGGACTCTGGAGTTTTTATGGATGGGTTAACAGGTAACGGCCGGTTGGAAAGGTCCACTGGTCAATTGTGCTGGATAATTGGATTTCCTTTCCTTTCTACTTAGGTACATACACATTCATGTACATAGATACAGTTTATTGTATGAATCTATTTTGTATTTTTACACGGGATCTTTAACACAGACGGTATATGTATACCTTTAGTCGGCTACATTCGACTACAATCTCCATCCGCAGTTGTAGCGTTACTAATAACAATAGGAGCGATAACAACCTTATCAGAATCGCTTTGGGTTCTTCCTTTCCAAAAGGAAATACTACTTTGCCATGAAAATATAGGCCAACGCCCCTTCTCAGTTGCGGCTCTCCGTTTATCCGAATCACCAGCACGCCACTCTTCCCACCAACTCTTGATGCTATGCGCCAAGTCCACAAAAGCATCCCACGAGAAAATGGCATAGATTGTGAAATTCCAGAAGCCCTGTAACGGCAACACAAAGGCACTCATGTACTGTAAAACAGGCGAAGTGTGACCATGGTGCATGTACGAGTACATGCGATTAGCGCTAGATGGAATCCAAGTCACTAACATGGCTGTAAAGAACAGAATGGCGCATTTGGTGTAGGACCAGGCGGCACGGTTTAATTCGTGTGTACGTCGGCGTTCAGTGGCACTTAGGTGGCGGCGGTTGCGGTGGATATGGAGGTGGGGAAGGTGAGTATGCGACATGTGTGAGAAGTGATAGTTTGAAAGTCGTGGATGGTGAGTCGTACTTATGATTCGGTCGATTGGGAGATCATCTGTTGGCAATGGACTTGGTAATTGCGTGGGCGGAAGTTCGGTTGGTGATAGTTGGATAGAAGGGTTATGGTGGGTTACGGGTTGATTTGAACTTGTTGGAAGAGACGCGCCTTCAGCTGAGGGATCGGTTACTTGGAAGGTCTTTAGTTGGTGACGAATACGGAAGATCAGTCGTCCCGCACGGACGTAGATCGCAAAGGTTAATACTGTGATGAACCTGGATCGATGTTAGTAGGGGTTCATACAGGATAAAGATTGGTTTTTGTTCGTACCACACTGGGGCATAGAATAAGGCAATACGGTAGGTCTTCCAGTCTTCGGTCAACCAACACCATAATGTGGCATTTCCATACGGTTTCTGACCATCTTCACGGTGTACAAATAGAAACACCAAAGCTGGTACCAAAGGAAGTCCATAACACAATCCGGCATAATATGGTTCAATCGTCTTGAGTCTATGTGCGTCATAGTGGTTATAAAAGGTCAAATGGACATTAATAGCCATAGCTAATGTCCAATAAGCATCTGCTGGGAGAAACCTACATACGTACATAACAATGTCTCTGTCAGTTTTCTAAACAAGGAGTATTTATTTCCACAGAACTCACATTTGAATCAAGAAGCCCTGAAATTGACAAGCGTTGCATCTAGGGTCCTCGATATAGGCCCGCGCCATACACGTTGCTATATTGGTGAATAAATTCCCTATTGTCGCATAGAAAATCAATCGATTCACCGGTTTCCGAAACTTATTCGATAGCGCAAACGTCGCAAGCGTAACAAAACAGCCAACCAAGGAAAGTGACGAACAGACACGCTCAATCGTTGATAACGTGTCGAGTTGGCTAGGGGATAATGAAGTCATGTTGGCGATATACCCCGATGGCCAAGGCAGCTCGAATTACAAGGCCGTAGAGAGGTCTTATACCGTACACAGGTGGCAAATCGCGTCTTTAACCGGCCGTCTTGAAGCCATCACATTCTGTCGGGGTGGATGTGATAAATGTGGTCTAGATACAGCTTGTCTGTCTGTCGTCGTTAGTACCGTCACAGCGGGGAACGGGGAGCGGGGCAATCCAAAGTATGTATGTACATACGCTAATTGCGGAGCTTGCTGGAAACTTAGGCGACGGGGGGGAGAATAAGTGCATCTTTCTCGCGGATTCAAATAGGTGGGGAATACGTAGTCTATCATACGCCTGGTGTTGCCTGGAAGTCCTTTGATACGCCGAGGATGGGAAAGTCTTATTTGGAGTACCTTATACCCAGCTGCAGATTGACCTGCCGTTTTGGGCAACGTTACGAGGGACGTATGTATGTACATACGTATGTATGTATGAAGATGGTTGCTCGTGAAGCCGGATTTTTTTACTTATGGTGTATATCCGTACAGTTTAGGATCGACCGGGAACACTACGTCGTGAACCACGGTCATCTTACGCCATCATCACAGCTGCATATGTACATACATACAGTACATCCGACAAAACCATGACAGGATTTCTCCACCGCAGAATACGCCTTGGAGTCGGTCGCTCTTCGGGCGAATCGTGCCGGAAATACTTAAATAGGCGCTTATTCGATTAGAAGCGGCTAAGTATGTACTTGTCACAGCAAGCTTATCTAGTTCTAGTTCCCCATGTCTCACCCTATGAACCCGTCTATTTACAAATCTTCTTTTCAACCGGAATCCCTCGTAGGCTTTTCTCCCGGCTATGTTCCTTATTCGCCCTGTTACGAAGGGAAACTACTCATGTGATTTTACAAGCCTGCCTTCTTCAATACGACCTTGTTGATGGATTCGGCATTCGTGACGTCACGTACATAGTTCCCCGCTTATATATTTATGTACACACATGCCCCCAAAAATGTGGGGTGAACCCCGCTAGTTTTGTGGCACCCGACTTCCGGTGGGGGCACTCGGTATCGATCTTGTCTTTTTGGACTGTCAGGTTGGTCTATACGTTCGCACGTCGCGACTGACGGGCTTTTATTTTCCCGATTCATCCCGCTTTTTGCGCGTGGTAGCCTGACTTTTGTCTTGAGTACATGATGACTACCCAACCCTGCACCTCTGCAAACAGACCCGTTCCATCTCAATGGACAAGATGACAATGCATTCACGTCTTGCGACTGCATATTCTCGGGGATAGCGATGCATTGTTAATGAGGAATTCTAGACGAGATACATAGACTGTGTATAGAACATGGCGCTTGTATTCGACGACAGCCTTCCACAAGTAGAATCTTCTGTTTTCCTCTCTCGTTTGCTAACCCCCATCTACAAACTCTTCCAGGAGCCCACCATAAAAAGATGCTTTCCCTCGTTGTTTGGCCCGGTGGGCTCCCCCTTCTACAACATCCGTTAAACCCGCCGAATCGAACCCCGCCCATCGCGGTTCTGAAAAAAAGAGAAATCTCGCCATGTCGAAGCGTACACGAAGCCACGGCCGCTCGGAATGCTATGTCTCTGGAAAACACCCCTCTGGAACATCTAGTCGGTCATCACATCTCGCTCAAAATACCCACGGTGGAAATCACCCACGGAAACACGGAAATCCGAATAAACATATACCGAGGACCACCGGCATCTTTGGGGCTTCAAGTCCCGGGAGGGTTATGGATGAGTTCTTGGGGTTTCGGATAGGGAGTTCCGAAACGGATACGGATGGGGACGCTATCATGGAGTCTTCTTCGGGTTCCTTCCAGTCTTCCATACCTAGACAAATGCCGTCTGTATCTCCATTCGGTTTATATACTCAGCCGGATACTAGACCTAAAGTATATCATCGACGCCTGTTAAATACCATACTATCATCACTAGCCGACCTCCAGAAGAACGCACAGGATCTCTGGACCCATCTACTCCCCGAAGAGCCCTGTCCATATCGGCCGCCGGGCTCCGGTCTATTCAAACCGCTTGGTGAACCAGTCTCGGCTACTTGTCGCTCGTCAACTTCGTCTTATTACACTTATTCTGATGCTATGGATTGGCAGCCAGAACCGTATATTCCTACTTCTTGGGTGGGTATGACATAGACCATGGACCAGACTATATAGACGGTTCAGAGGGGTTAACGCCCGAGAAGCGGGTAGTTATGTGTCGATGCTGGAAGAGAAGGTGTCAATATAGTTAGATAATGGTATGAATTGATGAACTAGCTTTGTATATTGAGTGACCTTGGACTGCTTGAATGACATCAAGTTTCCCTTCTCCTCTCCTAGTCTGTTCATTGATACTTATACCCATTCTGAGCTGGCCCGTGCTCCTCTATCCTTCCCTCTACGGGTTCCTCGTTATGTGGGACCTAAGCGGAGCCTCGACGACTTGGATGAGCTAGTGGTAGACTCTTCTTCATCGCAATACAAAAGTAGTGTCTGTTTTCTTCTTCACTTCACTAAACAAAAGATGCATCGCCAACTCTAGACGTTTATAATCATAACTACTATCAAATATACATATGTACACCTCCCCAAAAGCCACCCATTCCGTGTCGTGTGTATGTCCCTTCTGCCCTAAACCACGCCATACACCCAACACACAAGTGACAAATTCAACCACTACCAAGATGTCATGCAAGTTTCCCGATGATTTTGTTTACATGACAGAAGAAAAACAACAAGAAATGATAAGCAAAAACAAGCAAAAAAGAAACGACAAGCAATGTATTGCGCCTGGAACGCCAGAAAAACCCCCATTTTGAACCCAAGCAAAAAACGTAAGACCACGACAAGGAGCCTCTCATCCCATCAGCTGCTACCAACGGCACCAACGGAGAGACTTAACAACAAAGTATGCCTCTCCAACCAGTCCACCAATGCTTGCGCCTATTAGCGAGAGATGAAGTGATGTCCCAGGTGCCGCCATGATATGTGGCCAGGACACCCAATGAAGCAGAAATAGTACAAATAAGGGTATTGAGGAAGCATGCGACGACGCTGACTGCGAGCATGATCACGTCAGTACATGACGCCGACCATGTCAAGCAAAGCACGGGGATGGCAGTCGCAGAGTAACAGCCGGGGATGAGAGGGAGTAATGGAGTCTTGCGCCGTTTACCAGGCGTAGTCGGGGTTGTACTGGAAGACGACGAGAGCGTGACCACGCTCGTAGGTCTCTGTGGAACGGGGATTCTGGTTAGCAACGGATCAAAAAAGACTAGCATTATAAAAAACTTACCCAGAGAAACCTGCTCCTTGGGCTTGAAGTTGAACTTGCGCATGCGAGCAACAACGTCAGCGTAAACCTCCTCCTGTGGCCGGGTGGAGTCAACACAGCTGGCCTTGATGGACAGCAGGACGTAACCGCCCTTGCGGAGGAAGATGCGGGCGTTGTCGTAGACAATCTGGGCAGGGTTGGGCTGGGCGACATCGCAGAAGATGACATCGACCATACCGTCAATGTAGAAGCGGTACTTGACGGGCATACGGGCATCGAAGACCAGGGGGTTGATGTTGTTGCGCTTCATCGACATCTGGAGGAGCTCACGGCCAGAACGGATGGAGAACTCAACGGCGTAGACGCGACCCTCGGCACCGACCATATCGGAAACGTGGGAGACCGAGGTACCGGAAGCGGCACCAAGGTACAGAACCTTCTTGCCAGGGGCAATGTAAAGCTGGTCAACACCGGCAAGAATACCGGCGGCGATCTTGGAACGGAAGGGGTTCCAGACACGGTACTCGACCTTGTTGACAACCGAAGTACCATCCTCAGCCTTGATGGTCTCCTCGGTCTGGATGCGCTTCTCACCGTAGACGGCGATACCAGGGGCGTAAGAGCGGGTGACCAGGTCATCCTGCTTGCCTCTGGAGATGAAAACACCCTCGTGACGGTGGCGCTCCTATAGTAGGGAGAGATGAAGCGTTAATATACTGTGACTTGTCGGTATGCGACAAGGCCAAACACCCCGTTCAGCCTTTGCGAATTTGTCAAACAAGGCTGAAGGGGGATTTTGGATGCGGCGGAGCAAGAGAACAACTTACAACAACGACCTTGGAGCCAGCGCCAGCAGCACCACCACGGGCGCCACCGCGGGCACCGCCACGGCCACCACGGGCACCACCGCGGGCACCACCACGACCACCACGGGCACCACCGCGGGCACCTGTTTCTTGTGTTAGATGAAACCGCATTCATCAACGAGACCAACAACGGCATTCAAAACTTACCACCACGGCCACCGCCGAAGCCACCACGGCCACCACCACGACCACCACGGTCACCACCACCGCGACCACCACGGAAACCGCCACGAGCACCAGGAGGAGCCATTATGTCTAAGATTTAAAGATAGGAAGTCGAGAAGATAGAATGTCTCAAGAAGGAGCTTCCAGAGAACTAATTTGAATGCGATTGATGGGTGACTTCAAGTTAAAGTCGGTTCGAGGGGTATCCGAAGATGAATGCGCGACGAAATGGAGAAGAAGAGGGTATCGCAAAGGCAAAAAGCGAAGGAAAGTATACTGCTCAAGGCTAGGATATCTTGCGATTCACTTGTAAAAAAAATGTTTGGCAGGGACCTTCTTCTGAAATTTTTCTTCCCTTCCAAAGCTACGCTAAATTTTTAGCGGGGCACTGATAGGCTATCTGATTGGACGATAAGATGATCCTTCCGAGATAAGCTTCCTGTAATATGATTGGTCACTTGTGCCCCACCATCCAGATGTCCCGATTTGGAACTCACGTGAGAAACTTTCCGACTTGGGAGAACTAAGATTTTGACATGGTTAAAATTCTAATCACGTGCGCCACACACAGGAGCCAGCGACAATGAGTGTTGAAGAACGTAAAAAACAGACGAAATATGGCATAACTAATGTAGAAGCATATGATAGTTTCACAAGAGTATGAAAGACAGAACTTCAGGCTATCATTTCCATATTTTTTTGTTTCATTTGGCCCAGAAATAAAACTACAAAATATTTCCCAGTGTTCTGCCGAACGCCACATCAAGTGGAGGGCACCTTGCCCTAAGAATTTTCCAACTACCGTTTGGAAAGCGGGTCCGCCAACTCTCGAACATGGCTGGCATGCTAGTGGGTAACATATTCTAAATTTCCTCCATCTCCAGTGAGTGTATTGTCCGTCGAATCCGAATCAACAACCACATACGACAGCAAGATGGTATGTCGCCCCCATATACGACATCGTCAATCGCATCAACACATCATCAACACCATCGAAAATCGAAATCTCGTTTTCCCGTCGTTTTGGGGAAAAGTCCCACTATGCCGCAACAACGGCCCGCAAGTCTCTTCACCAATTCGCCGGAACTCGAGCCCCGATAATCGAAAATTTCTCCCCTACACACGCATCATGCCAAAATTATCCCCCGCGAAATACGATGTCGAAAAACAAAAATATGAAAGCGAGAAGGAAAACCAAATAGCTGACCAGCGTCGTTTTGACATGTCCGAATAGACCCGGTACGCTGCCCAGGAGATTCAGTCCTCGAAGTCGGCCCGCGCTCGCGGTGCCTACCTCCGTGTGTCTTTCAAGAACACCCGCGAGACCGCTCAGGCTATCAGCGGCTGGAAGCTCCAGCGTGCTCTGACTTTCCTCGAGAACGTCAAGACCAAGACTGAGGCCGTTCCCTTCCGCCGCTTCTGCGGTTCCATTGGTCGCACCGCCCAGGGTACGAATTATCAATTTTTTTCACAATTCCAACAACTTTTTCAAAGACTACTACGTTCGACAATATTGGGTGGATTGGATTGGATGTTTTGAGGTGGATTTCGATTTATACGTTAGAGATGGACTTTTCGACAACAATTCCGGCAATATCTTTGTGTCGTCATATCGTCAAGCAGTCGCCATATCTCAACCATCATCCAATCACCCAAGGAGTCGTAGTCTTTGAAAAGGCGTGTGGATCTTCGTCATGATCCGTTATACTGACCGTGTTTCTCTCCCTCTATAGGCAAGCAGTTCGGTGTTACCCGTGCCCGCTGGCCCGTCAAGTCCGCCGAGCACATTCTCGGTCTCCTCAAGAACGCTGAGGCCAACGCCGATGCCAAGGGTCTTGACACCGGCAACCTCGTCGTCAAGCACATCCAGGTCAACCAGGCCCCCAACCAGCGGAGACGGACTTACCGTGCCCACGGTCGTGTATGTTGAACCCCTCTGGCAGCCGTCATGTCTCAAGGATATGACTACTCCACCAGATTGACCGTCAGTAACGTCTGCTAACATGATTCTTATAGATCAACCCCTACATGTCCTGCCCCTGCCACATTGAGTTGATCCTGACCGAGGCTGAGGAGGCCGTTGAGAAGGCTGAGGCCTCCACCGCCGCCGCTCACCTGACCTCCAGACAGCGTGGTGCCCGTGTCCGCAAGGCTCTGACCTCTGCTTAAGCGTCGTGTTGTAAAAAGCAAAACCGAATAAAATTGTTCAAAAAACATCAAGCAACTCCAGGATCATTCTCGCCTCGTTTACTCTTTTTATTTTTACTATCTTCCTCTCCAGTCTGGGGGAAAGCAATGATGGGAAGGGCGGCGGTGCGTGGGAAACGCATGTTGAATGGTTAATGATGGCCGGTCACTTTTCTTATTACCAGTTGCTTACGCATTGTACTGTCCCGGGACCATGGTTTTTTCTCCCTTTTGTTCTATTCCCTTATTGTCACTTAAAAACAGTTGAGCACGTTGTCTTCTTTCGATCCATTGCGCACCAGTGTGTACCGTGTAGTTGAATTTGGTGGATGTGAACTGTCAAAGTGATGCTTTGGGTGGTCTGTTGATCCTGTTGGATTACCAGATGACAGAATGATAGCGGATGGGAGGCCAACCCCGAAAAGAATAGATTGCGATGAGATTATGGTCAATAACTAAAGTCTAAGTCATCATGATTATCCCGCACTGTGTTTGTGTGTGTATTTTGTATGTGTTTGGACAGTGTGTTTGTAATTTTACACGCACTGTTAGTTTGTGTCTTAACCCTAATTTATAGTTTATACCCTATTGGTGACTGCGGACAAATGTGACAAGAATACAAAAACGGAGTGACGTATGTATGAACATACGTACATACACAACGCTCTGCAGGAGATATGGTCAAAGCCGGAATAAAGACAACAAAGTTTAGAGCCCCGCAAGAGTATTTAAACGGCATGTATACCGCGCTCCATTGTCCACCATTCTTGAGTTTACGTCCAACGTTGTAGTAGTAGTAGTAGTAGTGTTCCATTTATAACCTATTAGCTGGACTAAATCCACTTTTTACAGGCCGGGAGACGGTTGAACCCCGCCATATAGACCCCGTAGTTTTAAAATTTTATAACCCTAACTGACCCCTCCCCAAACACCGTCCGGCTATCCCCCCACGGGCGCCCTAGGACCAACCACCGTCGCTGCTGCCTCCTTCTCCCCGGTGCAAACGACGACACCACACAACCAAAAACAACTGTGTATCTGACTTCGAACCTTCCAAAATCATGCCAGCCAGTTGCTTGTAAAAAGGGTATTCCGAGTTTCGCGCGTTGTTGGGCGGATTTGTGTTGTCTTGAGGTATCGACAGTCGCTGAAATGAGGGGGCGGACGCGGCTTGTCAACGAGGCTGACCTCAAGAGGGTGTAATGGCAACGACGAGCCTTGGAATAAACGAAAAAAAGGAGAATGTGTTGTGAATGGGATTCCTTATCCCCTCAACGACAGATGGGGCGATTCTGTCTTGAGTCCGATGGGAAAGGCATCTCAAAACCTCAAAGGTACCATTCCGAGGGTATTAAGGAAGAAGGTTGTTACGTCCAACGTTGATGTTACACCAAATGCATATACTAGGGTACGTTCGTATGATTAGGGTTATGTCCAAAACTCACAATGCTTGGTAAAATAATATGCACGGCCACTCACCTATATTTTGCCCTTTGCGCAGTGCGCATCACTGTACGTAGCCACTTACCCGCTCAAACGCGACATATATTGCCTCGGAGGCCTATAAAGTGGACATATTACTCCCTTAGTCATTTTGAATAATCAAGATGAATTGTAGCTTTGAAGGCCGGTTGTAAAACTTGTATATCTTTGCAATAAACTGTTGGCTTTCTACCGTATGCTCTCCGTCTGTTGCAATATGCCGGCTCCCGTTCTCCGCACTGTGATACAGCAATAATTACGCTGCATAACAGTGCACGAACAAAATAGATGCACTGTGAGTTTATGACATAACCCTAACAAGTAGATATACCCTACCATTGACCGGGTCACAATATCCTCATTTTGATGCCTTGAGATACTAAAGTTCTGGTGCTATTCCAACTTGTCTGCAACTTCACTCCGTCAAACTACCAGCTTAGTCATAAATAGGGTATATGTATTAATAGTTTACAACTAAGCCTCCTCAAGACCCTCAAATTTGAGCAAAGACCTAGAATCTCTCCTCAATCCAATCACCAACATCCTTAATAAACTCATCCGCACAGAGATCGGCATGCAACATGTGGTAACCACCATCATACTCCTTATAAGTCTTGTCCGTCAACGTCTGCTCGTCAAAGTACTTGCGACTTGCCACATGACTGGTAACCTTGTCGCCCGAGCCATGGAGGATAATCAGAGCCTTGACGTTAGAGTTCAACTTGCACACTCCCTTATTCAAGTTAGCCGTACGCTCCAGCATTCCACTGAGTCCCTCAAGGGTACCCGTCTGCGGGGCATATTCGTCATCAAGGACACGGTCCTGGCTGTTCTTGTCCCGAGTCAGAGATGCAGCCACGACAGGCTTACGGAGCTGGAAGCGTGGGAGAATCTTGGCGGCAAGACGCCCGGCGAACACCTCAATGGAGTTAGGAGTGAACTCAGGTGGGAATCCAACCAGAGGACATTCAGCGATCCAGCCCTGAATTTTCCCCGTGACATCCTCAAACTCAGGTGTCCCAGCAAAAGTAAGAATTTGCCCACCACCCATAGAAATGCCCATGACGAAAACGGGCGTGGCCCCAGCCTTCTCAAGAACACTGTTAATGAACAGCTTCATATCCGCAAGAACGGTGCTAGTCGGCCCGGTAAGGCCATATTGGCTGGTATCCTTCTTGGTCGAACGGCCCCAGCCACGCTGATCGAAAGAGTAAACTGCGATACCACGAGTTCTCAGGGAGTCAAAGAGCTTGTCATAACTACTATTGCAGTGATCGCTATAGCCATGGAAGAAAACGAGGATAGCTTTGGCGGGTTCCTCAGTCTGGTATCGTTAGTGGCGTTGAAATATAGAAGGGCAATACAGGGGTTCTGGGAACGTACAGGCCAGGTCTTGGAGTAAAGTTCGACTCCGGGGACTTGGAAAGTGCCCTCAACGGGTTCGGGAAGTGTCATTGTGAACGTATTGATGAATTTGTATAAAAACGGGATATATAGAGAAGATGAATAGACAAAAATCCGCCGGGGAATAACAACCTTAATATCACACAGGGTTTGGATCTCCCATGTTAGGAAGTCCCAAATCAAGTTGTAAAAACAGAAGGCGCACTGTTGGCCGGGGGCGGAATCACTAAATCGTATAGAAACGGCAACGGATTATGGTTAAAGGCCGACTGACTGCAGTAGCGAAAAGCAATTACGAATTATGGAAATATGTTAGAGAGTGAGTTGGCACTTATAAATCATGGATCGTCATAGCCAACACATCGAGTGGAGACCATTAAGTAAGCCGAGGCTTGAAGAACCACATGAACAAGCACATTGGAGAAAGGAGACAAGGTACATATAGTGAAGAGTTGGAACAAATATCAAATGGACCGGCTCGATATGCAAACCCAAAAAAGTGTAGAACAAAAAACCCAAAAGCCTATACTAAAAGCCCAAACAAACCAAACATAAAAACAATCCGCCATATACTATAATATTTACACGCACCTCGAGTGTCTTCATCCACTAGATCAAACGAGGGCAAAACAAAACAAGAAACAAACGTACACACCATCACTTCTTACTCCTGCTTCTTCCGCTTCCCCTTCTCTTTGTCACTATCAGAGCCGCTTTCTTCACCATCTTCGGCTTCAATATCACTCTCCTCATCCTTTTGTAAATCATCCTCAATGACATCCGCTTCGGTGATCTGACCACGGGTACCGGAGCCAGAGACAACCTCACCACCATGCATCTGCCACTCCATCAGCTTGCTGAAGCTGCTTTCTGGATTCGCCGATAAGACAGCGTAGCTTCCAACCTCAGCCACAGTACCCTCATTATTGAGCACAATGAGCTGGTCAGACCGCTTGATAGTGGATAATCTATGGGCGATAGAAATGGTGGTGCTACGACCCTTAAGAAGATCGATCAAAGCGGCGTTGACAAGAGTCTCGGACTCAGCATCCAACGCCGAAGTAGCTTCGTCAAGAATAAGAATATCGGGATCCTTGATGAGAGCACGAGCAATGGCGATGCGTTGCTTTTGACCACCAGACAACTGGCTACCACGGGCACCAACCTGAGTATCAAGACCATCAGGAAGATCGGAAATGAAAGTACAGTTGGCCTTGCGGGCGGCAGCATAGATGTCAGCACGAGAGGCAGTAGGCCGAGAGTAAGCAATGTTGTCAGCAATGCTACCAGAGAACAAGACGGGCTCCTGAGAGACAACACCGATACGGCGGCGGAGAGCACGAACGTTCATGTCACCAATGTCAACTCCGTTGATGCGAATAGAGCCACCAGTGGCATTGTAGAAGCGAAGGAGTAGAGAAGTAACAGTAGACTTGCCACCACCGGAGGGGCCAACAATGCAAACATTGCTGCCAGAAGGAATAGTGAAGTTAAGACCGTTGAAAATGTTGACGGCAGGACGAGTAGGGTAGGCGAACTTAACATCACGGAACTCGATGTCACCCTGGGCAGACTTGACTGGTAGACCAGCAGTGGCGTTAATACCAGGCTTGCGATCCTGGAGCTCAAAAAGGCGACTGGCAGCACCGAGACCCTTCATGAGTTCCGAGTAGAAGCTGGACAAACCGAACAAACTGTTACCAGCAAATGCCGTATACATCATGAAGGAAGTCAAGTCACCGGTACTCATGGCACCCTGGCGTACAAGGTTGCCACCAAGAACCAGCATACCAATCACGACCATGTTTCCAATCCAACCGGTGGAAGCGAAGAAAGTAGCAGCCGTGAAGGCTTCCCGTTTTCCAAGAGCAAAAATCTTGCGGATCTGTTTGTTATAACGGCCAATTTCCTGCACTTCACCAACAAATGCCTGACTGGTACGTACGTTACCCAAACGCTCCTCGGCAATCTTTGTCAGAGAACCGACATTGCGCTGGATGTTCTTGCTGATGGTACGGATAGTCCTGCCATAAACAAGACCACCCAGAGCAACAGGAGGGCCGGCAACCAAGAGGAGAGCAGATAACTTAGGACTGAGCCACAACATAGCAGTTAAACCGGCGGCGCCAGAGAAGAGGGATCGAAGGCCGTCACTCAAGTTCTGTGTAATTGACTTGCCAACGATGGAAGAGTCAGATCCCAGACGAGAAATCAAGTCACCTACCCGGTTGGCATCAAAAAACTCGGCATCTTGGACGTACGTGTGTCTGTAGAGATTGGCGCGGAGCCGGCAGACGACACGCTCACCAACAATGCGGAGAATCGAAATGCGACCAAAGTTGCAAGCAGCACCGATAGTGAATAGGGAAGCAAGAGCCACGAAGAATTGGTTCAGAGTCAGACCCAAAATCTGAGCATCCGGACCAGTCTGGTTCATCATATCCAGCAAGCGACCAACGGCCCATGGCATAGCCATAGTGACCATGGAAGAAATGACCAGTAAGCAACCAGCGACAGCAAGGGGGCGGACCTCCGGCGCCGCAATAGAAAACAGGCGCCAGAGGTCTTTGAAGTCAGTATTAGCCGGCTTCCCGTCTTTAGCAAGTCTGGCACTCAAGTTGACTTGAGCGGCCTTAGCAGCGCGTTCACTGCGTTCAAAGCCCGCAGCTTCCAGGAGTTCAGAATCAGAGTCGGCGTTGGCCTCTTTCTTAGCAGCCGCTTTGGAAGCAGCCTTCTTCTTGTCAGCATCGGAGTCGGAGCTAGAGAGAATACGAAGGAAACCAAAAGAGCGACGAGCCGCGGCGGCTGCTGAGGCAGTTACTGAGGCATCGTTTGAGCGAGGGAGAATGACGGAGTCGAGACGGGACGAAACATGCCGAGGCGAGAAGGCGGCGGGGGTAGCCGAGGTGGAGGAGATCCATCGGCATTGTCGAGAGTGGGAGTGGAGAGTTGTCGTTTGTAATGGCGGAGCCGGTACCCCGAAACCAAAGATGTGAGATGATCTAGATGATGTCTTGAGAGATCTATTGGCCAACCCAAGGATAGTTGTTTGGGAGAAATGCGGCGCATTCGCTGATGGAGAATTGCTATGTAAGTTTCTCCGGGCCGAGAAGACGTCCAAGCCGTTGCTGCAGCTATTCCTACCCGCAAGCTCAAGCCTCTGTTGCACAGCGGACAAAAGCCATGGGCTGCAACCGGCAATGACGCCTGTACCTCTGCCGCATCCGTGAGGGAGCAGCAGTAGGCGGGATGCTGCTCCCGATGTCATGGCGATCCGGGGAATCGGAGTCGGGACGTATAAAAGTCAAATCTTTTACGAAACGCTTGTAGGTTTCCCGGGTGGTGATATTCGCTGAGACTGCTACGGATGTTTGTGCTGCTGCTCAAAGCACAAACCCGCGGTTAAAGCAGCTCTCGGGTACTGTATAGTCGTCGATTATTGGTTCTGGCAGCTAGAGAAGGATTCCCGGTTCGCATTACCTTGCCTGCTGCATGGCTTGCATGGGAAGAAAAGAGAAATAGGAAATCGACGAGAACCGACAAAGAATGTCAATAAACCGCTGGCTAGAATCGAAATATTAAGGTGAGAAAAACAGGCCTAAATTGTCTCAGACCAAGACGTGACTGAGATTGGTTCCCGTCCGGCTTGTTGCGGTCTCGCTTTTCGGAGGATGGGTTCCGCGGTTAATAATCGGCTGAACATCGCTATTTTTACCAACGAATCAGACAAAGTAACCCTATATGCCTGTGGAATGACATCACTGTACATTGAACATCATGGACAAACTCACTCGTAGGCAGAACATGATGATAACTGTGTATTAATAAAACAGACAAAAACAATTACGGACCCGAGTTAGATGTCTCAGTGGCCATTCATGGCCACAGTCCAGGACGCTAGCTCAGGAACCAAAATACCAAAACAAAGACAAACATAACCTTTTTGCGCCCATAAAAACGCCCCAAATCCTCTACGCCGCGTAGCAAAACAAAAACATAAAAACCCCTCGATAGAGTGGCGACATATACACTGGTCACACTCACACAGAGTTGACCTGAGCAGTGACCGATGAGGTCTCGGTAGCTGGAACGGCCCCGGCATTCTCCTCGTCGTTCTCCACCCGGCGGCGCTTGTTAGACCCGTTCTCGCCGTTGTGAAGCGCATGGTAAGAAGTCGGGTTCATAGCTTCATCCGAGCCACCGTCAGCCCAAGTATCAGGCGTAAGAGCCTCCACCTCAGGCCGAGCAGGGTCACTGTGCGTGCGGTGACCATCGGCGTGCAGAGTGTCTGCCGCGGAGGCTTCGGACTTGCGGTTACTGAGACCGCGCATAATGTCGGATTCAATAGCATCACGCGTATCCGAAATCTCATGCTTGCGCTTTCGGACCTCAGCTAGGTTGGCCTCTTCTTCGGCAAGAGCACTCCGGTTGGTCTCCAAGATTTTATCCAATAGGTTGACCAACTCCCTGCGCGCCTTGACCGAGTCGTTCATGGCATGCTCGGCAGTACCCAAAAGCTTCAAAACTCCGTTGAGACGGGCAGCATAAACTGGAGGCGATGAGGAGACTGAAGGGGAGCCCTTGAGCTTGGTATATTCGTGGTCAGCCGAAGAAGAAGCAGTCTTGACCGGAAGGGTGTGGGCAGTCACAGCCTGGTATAATGGCGCCAATGCAGCCAGTTCCTTTGGCAGTTTTACAGAGTCGAGTGAACCAAAGGCGGTACTGGACACAGACCCTCGATTCTTGTCGAGATCTAGAAAACAGTAGTGTTAGTAGCCTGTTCAATGTACCAAGTAGGCAGATAAACCTACCAGACAATCGCTTGTCGATATCTGCCTGAATAGAGGCATCAAAAACTGATCGATCTCGCCAGACATCGATCACTCTGCGTAGTTTGCCCTGAATTTCTGTTGGCGCGCCTTTGTATGCAGTCGCAAGGGCTTCAGCGATAACCGGAGAAAATGCAGAGATGAACTCCATTTTGTTGCGCGCCTTGGACTGTTGTGAAACCTCTGCATGGTGTATTAGCTATATTTTCTCATCGGACATTCGAGGGACTGCGGAGTTGTATGGGCGCATACCATTGGCGAGGTAGATCAAGCTAAGGCGCTTGGTGCTCGAGGAGTTCTTGAGCTTCTGCATCCAGAGATGGACAGTTCTATCAGCGTAACGCCTACAGAGAGAAACATGTTAGCGAATCTGAAGCCGCAATATGACGACATTTGTCGGTAGATGTCGAGGGACGGGGGGGGGGGTAGCATACTTGTGGAAGAGAATCCATTGGGCAGAACTGGCAATACTCTCATGGCTCTCATTAACGGCCGATAGCTTGGCCAAAACGGAGTCGTCGTTGTAAGCCATGATGCGATGATAATTTTATCGTGGACAAAAGTTATCGGGTAAAAGGCTGACTACGCGCGCCAAAGACTCGATGTCTGTAGATACGACTAACGCGCACAAAGCTTTATGTAGGAGTTTGAGACTTCACACAATCACGCTTGCAACCAATGCACCGATTGTAGATACAATTGAAAACACTGGAGAGCTGGAAAAGAAAACAAGACTACCAGGAGATAGCCAAGATGCTTTGCCTTTATGGATTTAATTTCTAGGACTGGAGGTCGAAGAAAATGAATGGGATGAGTGCAAAAGCTTAGCTAAACGAGGACTTCGAGTTAGGTGGGCTAGATTTTAAGACTTAGAGAGCGGTTCCTTGGAGTACTCAAAATACTATAAGCGACCGAAAATGGGTTGACGACAGGGGTCGTCGGTATAGTGGGTCGGCACGATTCAGTGCTTCAGGGCCAGAAATCAGATGTGTTTACAGGCGAGGCTGTTCCGTGGATGATGGTTTAGGTGAGAACTGAAATGTGCACAAGTTTTGGGGTATTCAGCAGTAGATGGTTGTTTGAATACTTGCAGGACTGTTTTCTGTAGCAAACGGTTCAGTTCTAGACAACTGAGTTGTTATGGGAGCACAATAAACTACCAATAATAACGGGGCGTGTGCATCTACCGGGGCTATTGAGCATGCCAGAGGCAACACCACTATTTACAGGCCTCTATAGGTGGCGTCTTGCACATACAGGGGCATACGGCTCCGCCAGCTTGCCGTTTGAGGTGAGCTACGTATATGTCTTGCGCTACCGTGCGCATGTATGAAGTTGGCAACAAAAGTGAATTGTTGTAACCGATATCGATCGCGGCAACCAGCAAGCTTTCCAATTGCACCCTTCAGTCTTTATTTGTGTTCTTAACCGTCCCTCCTATAACATCCAAACGACCCCTTTGCTAGTCATAGCCTTCAGCCGAACATTGGACTATCTCGAAGCTCGACAATCTTACACATACCTTACACATCAATACTCGTTACCATGGCCGACAGATTCCCTTCGCTCGAAGAGTTCGACTCTGCCCGTACGTGACATAGACATATTCCGCCATTCTGCGCATTACAGTTTATTAACATGCATTGTTTTATGTACAGCTGCCCCCGTTGGCGAGACCTCGGGTGATATCCCCTCCACTGACGACTTCCTGGCTCGCGAGAAGGCGTTACTTGGTGACGATGCCAACCAGTTTGCCACTGGTGACGATGATCTGCTTGCCGGTGGTGATGCTATGGACGCTACAGCCGGCTTTGAGGCGCAATTCCCCGATATCACCAACCAGGTATGATGCATAGTCTGAAAGAACATGTCCAGTCGTCTCACAAAGCTAACCCCTCTTTCTGCATATATAGCACACCGAGGCCACCACTGTGACAGGCCCGTCAGTTAACTACAACTCTGGATTCTCTGGCTTTGCTCAAGAAGAGGAAGAACCCGAGGTTATCAAGCAATGGCGCGAAGCCCGCGACGAGGCCAACGCGGCGAGAGCGGAGAAATTTGCTCGTCAGCGCGAGGAGACTATCAAAGAGGCCCAGCAAAATATCGACGACTTCTACGAAAACTACAATGTCAAGAAGGACAAGTCGATCGCCCAGACTCGCAAGGAGGCCGAGGAATTCTTGGCTAACCGTGAGGACACTGTTTCCGGTGGCACCAGCTGGGAGCGTATCGCTAAGCTTGTTGATGTGAGTGGCAAGGGCGCCAAGGGTGGTGCTTCGGGTTCTGGAAAGGAGCGCTTCCGGGAGATGCTGGTGAGCCTCAAGAAGGATGAGAAGGCGCCTGGTGCGTCGGGGTATTAAATTGTGGCGGGTTGTTAGAGATGATATGATGGCTATCTGGTTGGGTTGTTTTCTAGTTTAATGATATGAATTTACAAGTGACATGTGACAACGGGCCATAGAATTGAGAACATTGTTAAGGTTGTGTGCAACATGAGATCCTCTGGGATGTACACACGCATGCAGATGTTAATCGTCTCATGCTACTTCTTGCATATACATGAACAAATGACACCGAACAATTGAAAACAGTATATATTGGGTAAAGATTCCGAAAACGCTATGCATACAACCGGCTGTTCCTCTCAGAGGACCAGGACCTGGCTGGCCTAACTTAGATCCAGGTCTTCTTGCCGAGAATCTGGCGGCCCATACCGTACATGCAGGCTATAACAATACATTCGTTAGCATGATGCGCCCGTGGTGCGCCACACTGGGCGATTGAGTAGTTGACATACCGGCAGTGGTACCCCACAGAAGAGCGACGTAGGGGTAGTAGATGATGCGCGAACGGGAGCCCTATAGGACAAGAAAAGCGACACGGTTAGAATCGGTGACTGACGGGAGACTCGAAAGGACGGAGGTCGGCTCACAATCATCCAGATGCGGGTGTGGGCCTTGTAGGCGGCCTGGTAGGCCTTCTGAAGCTGGGGAACACGGTTCTTGGCGTTGACGAAACTACACATGGTGGCAAGACGGAATGGTCAGCAAGGCAATTGGTATCATGAAAACCGGCGATATATCGTCAAGTGCCATCGTCAATTCAAGCCTTCGGGTGACTTCGGGGACGGACGAGGCAAAAATAAAATCACTAGTCATAGAGACATAGTGACGGCGACATGGCGGGCTCACAAGGAGCCAATGGTATGAGGGTAGTGACGTACACCATTTTGAAATTGGTTATGCTGGGTTGTCGGGGTGGGAAAGATCGGGAAAAGAGGTCAAAAGTGGAGGCGGAGCAACGGATGTCGTGATGGGTTTACCAATGAAGAAGACTGCAAAGCCGTGGACCGGGGTCTGGTAGATGACTAAGCAACATATGACAAAAAGTGGTGCTTTGACTGGTGGTTGAAATGTGTAACCCTTAAGTGTTGAGTATAGCCGGGGTTAAGTGAAAGTGAGAGCATGTGAGGTTACAGTGAATTGCGGTTGATGATGGAGGAGGTTGTGCTATTTTCCCAGAACACCTTGACGGGGTGAAGTCTCTTGGAGTCATGCCGGCCACCGATGCTGTCCTCCGCCGACATATTTTGGGGCTACCGTTAAGATTATCTACCCTCGTCATAAGAAACCAACGACTCTCTCATTCTAGCCATGCACCCGCCCTAGACGATGCATACCCTACTCCTAAACCCGATCTCCGAGAGATTAACCTCGAGCAACCATTGACGCCGTTGACTTTCGAAGCCACACAGCCTACTACGAAATGGCCACGACCTAAAAAGGAGCCCGCTCCACCACCACCACCGGAACCACTCCGCATCCCGCTTCCACCAGCGCCTGACCCGGAACTACTCGGCAAATGGCAGTCTATTCTCTTGGATAATAGACGGGCTCGAGCTGAATTCAGTGGGACTGAAAAGGGCTTATTTATTGACTCGGCTGAGGGCAAAGACGATGTCCGCTTTTGGAGTTGTCTCTTGATGGTGGCTTGTCGGTGGGACCGGAGAGAGGGCGCTGTTAAAGTGCTTAAGCTGTTCATGAGAAAACTGCCAGATTTGGCGGGAGATGGACCAGTCGGAGAGTATTTTTGGAAAACCATGGCGGCGGTAGCGACGGATGATGAGAGTGTTCTTGCTGAAGTTGAGAAGGTCGTGAGGGTATTGAGCAGTCAGTATCAAACTCAATGGACTGAGTTATATGACTCGGTGATTCCATACTTTCTACATATCGGCGATTGGAACAAGGCTCTTCATTGGCATCATTTGTTGTGGGAAACTCATTTACCCACTGATGCTCAATTCAGTGCCATTATCACACGCTACGCCACTCAAACCGAGACGCCTTGTCACAAGATTCTCCAGGCAATGTACATTTCATCAAAGTGTCGTTGCTTGTATGATACTCTCATCCCTCTTTTGCACAGTCATAAGCTCGATGAAGCAGCTCTTACTTGGCGATCTCTTCTCATAAAATCGGGAGACACTCCCCAGACTTCTGCAGCCAGTGCCTTTCTACGCCATATTCGGGAAGCGTATCCAGAAGTAGAGTTGAGTAAAGAGGAAAATGCGGCTGCCGATTTAATTTCACGAAAATGGGCGTACGAGCAACTTCAAAAGGCTTCACCAATACCAGGGGTCAAAGATCAGCCTCTGGATTCTCAACCGTTCTCACGTTTGAAGCTAGATGATAGTACCGCGGCAAGATGGCTTGTCAGCAAATGGCTATCAATTGACTTTGCTATTGCCGTAGTTCGGAAACTTGGTCTTCAACAACTAGGTCCCTTGGCTTTTCAGGGCTTAGCACTTCGTTGCTCTTCCTATAAGGAACTCGCCGAGAAGTTGGAAACGTTGAAAGAAATGGGTATCACAATCCAACAGCACATGTACAACGACATGCTCCTTGACTTCCTATGGAGTGATGATCGGGTGAACTTGGATACCCTCTTACACACAGATATCCACCCAGACGTATTTCTCAATCCTACTATGCTCTCAAAAATCTGCAAAGACGCAGAACGCACTTCAAATGAGAAAGTCTACCGTCTTCTCACTACCATTTTACAACGATACGAGTCTGAAAGAACGGCCACCGTCTACGCAGACGCCCTGTCTAAGAACTTTGATCGCACGCACCGCTGGGGCCAGGCTCTCCGGATCTATCATGATTCTGTAGCTTCAGGAGTTCAACTACCACATGATGTCTTTGAGCCGTTCTTTCTAGAAGTAGAGCAGGACTTTAGGGAACGACAAGGTATGGGAGTGAGTGTCCATGCAGCAGCGGTGGTAGGCTTGTTGAATGCGGCGTTGGATGGTGATTTTGCCGTTCCGGTTAAGATTTGGAGCTTGGTGTTGACGGGGCTTGCGAAGTGGAGGCGGTATCCTTTATTTCATGGGATTTGCTGTTCGTTAGATAAGCATTACCGCCGTCATCAGGAGTCTAATGTTCCTATACCTATACATCCCTCGGACGTCGTCACTCCTGAGCCATCAGATACCAACTTGGACAGTAACTCGGCATCTGACTCTCCTCCGAGTCTTCCTGCTTCAACTCCATACACATCGCCTTCACATCCTTTATGCTCACTTTTCGACGAAAAGCTCATTATTGACGTAATATCATCTTCCTTCCGCTCTGCGTTATCTCACATTTCTTACCGTAACCCGCCACCAGTAACAACTCGGAATCAAGCCAGACCCGCTGAATTTGGTGCCGCAGCTGGTCTTCGAGTCATTCGTCTCCTATATAATATGGGGTTCCCCATTGATATTATTGCTGTCCAGAATGCCATCATCTTCGCTGCTTTGGACTGGCGTACACAGCCATGGTTAGATGAACATCCCAGGTTTCTCATGTTGCCGTTTCGTCAGGTTGGCTTGGCACAGGTCAAGGAGTTATGTGATGCAGCCTGGAGTGAGGAGATTACACCAGATATTCTAGAACTACAAAAGAAAATGGCGGAGATGCGTCAGAGACTGGTATCTATTAAGCATGAGAGGAAGAGGGAGCATGTACAATGGATTATTCAAGAACAACAGGGAAGATTCCTACCAAGAAGACGGAATCCTCGGAATAACAGACATCCGCAGTCACAGAATTACCAATAACAGAGGTTGACCCAGTCAATCCATAGAACCAGAAACAGAAAATTGGATATCAATATATGTAATATTACACAGGGAACAAGTGAATCACCACGTTGTAAACCATGTCCCCGTTTCACTTACACCTCAGCCACTCAATCACTCTTCTTGATCATCAACAAGATAGCCGCCGCAGCTACCAGCAACAGTAGCAACAAGATAATCTTCCGCTTAATAGTTTTCTTCTGGTATCCCGACGCAACTACTAACTCCTTGTCCGCTTGCTTTACATCCTCTGCCATGCGCTCTACATTGTAATCGATGCGATCCAACATAGTTCCCTGATCGATAACCATGGTTTGTAGGTCTCGGAATAGATCTGATAACCCAATGATACTCTGGGCAATATCTTCAATTTCGCGCTCACGCTGGGCAATGACATGGTCGTTGGCGCCACGTCGTTGCTGTAATTGCTTTTGTTCTGAGATACCACGGAGGGTTGACTGGGAGAATGACCGATCGGCATCGGACTCAAAGAGTGAGGGGTCCGAGTTGTAAGCTTGACTGTTTGGATTTGGTGATGCTGATCGCTCAGCCATACCATTTATACCTCGGAGTTCTAAAACACGTTAGTCAAGAAGCACAGAAGTGTAGAGCTATGGATACGTACTCTTGAGATAAGAACTCTGTTTCTTACGGAACCCCGCGCTGGCTTCTTGTACTTTTCCGGCTAGAGATATTTGGATATTCCGGGCCATGGTTTCATCGGCCCGAGACAGTGTACCGGCCTCTTGAGCCTCAGAAACCATACGTCCGATGCGTTGGATACATCTATGACACTCATGAAAGCCACGCGTGATCTCCTGCGTTAAACGTTCAATCTGAACCTCTTGCTCCTTTTTTGCCTCCTCATCATTAAATCCAGGAAGAACATGTTTCTGGTGTAGTTTCTCTAGCGTCAAGCTTTGTCGGTTGACATTGGTGAGAATCTCTGTGATCTCGTCTGAAACGTCAGCCCATCGTGGTGGCAAGAGATCCATTTCAATGACAGCATCGCTTTCATCTTCAAATGCTCCGGCCGATAACAACCCACGCCGGTCCTCGGAAACACCGGAGCTGAATCCTGGAAAGGTATCCGGTAACGGACTTCCGAGTCCACCTATGGAACCCGAAGCATATTTTGGTCGCTTTGTAGGGTGATGCGCATATGATTGGCGGTAGGATATATAACTACACACATGTGTCGTTGTTAGTGGCCGAAATCAGACAGCTCGGCAATAGCCGGGAGAGACATACAGGTTCGTGCGGTCACGCCACATGGCGGACGCTAGAAATATCGGGGATTATGGGAGGGTCTGTGGTGTTATAGTTGGAGAGTGTAGGGAAGTGATATACGGGAATACGTTGTTGCGCCGGATTGTTTTAGTGACTGTCGATGCGGCAGGTTTCGGATCGGAATATGTGTGGGGCCGGTTAAAGCGGAATTGTCACGGTAGAGAGAGGCTGGGCTCTTAGCAGACAGCGGTGGCAGGAATAGTACTAGTTGGCAGTAAAATGTGTGATGTGTGCGCTTGGGGAGCTTGTGTCGCAGACAGTAAAGACGACAGCGATTACAAGGCGAGCGACGCAAAGAATTGTGCAAGTTGATAAAGACAAGACTACACTCAGATGGGACCTCGTGATAATTTGGGGGGCCTGGAAGATACGGAAATCATTCAAGGCTTTAGATACGTCGCAAGATGTTCTTTTAGCGTTCTTTTGTCGCGATACTAGAAAGCTTGTCGCAAGTCAATTTGGCCTTCTAAGCGGCCACTCTCACATGCGATTGATAGACTACAGTCGTCCATCCACTGAAGCTTGATTTCCGAAAACGGGTAGTTTACCCGGTTTTACCGCAGTACCCTATTTATGTCAGTAATGTTAGGGTTATGTCGTGTCAAAAGTGATGACGTTTGTACTGTTGGCCAAAATCAAATCAGGGGTCGAATCGGTCAAATCTGGAGGGGTGATCAGGCGTTTGGTGCCCCTCCCCCGCTATGGCGGAACAGCGCCAGCGATTCGCCAAGTAAATCGCCCACCTATAACAACGGAAGTGAGCTGCCACGGAAGCACGGAAGCACGGAAGCACGGCAAGCATCTAGCAATGGCGGAATTTTATTTTTATGAGCCCGTAGAAATACACATGTTGGACGCCCTGTGACCAGAGCCGGTTGATATGTTGGTTGTAATTGTATTTATGAAGCAGGAAGTACAATTCAGCTCGTTACATAGACTAGTTTTGGTGTCACTGGTAGTTGGATAACGCCAGATCCTATACTCGTTACGTGGATCGTTTGGTGGCTTTGGTGACGCAGCAGAGCGCCCCTGAGCCTCCAAACTACTTCGAAGTTTACCTAGAAGGAAATGACGTGCGTCAAAGCATGTCTACAAAGGAAATGATTTGGCATTGCATTCTCATATAGGTCTTGTGCCCCATGTAGCTGTACAGTAGTCTCCCAGAGTTTGGTAACAGACATTTTTTTTTCGAGGTACCGATTTTTTTGAAGGATTCAGAAGGATTGTTGAATTCGATCGGCCAATGGTAGGGTCAGGGTTAGCATACTGTGTGAAAGACTATTGTCACGGTATTAATATGATGTCTTGCTGCAGACGTACAGTGCGTGTCTTGCGCTTTCCCTGGAAACAACACCACACAACCCTAGATAACCCCATCTATTTCGATCCTTCCGAATCCTTCGGAATTTTCGGTACCTCGAAAAAAAAATGTCTGTTACCAAACTCTGGGAGACTACTGTATGTCAAGCAATTGTGCTACGTATATTGTATATACAACAGCTGTGGCGACAAGGTGAATTGCCCTTTTATGATCTACAAATTTACAGTAATTGCCCATATCAAATCAGCTACAAGATGTAAGCGCATGCGTATCATGCAAGGCCGAATCGCCATTTGCTATTTGCCTTGGGTCACAATTGGCATTTTACCCCGCTCTGTTCCAACTGTATATTGATAGTGGTGGTGTCGATGTAGCCAATACCTACACTTCTTGGTTGTCCACTTCATGAGCAATACGAGCATGTGGCCGCCTATTCACCGGTACTTGGCATTGCCCAAGCTGTTGCTGTGATTAGGCTAGGCGGGCATCTCGGCAACGCACTTACCCCTCTTCCACTCACTCTTCCTCCCCTCTCCTCTCCGCCCCCCTGCTCTTTCGGCATAGCACATGGTCTGCCTTGCCCAGGATCTCAAGACAGTCAGTAGAGGCACCCCGTAAGCCCGGTGCCTCTCAAGGGGTTTCACTAGCCAATACAGGCGCTTTCTTGGCCTGTCTCTGGCATCGGGGAATCCTCCAGGTAACTCGTTTCTTATGGCAATATCCACTTTTCCATGTAGAAGCTTCCTTAACCCATGAGAGGCTTCGAGGACATGGGTTTGGTTTGAGGTGCAGACGGGCAAGGACCTATCAACACAGGGAGCCCACCTATTGGTATGAACAAACGTTGGCCCCTCTGTCGTAGCCATTCCATTTATTGTGCGGATTTGCTCAGCCTGACTGAACCTTGACCTTTTACTTTCTGCTTCTTTTCTTGAAGTTGTTGCATCAACACCACAATCCATACACATTTACACAATGGTAAGTGTTTTCGTTGTTGATGATTTCCGTTTTGCTTGCTTGAGTCTATTGTCAACTGGTTCCAGTTCTACTATGCTTCAAATTACTAGTCGTGGGGAATGCTATACTGCTTGTTTAATGTTGGCATTACGGGCAGTCCTCAAACTCAGGGTGGACTTTCCGTTACGTCCCCGACTTCCAGTTGACAAAGATAAGACGAGCTTTATTTGGTTTCTTTACTGACATTGTCTGTTATTTGCTTAGGCCGACTCTCTTACCGAAGAACAGGTCTCCGAGTTCAAGGAGGCCTTCTCCCTGTTCGTGAGTTATTCCCTCGTCACCCCACTATGCCCAACACGACCGCCACTTCTTTCCTCCCAATGCCCGGCGCGTCGGTAGAAATATTCGGCACACAATTGCCTAGGCCGGCGATAGGAATTGGAATGATTGTGTCGCACAGTGGCGTTTTATGTATTTGGTCACTAACATGCATCTCTTGATATCAAACAGGACAAGGACGGCGATGGTTAGTTTAATTGTTTCCCCCGACGATGATTACCGACGGACACCGACTTATCACGATAAAATACTTACCATGGATCCCGATATACAGGCCAGATCACCACCAAGGAGTTGGGCACCGTCATGCGCTCGCTCGGCCAGAACCCCTCTGAGTCTGAGCTCCAGGACATGATCAACGAGGTTGATGCTGACAACAACGGCACCATTGACTTCCCTGGTACGTCGAATATCTACAAATCACTATAGACAATTTACTAACATGGAGCCGACAGAGTTCCTGACCATGATGGCTCGCAAGATGAAGGATACTGACTCCGAGGAGGAGATCCGTGAGGCCTTCAAGGTCTTCGACCGCGACAACAACGGTTTCATTTCCGCTGCTGAGCTCCGTCACGTCATGACTTCCATTGGTGAGAAGCTGACCGATGAGGAGGTTGATGAGATGATCCGCGAGGCTGACCAGGACGGTGATGGCCGCATCGACTGTAAGTACATGGTGGGGTTGAGGCATGTGCCTAATGCGGGGTTAAAGCTAACTTTATGTTCTTACAGACAACGAGTTTGTGCAGCTGATGATGCAGAAATAAGCGATACCATGTGTTTTGGAGTAATATCAAGGGGTGTTGTTGGTAGTTTGCATAGTCAATTGTTCCAGCGTCGTGAAGAAATTCATTAAAAAGCCGAATCTAGCGTGTCTCTCACTATGTCTTGTTGTCGTGAATTATGGGAATTTGGGCTGTTGTTGCCCCACCTTGAATCAGGAACCGACCCTGACCTAAGGGTTTAGCGTGTCCGAGTTTGGGTTAGACCGTACTAAACAGGCAAGCACTAGCAGCAGAAGCACTAAATAGAGCCAGAGCTAGGAAACAACAGGCCAAGTCATGGCGTTGTTCCACATGTAACGAATAGCCTTTTGTACTGAACAAACACCATAATCCAAACTGCGGCTTTGTCACATATCATGACTTTTTGGACGGAATTCTAACGATTTGTTTGATTAATTGAGAGCACGAGACCACATTTTGTTGAATTATATTTTCAATTGACAGGTCCAAAGTTGACGCAAACACCTTCGTTTCTTTGATTTAACCCTCTTGTGACGATTCAACCTTTGTCGTCGTCATCTGTTTATCCATTACGCTTCTATTTCTCTCGTCTCGTCTTGCTTCAGAGAGTTTCCAGATACCGCCAATTGTCGGCCGATCATGGCTTCCCGTATGTCTACGAGTCTGCCGATTTCATCCAAGCAACAAATACTGAAATGTCCCTTTTCCAATCCGTATAGTAAAGCAGTTCATCCGCAATGTGCGAGCCGCCAAGACTATCGCCGATGAGCGGGCTGTCATTCAAAAAGAAAGTGCTGCCATTAGAGCTAGCTTCCGTGAGGAGAGCGGCGATCACAGCGTCCGGTATGACTTCTTCTGTTTGCGCCGAGCCCTGGCATATCTTCGTCACTGTGGCCACCCCTCAACTGACCCCTCCATCTTTTGTCTTACTGTAGTCGCAACAATGTTGCTAAGCTCCTATATTTGTTCACCCTCGGTGAGCGCACACACTTTGGCCAGATTGAGTGCCTGAAGCTTTTGGCCTCACCACGCTTTGCCGACAAGCGACTCGGCCATCTGGCTACCAGTTTGTTGCTTGATGAGAACCAAGAAGTCCTCACTTTGGTCACAAACTCCCTCCAAAAGTAAGCAGTCTTGCTCTGATTCCGTAGTTCTCAACCTCGACTAACATGGTGAACTTCTCACTACAGTGACCTGGCGCACTCGAACCAATACATTGTCGGTCTTGCCCTTTGCACACTCGGAAACATTGCGTCAGTCGAAATGTCTCGAGATCTCTTCCCCGATATCGAAAACCTCATCACTACATCCAACCCATACATTAGTCGCAAAGCGGCCCTCTGCGCCATGCGGATATCCCGCAAGGTTCCCGACCTTCAGGAGCACTTCATCGAAAAGGCGACAAAACTACTTAGCGACCGGAACCACGGTGTCCTGCTGTGCGGTGTCACACTGGTTACGAGCATGTGCGAGGCCGATGAGGAGGAAGGTGGCGAAGAAGGCATGGTGGAGAAGTTCCGCGAGTATGTGCCGCATTTGGTCAAGATCCTGAAGAGTCTGGCAGCGTCAGGCTACAATCCAGAACACGATGTTACTGGCATCTGTGATCCCTTCCTTCAGGTGAAGATCTTGCGCCTACTGCGCGTCCTGGCCGTTGGTGATACTGAGACGAGCGAGAAGATCAATGACATCTTGGCCCAAGTGGCTACCAACACGGACTCCAGCAAGAACGTCGGTAACTCGATTCTGTACGAGACTGTACTGACCATTCTTGACATTGAAGCTGATTCGGGTCTGCGCGTGCTTGGTGTCAATATTCTCGGTAAATTCTTGTCGAACCGCGATAACAACATCAGATATGTTGCCCTCAACACTCTCATCAAGGTAGTTGCTCTTGAGCCCAATGCTGTGCAACGTCACCGTGGTACCATCCTGGAATGTCTGCGCGATCCTGATATCAGTATTAGACGCCGTGCCCTTGACCTCAGTTTCACTCTGGTCAATGAATCGACTGTCCGCTTGCTTATTCGGGAACTCCTTGCTTTCCTCGAGGTTGCTGACAATGAGTTCAAGCCGACTATGACGACCCAAATTGGTATTGCAGCCGACAAGTTTGCGCCCAGCAAGAGATGGCACTTTGACACCATGTTGCGCGTCCTCAGTCTTGCCGGAAACTACGTCAAGGAGCCTATCATGTCTTCATTTATCCGTCTGATTGCTACTACCCCGGAGCTTCAGACTTATGCCGTTCAGAAGTTGTACACCAACCTCAAGAAGGACATCACCCAAGAGAGTTTGACCCAGTCTGGTGCCTGGTGCATTGGAGAGTACGCGGACTCATTGCTCCGTGGTGGTCAGTATGAAGAGACAGAGCTTGTGCAGGCTGTTAAGGAGCACGAGATTGTCGACCTTTTCTCGTCGATCCTTAACAGCAGCTACGCTAACCGGGTCACCACTGAGTATATCATCACCGCCTTGGTCAAGTTGACTACTCGCTTTACTGATGCTGCTCAGGTTGAGCGGGTTCGTCGTCTTCTTCAGGCGCACCAGACTAGCTTGGATGTCGAAGTCCAGCAGCGTGCTGTTGAGTACAGCAACCTCTTCTCTTACGACCAGATCCGCCATGGCGTTCTCGAGAAGATGCCTGCACCCCAGATTAGAGAGGAAAACCGGGTGCTTGGCCAGGCTGCCGCCAAGAAGAAGTCGGCTAACAAGCGCATGTCCAAGATTGGCAAGCCTGTTGAAGACCTCCTGCTCAACATTATGGACGGACCCGAACCTTCTAGTCCGGCTCCTGCCGCTCCATCTAACGCTAACCTTCTGGCCGATATCCTGGGCGGTGCTCCTTCTACTGGAAGCCCAGCGCCTGCTCCCTCGTCAAATGCCGCCTCCATCATGGACCTCTTTAACACTCCCTCTCCTGCCGTTACCGGTGGTGCTGCTCCTCCTGCCGCCACCGCTTCCGGCTTAGATATGCTTTCTTCGCTCTCTATCGGTAGTCCTGCTGCTGTCGCTACCCCACCACCGACTGTCGCGACAGCCGCCCCTGGCCTCACGGAGCACCCATGCTACAACCAAAAGGATCTTCGTATCACCTTCACCGTGCAACGGTCAGCCGAGGGTCTTATTCAGGCGATTGCGCGCTTCACTAATACCTCAGCCAGTGGGGCTTCACTCGCGGGCATCAGCTTACAGACCGCTGTTCCCAAAACTCAAAAGTTGCAGTTATTGGCTATTTCCAGTGCGGACTTAGCACCAGGGGCAGAGGCCACTCAGGCCGTGAGAGTTTCGGGATGTACCGGTGTAAGTCATACTTTACTTATTTGGGATCTTTCATATACTAACTTTGAATTTATAGCCTTTGAGATTACGTCTGCGGTTAAGTTTCACCCACTCGGCTGGTGGGCCGGTGCAGGAACAGTTTGCCTGGACGGAGCCTTCATAGGCGTTTTAGTCTTTCTGGGTTTGGCGTGTATGGTTGGTGAAGTTGATGGTGAATATCTTCGAATCTCCTTGTTGCGTGTCTTGTTGTTTTTATGTTTTGTTCATTATAGAGACATGCCCTTATTGTTCAATTACCACTTTTTACTCTCAATCTCTAGTCTACTCTAATCATTGACTCCCTTAACATGTCTACTTTACTGCTGCTGCTGTTGTTGCGAAGGCGCCGGCGCCCCTACCAACCATCCCACTCCCGAAACCAACGTGCCCATAGCCGCCTCTCTCAACTGATCTCTCTTCCTTGTAGCGCGACCTTCATCAGTACCAGTTCCCGGGCGTGCCCACGGACTGTCCGCTCCTGGCCCGGGACTCGTCCCATCATTACTCGACGTAGAAGAAACTCCTATAGGCGCCGTCCCCGCCCGTCCCAAAGTCCCCAAGCCAGGGAGATTCCGCGTTGCAAGTCGGGCAGTCGCACGTGACAGGTCAAACAAGGACATGGACTCCTCTGCCTCCCGACGGGTCTGTTGTGGTGATGGGGATCGCGCACTCATGGGGGATGCTATGGGTTGGGGTGTCCGGAGAGATGCGGTGCGACTTATGGTGGGGGTGGACTTTCCAGGGAGGGTCTTGACGACGTGGTCACCGATGGAGTCCCATGCGTCTTCACTTGCGGCTTCGGCGGCGAGGGTGGCGGAGAGTTCTTGTTCGCGGGTTTCAAAGGTTTGGAGGAGGTCTTGGAGGTGGCATGCGGGGGCGATACGGAGGGCTGTAGAGAGGCATTCTATGCGCTGTTCTAAGTGGCGGACAGCGGGATTGACACTGCCGGTGCCGACGTGCGTCGGCCGGATGGTCTTGTGTGTACGAATGTATTTACCCGCTGCTAAGGCCGCGCGCCACGAGTAGTCGTTTTTAGCGGAGGGGAGAGGCCCGTTGGCGAGACGATTGACGACGTAGGAATAGGCGGTTTCAAAGTCGTCTTCGGCAAGGGCGGCGCTGATACACATGGCCATTACCCGGCTCTCGGTGATTTCGAGGAGAGACTTGCGTTTGTCATCGATGGAGGCGTTGTTCACGGGTCCTTTAGTCTTTTTGACGGCGGGGTCGCAGAGGCCTGCGCGAACCATGTTGGCGGCAATGTCGAGGAAGTCTTGAAGTTTGGTGTAGGACTTGGGGTTTTGTTCCAAGGCTTTGGAAAGGATTGATACGGGGTCGGCGTTGACGCGCAGGGCTACTGGGGTGAAGGGTTCACCTTGGGTCAGGACAAGACGATAATCGCTAAGAGCGTGCGTAGCCTTCAGGAGAGACTCTATGCGCTTCCTCTCGGCATTGTTGGCAGGCAGAGTGAGAGGGAAGGCGTGGAGAATCTCATCGCACTTCTTCATGCCTCCACGGGACCGGTGGGGGTTGGTAGCGTTGTCGTAGGCGGCGAGAGCCTGTGCTACCAAGGTTTCCCTCAATACCGAACGGGGGAGTGGTGAGTCACCAGACTCGTAGATAGATTTGGCAAGTGAGTAGTGACCTATGATGTGTTAATATTCCAGTGTGTTTGCATTCTGACAGTGTGACTTACGGGTTGACGAGATGAGAGTTTTAAGGAACTCGGTCTCGATGAACTCAACATCAACAGCACTAAAGAGTCCAGCTGGCTGCTGGGAGATGTCATCACCCCAGGTTCTAAGCCAAAGAAGTTCTTCCCGCGCCTTAACCCAGTCAGCCTCTTGGTTATGTGAAGTTCTTTGCGCCACCGACTCAATATAGCGAGTAACGATAGCCTTTTGAGCCCGAGCATCAGCAAAGAAGACCAAGTCGCCAACAGCCTTGAGGGTATGTGGAATCCCGTGGTGGTTCAGCAGAAATGCTGTCACGGTAAGCATCTGTAACAGTTGAACTGACAGAGGTGAAGGGGCAGTAAGCGGATTTGTTGGATCTACCAGGTTATTTCTGGTGAAGCTAGACAGCTTGGGAGAGACAAAAGATGCATCTTGAAAGGCACCAAGAGTGTGTAGATTTGAGGCGCCGTCCTCAACAGGTGGTAGTGGCGGAAAACCAAGATTTGAAGCAATCTTGGATGTGATCTCGTGAATACCACATAATGTCTGGATAGACGTGTCCGTGGCAATATAGGCACAGGCCAATGCAGCTTGCATCCACAAAGCTTGCAGTTGATTTGCCTTTCCCTTCTCGAATTTGGCCTCCTGTAGTGGCATTCCCAAATCGACATCAACAGGGCCCTTCCAACGAAGAACGGCTTGAAGGGCAATTGGCCATGTCTTGGAGGCATGTGAGAAAAGCCAGTCTAAAAGCTTATTGAAGGCTGGACACTCATCACAAGCGTTTTCCTCCGACCATGACCATCTTTTTGGTCCCTGAAGCCATGGACCTATGAGTCCACGGAGATCTCGATTAACCAGATTTATACTATCTGGGTCCACGCCGGTCTGTGATAGGAGAAAGTCAATACAGTCTGCGTCAGACAGACCTTGGAACTGAGCTAATGTGAAGGAAGACTTGGATGATGGATAGTACTCAAAGTTCTTCCGTATCAAGGGTAAGACATCTGAGATGTACCATGTACGCAGAGCTGGATAATCATCAAAGAAGGGCGTTAACAAGCTGGGTAAAGCCGCCAACAATCCAGCTTCCTCGTCCACTCTATACGATCTCCGCAACAAGAACAGTCCAAACTCATCTTTCCCAACATCAACTGGGGGTTCATCCCAAGTTAATGGCAACAGATGAATCCGCCGGACCTTCTTCGCGGCCTCTTCCTCCGTCATTCCCTCTACCAAGCCGATGTCTACCGGCGTCATTGAAGCTGAGAACTGGCCATCGTGAACCTGTTTTAAGAAAGGCACATATTCTGATGGTGGGACTGTCTCTGGAAGAAATGTCAGAAGAAGCCGGAGAATAAGGGTTTTAGTAAAGACTTTTGGGTGGCGTGTGACTAAAGTGGCCAAACTGGTGATGTGAGCTGAAGATGCCAGGTGGACGGCTAAGAGGACCAACTTGGCATTTGATAAGTCGGTCGTCATGATGAATATGGGGTATGATAAGCTTGAAATTAAGAGAAAGATTCCATAACTGAACGGTATGATAAAATGGGATTCAAGTGAATATTTTATATGTAAATGGTAAAGCAAGTGACGTTGAATATCACTTTATTCACTGGTCGCCCACCAAACAGCTAAAGTGACGTCGATTTGAACCCCAGTTTGGCCCAGGCTTTGGGTTACAGTGGCTTACAGGCCAAATCAGCATCCCCACCAAAGCCCAGAACAATTGCCACCTGTCCCGTGATCATTGACAGCCCGCCAGCTCAGACTTGACACTTGACCAAAGCTCTCGATCCCGGGATCATCCAGATGAAGCTAAACCCCGTCATGCTCCACTAGTTTACAATCCGCTCCGCCGTATAAGCGTCGATTCCGCTCATAAGTCTCAGTCGGCACCGTTGAGATTCATTCTACGATATTACTTCTAATTGACCTTTCGGACTTCATTTCCACCCCGTTCACTTTGCTAGTCTGCTCTCCTGCGTCTATCCAGCCCCCACCTCCAATAGTCGCCATGTCCTCCGGCTATGGCCTCAGTGGCGGCGTTGGCCGTTGTTTTCCCTTTTGGCAGGAGGTTCTCGCTTGCTATGTCTTGAATGTAGACAATGACGCAAAGACCGGGAAGAAAGTCTGTCATCCGGCGTTGGAGGATTACTATGAATGTCTGCATAACAAGAAAGAGGTTTGTGAATTCACCATGTTACACTTATCACTAGTGGATTCTAATAAGCATATTATAGATGGCTAGAGCTCAAGCTATCAAGATGGCTATGTATGAGAAGGAACGAAAGGGGGATCCGGCCTTTGTGCCAACCCGCGACCAACTCAAGTCTCTCGGTCTAATCCGCAAAGAATAACGGCCCAGAACCCTTTGAATCGGCAATGTGCCGTCACCACCCAGAAGTCGGAGTTCTTGTAGTTGAGATCTTTATGGTCTTGTCTTATGAGTACCGGCGATAGATTTTGTCCCAGAAATGCCGCGCCAGATATCCTCTCAGTGGACTTGAGCGTTTGGCTACCAGATAACAGTCTCAGAATGAATCACCAGATATGCCCAGTAGGCGGCTTGTTTGATTATCCCAGAATGTTGTTTTGTATTCGTTGTTGTAGTGGATTGTGTCTGTGAATATAGTGTCTAGGGTCATGTGTAGCGGGGTTGCCACTGTGAAGAATGACAAACATCAGACGATATGGAAGGGTATTCGTGTACTCATTGGTAAAAGCCTTTTCCATTCCTCTTCATAATCTTTCATTCTTCCGCACCCCGTCTGTTAAGCTAGCAAAGTACAACCGCCCGTCATGCCCGTCCTCCGGGGCCTCAACGTCACTCTGGGCTCCCAGACGGTCTCTACACAACTACCTGAGTATCCAATTCCTGAATCCGATCCTGTCGATATAATCCGGCCTCTCAACATCCCCAGTCGGAACCCTTCATTACTCTCAAGTCCCAAACCTCAGAGTCCAGTAGCTTCCGTCTATGTTCCCGCGATTCCAAGTCAGTTTCACTAGTCCTGTCGAACTTACCAGCTCATATACATTTACTGACTATGCTAGATATCCAATTCTGGGTGAAATACACCATCAATGAAATCCCCACCGGAACAGCCTTTTTCGTCTTCCGCCTCTTCGTCAATGGCCGGTCAGTTACAACCTAGGGAGTTGATCCCCGTGTACATTCGTCAGGAGCGGTATCTCGTGCTCTATACCAGCCAGGTCCATTATGTACTGTACGAGGGCCTTCGTTGAACATGACTGTCAAAGAAGGTTATGAAGCCCGTGGTTTCTACTTTTTGTCACCGCCGGAGAGTCTCTCTACTGCTGGAGATGGCGGATTGATTAGTGTGTTTGTTTACAGAGCCAAGAGAAGGACTAGGAAGGAACCTAAACTGAAGGAGTTCATCAGTCAGACACAATACGGTGTCTCGTGAGTCTCATCTCCCCGCCTAGAAGGGTATAGCTATGATACTAACAATCACTCCAGTTTCCCATCCTGCGGGCTCATCGATAACTCTCATAAAACCTCTTTCTGGCAATACTCTCTTCTCGATTCCAAATCATCCCCCTATGCAACCTTCAAATTCCATTATCGCAGCCTAGCCAGTCTCCAAAGCCTCAAAATCGCCCCCATCAACACGCTTTCACCCGCCCTTTCGCCTAAGAAGGCATCGGTCTTCACCTTCCCAAATATATCGAATGCCTCTTCCACTATCACATCTCCCGCGAGCAGCTACTCTTCCCAATCTACTTCCTCCGTCTCTCCAGAGAGTCCCACCCGTCTTAGATCTAACTTACCTCCGCGACAGACCTCCAACAGGCTGCTGTCTCCCTCTAGCTCCCCCACTCGCCGCCATAGCCGGATCCCTATTGCCAGTCCTACTCGGCACCCACGTCTTCTTTCCCCAGTCAGTCCGTCGCCTCCTGTGTCTCCGACTCCGTCTCCTTCTCGAATGCGTCGTAAGACCGAAACACTTTCTCAATCTCGCTCGCTCAGTCCACTGAAACCCCGTCTTTTCCCTCTTCTTTCTCCGCGTCTCCGGCCCGACCTGGGCCCTAATGCTTTGAGTCCACTTCATCACTTGTCGTCGCCCATGTCCTCCCCGAAAAGACTTGACCGCGCTAGAGCTGACTCGCCCGGGTCACCCAGTGCTGGTCGGCGTATATCCATGTTACCAATTCGGAAAAGCTTTAGTCAGGATAGTCTCTATAGCGCCGCTGGTAATGGGTCTGGTGAATGTTTTCCCATGACTCCCAATAGCCGTGCCGTCATCGTATCAGCCGCCATACAAACACAAGAACTCCGGAGACGCAAATCCACTCAATCCATGGGTCCCTCGAAGATTCCCGTCCCCATCACAAGTGGCAGCCCTGAAAAAAGACTATCAATGTCACCTAACCTTGCCAAACCATTGGTTGTCAACAGACTGCTGTTTCCCCAAAAGGAACCTTCGACATGAACCATACATAACCTTGATATAAATAAATTGTCTTCTTATATTGCTGGTTTTACGATATCCGTAAGTCTATGTATATGTATATGCACTTATGTTTACAAGGTCAAGCGACTCATCGATGGTGGAACATTACAGGTTTAGAATACATACCAAGAAATCCAATGTTACACACAGAATGATGTGCGTCAAATAGAAATCATGTTCTCATACACCACCAACACATGATGCCCTATCTAGCTATAGGCTAGCAGAATGTATCGAATGTGTGTTGGGGTGTGTTTCCCCTGAATAGAAATACGCTAAAATCTGTCAAATGATTAGGCATTCGTTCTTGTCTGTAATATCTCGATTTAACTTGACGTGTCGTGTCGTGTGTAACGTGTCGCATGGCGTGCAAGTAAATGGTGAGAAGCGAAGGAGGGTTGTATATAGGCGTAGTTTGTAAAGCACGAGATGGAAAATATTCTGGTTTGTTGAAGGTATGTTGTATGAAGTCTGTGACATGTAGAATCCGCTGTTTCGTTACTCCCAGTGGTAGATGAATTAAGGGACCCCATTTTGTTCGAAACCGCCGTGATAAAAAAGCAAAACCGATAACCAGGAAGCCGCAAAAAAAGAGAAAAAGACGAAAATAAAACATGAATGGCGAGAGCGTAGAAAAGGAAAATGTAAACTTGTAAACGAGGCGAAAGATACCAGAATGTCATCGTGGTGTCGATAGGCGAAAGGCAAAAACATAAAGCTGCGAAATCTCTCCGAGTGTCGCAAGAAAAAAAACCGACCA
Source organism: Huntiella abstrusa (assembly GCA_025685495.1). Taxonomy (NCBI): domain Eukaryota; kingdom Fungi; phylum Ascomycota; class Sordariomycetes; order Microascales; family Ceratocystidaceae; genus Huntiella; species Huntiella abstrusa. The sequence goes on along the minus strand of JAJNMT010000269.1, from coordinate 395,938 downwards.
ATACATCAACCTTAATAGTGGGCTAGTTGGCAACTGCAACTGTCTACAATCGCTACAGCCAGGTGACTAGTCACCAAAAACATCAATCTAAATTATAACCTGGGCAGTGCTGAGCTCAGGCTCCACATCACTTTACGCTGGTACTTACTCCGCACGGGGGCCGTCGTTGTAGCTCGGGGGAGGAGGGTCACGGCGAGCACCATCACGATCACCACCCCGGTCGTACCGGTCACCACGTTCGTAAGCACCGCCACCACCACGACGGTCATCACCGCCCCGACGATCATCGCCACCACGGGAACCGTAACGAGAACGGTCGTCACGGCTGTATCTTTCAAAGCGGCCACCGCCGTAGCCGTCATCTCTATCACCACCACGGCGGTCGTAACCACGGTCATCACGGTAGCCGCGATCGTAGCCACGATCATCACGGTAACCACGGTCGTAGCCACGATCCTCGCGGTAACCACGGTCGTAGCCACCACCGGGGTGACCACGGTAGCGGTAAGACTCTTCGCGGTAACCACCATAGCCGCCGCCACCACGGCGGCGGTCGTCGCCACGGTCGTTGAAACGACCACGGGGCTCTATTATATAATTAGTATACGGTTCAAGTACTCGGAAACATAATTACTTACCACGCTTAGGGGGGCCAAAGTACTTTCCGGGAGTGGGAGTGCGAGGACGAGCGCGACGAGCCTTCTCGATGCTCAGGGTGCGGCCCTCAAACTGCTCGCCCTGGAGAGCTTCCTTGGCAGCGTCAGCTCCCTCAGAAGTCACCATCTTCACGAAGCCAAAGCCACGAGACTCCTTAGTGTGAGGGTCGCGCATGATCTGGCACTTCTCGACCTCGCCGTACTTCTCGAACATGGCGGTTATCTCAGTCTCAAGAAGCTTGGGGTGAATGCCAGTCACGAAGAGGTTGGATCCGGGGTTCACAGCACCATCATCATTGTCGCGGCTGTCTTCCTTGCTGCCGCCGCTGAGGTGTGGCGTTAGTATCGATTGACGGGAAAGATGCCGATTGTGTCGGATTTGTTAAATGAAAGTCGTATCATACTTGCTAGGGGCGCTCGGCGAAGGGCGACGGCGGTCGTTGTCGCCATCGTCGCGGCTGGGTCTGGGGGAAGCACTGCGGCGGTCGTTCTCGTAGCGGGGGTTTTCGTCTAAATTTGGTGATGGGCAGGTGAGTAAATGGTCGAATGAGTGGTATTTATGACATTCAACGAGGCCAGAACAGCCAAAAACTACATCGATTTTGTTCACCAAGACTGATGAATATTGTCAAAGCCGACGACAATTTTTCGCACTGGGTCAATTCTCGTCGCGTCGGGGCGCGATGCCTTACCCTCGTAAGAGGTGCTAGCCTCGTAATCCATTGAAGTGGTAGCCATGGTGGTAATGTAAAGCGTTAATGAAATGTAGGTCGATGAGTGAACGAAAGAAACAAAACTTCTTGATGAAATACCAAGAGCTCACGGTTAAATGTGAAGGTTGTTTTTGGATTGAAATGCACGATGGAACCCGAAAAACAATGGTCGGTGTTATGTAAAGGAAGGAAAATGGATTTTTACACAAGACGAGGCTCAGATAGCCTGTAGGAAAAAAACACGAAGCGCCTCATGGTGGCCTAGGCTGCAGTTGTGGTACTGACGGGGGGGGTTTTCAAGGCTAACTGTCAGCACCACCACCCACTGTACAATCCAAAAGTGCACAAAGTTCGCCTTATTTCTCATCGCCTGAAAAGTGCACAATTAGGGTCGTTTGTCTTGTCATATTGGGGTTAGTTATGAGTTCAATTGGGTGGGAATGATCAGTGAAAACAGTAATGTGTGTGCGTACTCTTTTTTTGTAGTGCTCCTATTAACAATAAATCTTACCATACATCCTCTGGCCGCACAAAGAAACTTTCTCCGTTTTCCCGTACATGTTCCTTTTTAACATCACGTTTCATGGATTTCCGCATGTCATATGCATCTTCGGAGTGAGCAGTCGGGTCTGTGGCGTGGTCTCCATAGTAGTCCTTAACTGTCCGGTATACGCTGTACCCCAGCTTCTCGTAAAACCGGATGGCTCTGGTATTGCTCTTGCGTACGAAGAGATCCATAAACCACGCGTCATTATTATCTGCAGCCTTTTCTAACCGATCTGTGAGGATTTTGCCAATGCCTAAACGACGGGCTGACGGGGCTACAGTCAGAGCTGTGATGTGTGCGTGCCAGGGAAGATAGTTTTCAGAGCCCTTGTAATATGTTGGTGATTCTTCAACCTTGCCCATAACTAAATTGGTTTTACTGTTAGACGTACTAATGTCTCTGGGGGTTCTCGTTTCTCAATCCATGACACAGATATGACATACTGTAGCCAATAATGTTACCATCTGTATCTTCGCAAACCTGGAACATGTCGGGCCAGGTGGCGTGGTACTGGAGGTAGAAACTGATATCGTAGGTCTCTGTCAATGGATCTAAGTTACACTTGGAAAACTTGTCCAAGTCCTCTGGTTTCAACCTCCGGAATGTGGCCATATTGGATGACAGATAAATAGACAGATGAAACGGTTGGTAACTGAAGTGTTGTAGTATAGTTATGGTCCGATAGAGTTGTGTGGGTTATCTTCTCGATGAGTTACCCATACGTAAATAGGAAGCAAACAAAGATGGACACGATATGGTCGCCAGTGCGGTAGATCAATAATGTTTGAATGCTGTTGTCAAGTCTGTGTCACATAGGAAACCTGTTCGGCCATGACATCTAAATTATGGGGCACACACTAACAAGAAGTTCCATGCCAGGAACAAAAATGAATTTAACCCAACATCAGGCATCTGCGGACAGTTGAGAGAACTAACTACTGTGTGTAGTTGCAGTTGATAGAATGCAATCGACTATTAATTGAGTTCAGACAAATATTGCCAGTTTAGACACACAAAACGCAATACGTCATTGATTACCACATATGTACATATATAGTTATATGACTGCACTTAAACACTGAACAAGTTTACCACTGATGATTTGCCATTACAGCTATCGCTCGTGTATTTGTCACCCGTTGGATCAAACTATAGTCTACGTGTAAATGCATACGTTTATATCTTGAGAACCATTTCTATGTCATTTTATAATCGGATATGTGTCCAAGAAGCCTAGTGTGTATGTACCTGCCCGTTTGTGTCGTTATACGGTGTACAAGACATATGATCATCACCAGTTGCACCCCGCCGTTCTCACGTGACCTGGACTTGGAAGCTGTCTACACCTTTGGGAAAAGCTCAACACCATAGATCCATCACTGAGCTTTCCTCGAGTTTTTACGAGAATTCACATAACTGTCCCTGATCTACTGTGGAGTTGTTTGCGTTTGAGCCTAACACCAACTATCATCTTCTGACCCGAAGCATATTCCAGCTTTCGACCTATTTTCGAACGTCCAAGCTCTATTCTGAAGCCATTTGCTCTCTGAATGAAACGCTCCCACACTACAGCGTCAGTTCTTTCTTAGTTCCCAAAACCAGAACCCATGAGCTTTGGGCAGCGTTACCCCTTGTTCTCTAGTTATCCCTCTAGGCTTGTTTTTGGCTCCATTGCAGCCAACCGGCCCCCCAACCGCCTTCGATACGGAACCTAGTAATAGGTTGAAAGCCTCAAGAACTAGATAGTTTGACTTGTGAACCATCCCACTCCGCCCATATCAACCACTCCTGAACCCACTTCTACCACATACGGAAGCTTTCATTCTTCTGTTTTTACTCTACTTCATTTACGTCGTGCTCACTGACGGTGTATTTTGTTCTTTTATTGTCTCTTGTCTAGTAGTGGAGACTATAACCGCATACATATATTCGAATACCGGCCTTGTCTCTTCAACCCCCCTCCCCAGTCTGTTGAAGCTTCCCAGCCCACCCAATATACAGACGTACGACCACCGGGATTTTTTTCTGGCAATACCGCTCTCAGAAGTCTCGCCTACTCTCTCTCCTTTGGTCAACAAAGGAGTGCCCATCGACGACCAATTACCCTTGTGCGTGGTAACCTGCATCAGACAACAGCACAGCGGCAGATTCCGACTTCAATATCCAGCCCGCGCAAAGACACCAGTGCAATAACTCCATTGTTGCCTTCACGACATCACCCAGAGTCCTTTCTCAGTGGCGCGCCTTCGCCTCACAACACAACATTTTGATCAACATACCATTGTCATAAAAAAAAATCGGTCTACCAAGACTACTACGTCACAGTCATGCCACAAACTCCGATACACTCGAGGCATGCCTCCATAACCCAGGGCAGCCCGTACTCGCCCTCATACAACCGCCACTCCGTCCAAGACCCCGCCACGCCCAATCGGGCAAGTTATACATTGGCCCAGCAAGACTCCTTCGACATTAATGATATCGGCGGAAATACAATGAGCAATGGGAACGGTCTAGGAAACCTAGCTGATGAGCTGGCTGATGCCTTCGACGATGACGATGATTATTACGATGATGAAGATGGTGTTGGGCATGGCGACATTTCCATCCAGGAGGGTATGTTGGACGGGGCTGGACATGGGGCACACGGCGAGTCCAGTGCATCAAGTCCATCAAGAAGAGACGACAAGAATGGCACATTGAATCTCCCGTCTCCACCAAAAAAGGGACATTGGAGGGGAGCTAGTGATTATGATGGTAGTGAATATGGCTCGGAGTCTGATCTTGAAGTCCCAGAAGAGATGCCTCTCAGTCTAGTTAACCAGATTGATGCAATTGAGTCTCTGGCTCGTCGGGGGACTGAAAACACTGGTGGACCGGCTGATGGTGTTTTCAAAAGAGTCACGGATGGATTGAAAGATCTTGGGTCTCAAGCAGGAGTTGAAGGAGGATCCACTAGGTAAGCCACGTCACAATGATGTTTATATCAAGTGGAACATGTCACTAACACACCAATTTATATTTACAGATTGATTACCGCCCATTCCGCAGTCACGTCTCATCTCTCACATCAGACCAGACAACTCCACAACCTGACATTCCCATTATTCTCACCTTTGGCCCCCACTCCTGATCCGGAAAGTGTTGAGGACCTCGTTCCTCTCCTAGTTTCACTGTCCGATACCATGCCTAGACCATCAACCCAGGCCCTTACTGCTCTGGGGGCTCTGAACAGCATGTCTAATGACCTGGTTCAAACTCTCAACTATCTCACTGACACCCTACACATGTCCCGTCAGACAACGCTCACTGCTACGAGACGATTGAAGAGTACCAAGGAACTCGTAGCAGAAATGAAGCATGAAGAAGAGCTGCGCGAGGAAGGTGAAATGTGGTTGACTCGTGGTAACTGGGGAGCTCGGTTACAAAGTCGTGAGTGTGCAAAAGTATGTAGTGAGGTGGTTGGCGGTTTTGAGAAGGTGTGTGATGACTGGAGAGCTCGTCTTTTGGCGCAGGCTGAGTCTGCACAGGCTTAAGCAGTACATGTACAATTGCTTGTTGGTGTCTTGACAGACACTATACCCAAACCAACAGCAATTATACATACTTACTTTGGGGAATATAATTGGGGTGTCATGGTTTCTATCTGTGAGCACATTACTATTACGTCTGTGGTCGATAGAGACATTCTCCAGTAGTAGCTAAGCGTGGTGTGTTTGGTATATACTAGCATGTGTACACATCTGGCCATGTGTGTCAGTCCGGTTCCTTTTGTTTTTGTTATGTTTTGCTCGGGCATTATCCTGTTATGAGAATTATGTGTTTAGATACATGCTTGGTCGTCATATATCTTAGTTGTAAATTAATAACTGTGGACTATGCATGATGGAATGAATAGTGATGTTCAAGCACATACAAAAAGTAATGTGGGTTAGTCATAACCCTATCAAACAAATGTTTTTTCCTTCAACTGGCCATGTTTCGCATGTGATAATTGAATGAATTATCCATATAAATTATGACGTTAAATCCGACATTATAGCATCTGTTGTTTAAACAGTGCGGAACCTGCAAGATGCCCAAAACAACTACCGAGCTATGATATTTACATAGATACAAATAAAAACACACATATAAATACATTTGCTCTGCATGTGCGTTGCTGTTTACTAAATCATCTGTATGCAGGTGGACGCGTCTGTTTGGTTGTCCCTTACATCGATTGGCATACAGATGAACCTCGAGAAGACAAATATCAACGCGACATGCGAAAGTCAACAAAACAAAGGCACCTGAGTATATGTAAATACACAGAATGTCGAAGATACATACAATTTTCATGACCTTAACAGCATTGAATCTAGCGTCATCAAAGTCTCATGTCGTTCCTGATTTAAGCTCATCTGGACATGAATATATTTAGACTTAATAACAGTTAATTTTGACATTAAAATGTTCGGCCTTTGTGAGAGAGCTTGGGTCACCAGCTCTTTGTTTGTTATCCGATATACAAGTTACTAGTTAAGGTTAGTGCACAAAGGAGGGGTCCCCAACCACCTTGAAAGTAGAGGCGCAAGTTGACCATTTCAAGTTGACTACATACACATAAAGGCTTGCATTCAGTAAGCCCTGTGAACCCAAAATATCTGCATTCTTTGACATGTCTGGATAATGGGATGACCGCTTCTGTGCTATCGTGACAGACTACCGGTTTCGTTAGGAATACATTCCACTTGGACATGCTATGGGCGTCTAGCTTGACAAAATAACCCGATAACAGGGACTGTGACAGTTTTTATCAAAGACTTTGGAATAAATGAGAACCATCAAGAGTCATGTAAACTTTGTTACTTTCTACAAGCGCTTATATCGTTTTTGGCGACAGATACACCAGTAAAAATGCTCCTATAATGTACAAGAATGCTACCAAAGAATGAGATCCATTGTAACCTTTGGGGGCTATAAACAGTGGTCAAAGGTGATGCATAGAAGCGCCGAAGGGGCGATCGTCATACACGCCGGAGAGCCCATGTCCCTGGGTTACAGGGCAAACAGTCCTCTAAGCTTCAGTGTAGAAACAAAGAACCCCCACTGTATTAGGGCGCTGTTTAACGTGCACTGCACTCTGTCTCCTGTGTTTTTTTTCTTACCTGTATGCACCTTTCTTTCCATGGCAACACAATTGGTCGACCTTGTCCTAGAATCATCGACATAGACATTTAGACTCAAACACCACCAACTGGTGACCTCACGCCTACAGACATTCCGCCACGCCTTACCTATGAACCAATCTATTTACTTCTAACTTCACTTTCGTTGCAACATTTTCTTCATCGATCGAATCCGTATACTACCTACAAACAATCCTACTACGAGGTTTCCCAGTTGGTTCTGTGAACCACTCATCTTCAAATTCAGTCACGCAGTCTGCATTTCGGGACGGGCGCTCGTCACTTTGTTTGGCCGTCGTTTCCAATGCCAACCTAGATTTATACATCTTTTCTATTTCCTATCCAATGACAACCTAAGTCGCGCTTCAGCCAGTATCTTGTATTTCTCTTTCAGCACTATATCATTACCAGCCTTTGTTTCCTTTTCTTTCTTTTTAAATACGCCTTCGAATTCAACAACTTCTCGCCCTGCCATCTACACGGAACCACACAGAATCTGTAAACTCCACCGTCGACACGCTTGCAGATCTTTCTTATCGACGTCATATTTGTATTCCCCGGGGCGTCTTTGTGGAAACATCTTCCCCGTGACTGGGGATATAAAGTGCTTGTGTACCTAACTCTGGTCTGTGGTATGCTTGATCCAGAGCCTTCTTGGGTAAACCGCCATACAGCTTTCCGGTAAATGCTAGTATCGAATCTGTCGCAAGAATATTTAGCACGACCATCATCCACCGCAATTCTACGATCAATACACACGAAACATCAGTCATAGTCACGAAATTACGAATCAACACACCCAAAATACGCATAATCATTATGGCCAGGCGTTCAGAAAAACGGACTAGCGAAACCGGGGCTATTTCTAAGACTACCCGGTCTTCGGCTGCCCTTGCTAGTCCGGCTGATGTCATCGCACAAGCCCAACTCGGGCCCGCAATGGCCCCACCCCCAAATCGCGAACGTTCAAGAACCGACGCTCGCACAATGGGGTCTATATCTTCCAGCCATAGACATCTGAGAAATACTGGTAGCCGGGCAAGTACAGGTTCCATTAGAAGTGGAAACTTTGATCTTGACTCGGTGGACCATACAATGATCAGAGAAATTCCACGAAAGACCTTGGATACAACCACACCCATTGGCGGAACTAGTCCTCATAGAAAGAGGCAACGCATCAATGGTGACCGGTAAGATTAATACCGCAATTTGGGCCCTAAACGAATGTGAACACTAAACTGTTGCCATAGGTTCATTCCTACTAGGTCTGGTCACGATCTCCAGGCTAGCTTTAGATTGCTCCAAGAAGTTGGGTCTCTCACCACGCCTCAAAAACCCAAGAAGAGAATACCCAATGGAGAGCTGGATTTCCAGAAGAGTAATTATATCTGCCTTATCATGAGTGTATTAGTAACTAACAATAACCACAGCCGAGGAAGCCAACCTTGCCTTCTCTAAACTCTTGCGCGCAGAGCTCTTTGAAGGTTCTGTACCTCAAGATCTGACCACACGAGGCACTCTTCACCATGACCTACAATCAGAAACCCCGCCATCACATGGAGGCGCCAGTTCCAGCATGTCACCGTCCACACCACATAAAAAGAACCTATTCACATATGTTTCGCCAGCACACCACAATATCCCAGGACATCCAACACCATCCAAGACACCTCAAGGAAGGCATGGTCCAAATCTGAACACGAGAGCCGAAATCTACAGCCTTTCACCAGTACGAATGGACAGCCAGCAAATGTTACTCAGTCCACGGCGGCAACCTCGGGCAATCAGTAAAGTTCCTTACAAAGTTTTGGACGCGCCAGAACTTGCCGACGACTTTTACCTCAATCTTGTGGACTGGGGTAGTGCAAATGTGCTAGGTGTTGGTCTTGGAAGCAGCGTCTACCTTTGGAATGCACAAACAAGCAGAGTTAATAAGCTTTGTACGTTGGAAGACGACACAGTTACTAGCGTATCGTGGATCCAAAAAGGTACTCATGTAGCTGTTGGAACAGGCAAGGGCTTGGTACAAATCTGGGACGCGGAGAAGACCCGAAGACTACGAACAATGACAGGACACACCGCGCGTGTGGGGTCACTAGCATGGAATAGCCATATCCTGTCAACAGGATCCCGAGACCGCACAATCTACCACCGTGACGTTCGAGCTCCAGATCAATGGCTTACGAAGCTTGTTGGCCATAAGCAAGAAGTGTGTGGCCTCAAATGGAACTGCGAAGATGGCCAGTTAGCCAGTGGCGGCAACGACAACAAGCTCATGGTATGGGACAAATTATTACCCACACCAATGTTCAAATTCGCCAACCACACTGCTGCTGTAAAGGCAATAGCTTGGTCCCCACATCAGCGCGGACTTCTTGCTTCTGGTGGTGGTACTGCTGATCGCCGGATCATCTTTCATGATACACTCACCGGCAGTGTCATGAATGAAATTGACACGGGTAGTCAAGTATGTAACATTGCTTGGTCCAAGAACTCGAACGAGATTGTGTCAACGCACGGTTACAGCCAAAACCAAATAGTAGTTTGGAAGTATCCGTCAATGACCCAAGTTGCCAGTTTGACCGGACACACTTATCGTGTGTTATATCTGGCAATGAGTCCCGATGGCCGTATCGTAGCCACCGGAGCAGGTGATGAGACACTGCGTTTCTGGTCACTATTTGGTCGGCATCCTGGACAAAAGCAAGATGGCGAGAGTAGCGAGAGACTATCCGACTGGGCTGTTATTCGGTAAAGGCCACGGCGAGTGATTTTCTATGATTTTGGTTTATTTATTTGACATCATGTGGGATATTTGGGTATGTATGTAGAATGAGTCAAGGTATTGTTTGGACGACTTGAAATGTTGCATCGGGATTTGGCGTACTGGACTTTTGTTTTTGTTATAATTTGGTATGACGGTGGAGTTTGCATTTTCATTGTGATTTCTTTGGTTTACATGATGCCAATAAGAGAGTTTTATGTATTTGATTTGTTGATAATTTACATGTGTACCTTATTCATCCAACATTTGAAGATTCACCAAGTATCACTGTTAAGCCAATATTATATTGAGATTGATGCCAAGTAATGATGTTGGATAGAAAGATAATCAACAAGAAAACATGGTCGCGTTAAAATCTATGAATTTAGTCATCAAGGATCTACCTTGAGGTCAACCGTACACTATAAGGGAACCACCGATATCATCGTCTCATCTTTCCACGAGTCATTTCCGTTGCTGTACTCCCGTACTCCCAACATTAACACCGGAAGCCTGTGCATCACCATCACCTCCAACATTCAAAGGCGGGATTTCCGCCGTAGGCACATGCTTGTGCTCTACAGATTCACTTCCTACTCCACTGTCGGCCTCGACAGGATCTCCGCCTACGGTACTCGCGGGTGCCAAAACGGGAGATGTGACGAGGTCGGGTGAGTGCTGCCATTTGGCGACGTCGGCCTTTAGAGCTTCCAGTTCCTTCTGGAAGCGGTTTCCGAATACATCAATGTAGTAGGTAGCTCCATTGTAGATACTCCAGATGAACACTAGGAACAGGAAACCTGACGAGGCATATACGTTGCTGAACCAGAGCTTGCAGGGGAGCATTGTTAGGACGGCGTAGACGTATTGGATCATCATGAACATGGGCTCTTGAAGAATCTCGGGTTGACGGAGAACTAGCTTGCCAATCCAGACCTTGGCATAGGAACGGCGAAGCCAAGTAAAGGACGTCGGACGACCAGCACGGATTTGTTCGCGACGGCGAATTGAAATGAAGAAGTAGTAAGAAAGTTGCCACACGGCATAGGGGAGACTGCTCCAGGCGAGCATCGCCTTCATAGTCGCATAGTCATTGCTTGAGCCAGGAAGGGCATTTTGAATGGCGTAGACTGAAGGGAATCTGGCTGCTTTGAGCTCTGGCGATATCAAATGAACAATGCAGTGGAGGGTAGCACATGGCATAATGTGAATGAAGAGAGAAGTGACCTTGTCGAAGCTGTGGAAGACGAGCGAGTTGCGCCATAATATGATAGCAACAGCATTGTTTCCGAAAGCCAGACAGTACGCTGAAGTAAAGAGTCGTCTGGACTCGGGAAACACCCAAAGACTGAGCATAATCAGGCCGTTGACAAAGTAACAGAGATCAGCTAGAAAGTAATGGTATCCCCGGCTGTGGTACGTGAAGTATCTCACGGGCATCAAATAGAACAACTGTGCAGTGTACCAGATGTGAAAGTATTGAGGATAACCTCCCATCAAAAGCCCACTGATAAAGATATTGACCACGCCGCAAATGAAGGAGATCTTCTCTCGGAGTGTAATGGCTTTAGTATCATTCCACCGGGTGCCGAGTTTCTCGACGCTGTGGCGCATCCGCTGACGATACCGGTCAAGTTGCTCCTCAGCAGACGGCACTCGGCGCCGCCACTCCTCAACCATGCGTTCCTTGGCATGGTTGCTCCGGGATTGAATGACTTCGCGAGACCGACGGACCTTTTCTTTTTGGGCTGAGATTCCACGTTGGAGTTTTTCAAATTGTTGGGGGAGCGCAAAGTTGTCGAGAATGTCGAGAACTGTTAACCGTTCTAATGGTGGGAAGGCATCGTAATCGCTGCCAGCAGAGAAAGACGAGTTTCTGGACAGACCGGGACTCTTTGCTGGGAATTGTGGACTGACTGTGGGAGAGTTGGGACCGTCAGTCACGTCGTTGTCGTGGGAGACTGGGTGCCCATCTGCCGCAGGCACCATGTCGGGCTGCGGGTTGTCCATGTTCAGTGTGTTGGTTAGGTTTGGTGTGTAGTGGGAGGATAGTCGGGTATTATTCAGGCGCTACCATAAATGGCCAACTGATGATAGTGACAAACAACAACAAAGTCAAGGGGATAGTCTGGATGATATGGTTGGTCTTTGGTGATCGTATGTGCAAGTTGGCAATCTAGGACAATGGTTGGAGCCAGAGCTGGAGCCCTCAATGACGTATGTACATATGTAGGATGTAAACAACGACCCACAAGGGAATGAACAGGGTATAACACAGAAGGTAAAAGTGTGGAATGACGAACAAATTGAGGGTGGAGATGATTAGCGATGTCTCTGAAGTAGACTGCTTTGAAGTTTTTGTATATACGTGGACATATGCAAAAGGCAGTTTCCTATGTTATGTGCGGTTATGAATTCGTCCTGGGGTGATGGCGGGGTATTGCATTAACATCAAATCGACAGCATGTTTCTAACCAGGATGTGTGTATTAACGTTGAGACATGTGATAATCGGGGATGATTTAGTTTGGATGCCCATGTGGCTCTATGCAACACCTTATTTTTACTTCGCATGGCTTTGTTAATACGCTACTACGCCAATATCAGAAAATTGTCATCCTGTTGGAAAAGCAACAGTTCACATGAGCATTCCTGCTTTAGAACTCGACAACGAGTCAAGTCCATCAAATGGGCAGGTGTCTACAAGGAATGTGTTGGTTGGTCCGTTTCTACACCTGCGCATCTTGATATCACGTGGTATTGCACGTGACAATGTACTTCCGGAATCCGTGTTAGGGTTATGTAAGTCGGACCAGCTACATACGCGTCGAAGCTTCATTGATACGCGTACACAGTAAAACTAGCTGTCAATACTTGGGTTGTGCAAAACCGCTGGAATATAAGTTAGATTTGGTAGTGACGGCCATTGGTAGAAGGTCAATTATCAGCCATCATATCGCAATAAACGTCTCTCTTTATGCCAATTAGAAACACACTCACGGCACATATTTTTGACAGTGTATTGGCCGCCTAATTCAGTCCCCTGGCCAACCCACACACCAACAAACCCAGCATCTTGATCAATCGCTGGTAACGCTAATTGTTGTTTTGCGCTCGGCTGCGGCGCAAACCATTTCTTGGAATTCACAACTGTTGCGCCTTTTTTGCGCCAGTATCACAAATCTAGACCCTTATTTCTTCACCCTCACATATAGATACCCCCACCGCCCCGCGATCGTTGGTTGATAAGTGGTGTATCACTTCTTTGCGAATTACTGGTCGCTTCTCCTGTCACCAATACCGGTCCCTCTGTTGGTTTAATAGTTGCTGTGAGCTACTTAAGCTCACTCGCCTACTAGTACCATGGGCAAGCTCATCCGTTTGGAGCTTTATAGTATGTTGGTATCAATGTATGCGCTTAGGTTTGGACGAGACATGCTAACGTCGATCTCTTTCAAGACTTCAAGTCCTACAAGGGACATCATACCCTTCTCTTTGGCGATTCCTACTTTACTTCGATTATTGGCCCCAATGGTTCTGGAAAGTCCAATTCGTACGTCACTATCATACTTCGCCAAAGACCTAGTCTGCATATTCTAACCTCAAGTATAGCATGGACGCCATCTCCTTCGTTCTTGGTATCAAATCATCACACTTAAGATCCGCCCACCTTAAAGATCTCGTTTACCGCGGTCGTGTCCTCAAAACGTCTAAAATCAACGAAGATGGCTCTGCCGGTACCGACCAACCCGACGACGAAGACGAAGACGACAATGCGCCGAACGGAAAGGCATCCAAAAATGACCCAAGGACAGCTTGGGTCATGGCCGTTTACGAAGACGACTCGGGAGAAGAGCTCCGCTGGAAACGCTCCATCACGACTCAGGGATCCAGCGAATACAGAATCAACGACCGCACAGTCACAGCACAACAATACAACAGTGCTCTGGAGGCCGAGAACATTCTCATCAAAGCCCGTAATTTCTTGGTTTTCCAGGGTGATGTTGAAGCCATTGCCGCACAATCACCACAAGATCTCACTCGGTTGATCGAGCAAATCTCCGGCAGTTTGGAATACAAGGCAGAGTATGAACGCTTAGAGACTGAGGCCGACGTTGCTTCGGAGAATGCGAATCACCAGCTACAACGTCGTCGTGGTATCAACTCAGAGATCAAGCAATACCAAGAGCAGAAACGCGAGGCCGAGAACTTTCAGCGCAAGACAGACGACAGAGACGATGCTATCGTCACCAAGACTCTTTGGAAACTGTACCACCTTCAAGAAACTATGGATGACGCCACGAGCAAGATTCGTGATCACCAGGAGGATCTCAAGGAATACCGTCGGAATGTTGAGGCTTATGAGAGAAAGCTCGAAGAGGCACGGAAAGACCAGTCTGCTACCAACCGCGAGATTGGCAAACTTGAGCGGGCAATTCGCTTGAAGGAGCGGCTGATGGAAGACAAACAGACTGATCTTATCCCCATGGACGAGAAAATCCAGACGACCACACAAGAATGCGCCAACCTAGTTGAGAGACTTAATGTCACCAAGAAGGATGTCGAATCATACGCTACGACAGTCAGTCGCATCAAAGAAGATCTTCAGACCGTAGAAAAGGCCGAGAAACTCTACGAAAAGGAGCACAGTGCTCGGATGCAGAAACTTGGCAAAGAAGTTTCAGACGAGGACCGCAAGGAATACCAAGTTCTACGGCAACAAGTTGTGTCTCAGACTGGGTCAAATCTGGCGACCCTGCAAAACCTCATTCGGCAACAAAAGACAGATGAGGGTACCGTCAGTACTTATAAGAGCAAGCTTGATCTCGCCCAAGCTGCTCTTGATAAACACCAGGATGAGCTCAACTCACTCCAACAGCGTCGGGATACTGCCGCAGCTGCTATCAAGAGCTTCGCCAAGGAGATTGAAGTTAAGAAGAAGCAGTTCAACCAGATGCAGTCTGAGCGTGTGCGTACCAGTCAAAAGCGGACAGAACTTGAAGAGAAGATTGAGACTCTCTCAGCCAAGTTCCGGGAGGCCGAAGATGGTAGACGTCAAAACGATCGTGAGGCCCGCATCAAGGAAACCATCCTCAACCTTAAGCGTATCTATCCTGGTGTGAAGGGTCGCATTGGTGATCTCTGTAAGCCCAAGCAAAAGAAGTTTGACGAAGCTGTCATTGTGGCTCTAGGCCGCGAATTTGACTCGGTTGTTGTTGACACTGAAAAGACTGGTATCTCGTGTGTCCAGTACCTCAAAGAGCACCGCTTCAGTCCCATGACTTTCATTCCTCTTGACAACATCAAGGTCAACGCTATCAATACCTCTCTTAAGGGTACCCAAGGTGCTCGTTTGACTATTGACACCATTGACTTTGAATCAACGTACGAACGTGCTATGTCTTACGCTTGCGGTAACTCTATTGTCTGTGACACTCTTGACATTGCCAAGCGTGTAACAGCTAAGACTCCCGTCAAGGCTATTACTATTGAGGGTTTCGTTATCCATAAGGCTGGTCTGATGACTGGTGGTCGTGGCCCAGAGAAGTCGAAGCGCCGTTTCGAAGAACACGATGTCCAGAATCTTGAGCGGGCCCTATTTGCAGCCAAGGATGATCTTGACAAGCTTCCTCGTCGTGATCGTGCTGCCGAGGATGCTCTCCAAAGTGAGCTTTCTGCTCTCCAACAACGCCATGCTTTGGTGGAGAACGAATGGGCTGCTCTGGAGAAAAACATTTCCAGCGTCACTAAGCAACGGGATAGTGAAAGAGCCAAACTTGACGAGCTTCGGCCTGAATATGAGGAGAAGAGCGAAGCCCTCGCTCTCATTACTGCTAAGCTTCAGGAGATTCAAAACAACATCGCCAAGGTCGAGGACAAGGTGTTTGCCAAGTTCTGTAAGCGTCTTGGCTTCAGCGATGTTCGTGAGTACGACGCCCACCAAGGCAGTATGGAACAAGAGATTGCTGAACAGCGTTCCAAGTTTGCTGCCCAGAAACAACGGTTAAACGGTACTTTAGAGTGGGAAAACAGCAGACTGCAGACGACCAAAACTCGCGTGACTGCACTCGAGGGCGTTCTCAAGAAACGCAAGAAGGACATCAAGGAGTACCAGTCAGAGAAGGTCAAGACCCAAAAGGCCATGACTGCCGCTCAGGAAGAACTTGATGCTCTTCGGGAAGCTATTGAGGAATACAGGGCAGAGTTGGATGAGAAGGCTGAAAAGGTTTCTGCTGCTCGCCAAGACCTACACAAGCGTAGCCGTGAAATCGATAATCTCCAAAAGTCAATTAGCTCACTCGAGAGTGTTGTCCAGACCCAGGGCAATGCCAAGTTCAATCTTTTGCGTCGCTGCAAGATGGAACAGATTCGCGTCCCTCTTCTCAGTGGATCTCTGGATGACCTCCCCAACCAGGATGTTGTTCTCCGGGTTAGTGACCCCGATAGTATGGAGCTCGATGAAGCTGAGGATGAGGAGATTATGGATGCTGCCCTTCAGGATCACGGCATTGAGATTGACTTTGACAGTCTCGATGATGACCTCAAGGAGTCGGATGATCCCAGCCTTGAGGATACTCTTGAGGAAAAGATCAATGCGTTGACGGCTGATCTTGAGAAGCTGAACCCCAATATGCGTGCCATTGAGCGTCTTGAAAGTGTGGAGAGTCGTCTCAAGAGCACTGAAAAGGACTTTGATGATGCCCGCGCCGAGCAAAAGCGTGCACGTGATGCCTTCAATGAGATTAAGGCTAAGAGATACGAGCTTTTCAGTAAGGCATTTTCACACATCCAAGAGCAAATCTCCAATGTCTACCGAGACCTTACCCGTTCAGAAGCGTACCCTCTTGGTGGTCAAGCGTATCTTGATATTGAAGAAGACTCGGATACCCCGTATCTTTCGGGTATCAAGTACCACGCTATGCCACCATTGAAACGTTTCCGTGACATGGAACATCTTTCTGGTGGTGAAAAGACTATGGCTGCTTTAGCTCTCTTGTTCGCCATTCACAGTTACCAGCCATCACCATTCTTCGTGCTCGACGAGGTGGATGCAGCGCTTGACAACGCTAATGTTGGTAAGATCAAAAAGTATATTCGGGAACATGCTGGGCCTGGTATGCAGTTCATTGTCATCAGTTTGAAGGCGGGTCTATTCCAAGACAGTGAGAGTTTGGTCGGTGTATACCGTGATCAGGATGTCAACAGTTCCAAGACCCTGACGCTAGATGTAAGTACTTACTGTTGCTTTCTACTACGTTTATGCTCACTAACACTTTTCTATTATAGTTGCGTAAATACACGTAAAACCAGGTTGTTGTTTTGTCAGTGGCGGAGGTTGGTTTCTGTGCTCTGTTACTTTTTAGTTCTGGTTAATTTTCTACGTTTGATAATGGTTGGTTATGTTTTGTTACTTTATTATATCATGACTTTTTTCTTCATTCTACATTATTGAAATCTCCATGTCCCTAATGCCTAGCGTATGATTCTCCATAGTGCTATGATGCACTGGAATGATAGTACCACAGCCATGATGTCATGGCAAGAGCTGTTTAAAACATGAGCCAAAGAAGTGCCCCGAACTTTCTAAATGGCTGAATGTGGAATATGTAAATGATTTTGGAAGGATCTAACACATGTTTTAACACAATGTGATGCACTATTTGGGTACATACGCATTTCAATGGGAGAAGCTTAGATAAGCTCGATAAGAATTTAAATCGATCAGATCCTGGCCACTGTTATTGACCAAAGCTTCATCCTCATTCTCACAACTTCAACAGCAAGCTTTTGTGTTTTTCCTGTCGCAATCAATCAAAAGTTCATCTCACGTTGATCTGATTTTTAGTTTGGCATACTTTGAGTGTCGCTTTTTTTCATTCCATCTTCTTGTTTAAATACACCTTTGTTCTACCCGATACAATGGATCAGGCGCAGAATCTTATTCGCATGGTGACGCGGGCCTTCTATGAGACCAGACAGATCATCATAGTCGATGCGGTCATCACCCATTCTGCGTGCGTCAATCCTATTGAATTATTGCCTTTGGCTGTCAACGTGATGGTGTTCTAACTGTTTATAGTCTCCGCGACACGGACTTGGCATACATCATGTCCATGAACATCAAGGACCTACACAAGCTCGTAGGCAAGCTCTTAGAAGAGCGGTTGATGCACAAGTAAGTGGATAGCTTCAATTGGTTTCAATCGTATTTATTGTAGCCTCTAACATATGGTCTCAATGATAGGTTCGGTCGCCCGGAATTGCGTGAAGGTCAGACCCGACCCGTCAACCAAACGTACTATTATATCGACTATCGCCAGACTCTCGATGCTATCAAGTGGAGAGTCTACAACATCACCAAGGCTATCCAGGGCAACACGATTCCCCAGTCTGAAAAGAAGGAGTACTTCTGCAACACCTGTCAGTCAGAGTACACCAACCTTGAAGTTCTCTCTTCTGTCGATGAGAACTTTGGGTTTATTTGCGAGCGTTGCTCCACCCCACTTGTCCATGATCTTGAGCGCAATGCCACCGGTCATGAACAGTCGACGCGTTTGAACAATCAGATCAACTTTATCACTGAGCGTCTTCAGCAAATTGATGGTCTTTTTGTCCCAAACAATACGTTCGACGATGCGCTTGCCAACAGTCGACCCGTCATTCGTGACCCCACCAACCCGGGTGCCCAAAGTCTCCCCGTTGATATGGGGATTTCAAGGCCAACGGCTGTCAAGGGGTTGGCGAACACGGGCCCCAAGTCGTTGGCCGTCAGCATCTCGGCGTCAGATGGGCCCACCGATGCGGAGGTAGCTGCTGAAAAGGCACGTAAAGAAAAGGTCGCTCAGCAGAACTCGCTGCCCTCGTGGATGGCTAACTCCACTATTAATGGAGAGTCCTTCTCGGGCAAGGCGAATGGTGATGAGTCGGCGCTGCCAATCATCCAGACAGAGGATGAGACAAAGGCGGCGTTGGCTGCTCAGGCCGATACTGATAAGGATCATGCTGCTATCGATGATTACTTCCTCAAGTTGAAGCAAGAGCAGCAACAGGAGTCATCCGAAGGCTCTGACGAGGATGATGATTTTGAAGATGTCGTGGCGGCTATTGCTGCTCCTTCTATCAATATCCCCGAGCCAGAGGAACTCCCTTCGTCCAAACGTGTCAAGGTCGAGGATATCAAGTCGGAGGATGAGGACGACGAGGACGATATGGAGTTTGAGGATGTTTAGGCGCGTGTCCTGTTTCGTCTGTTGTTTTTATAAGTACAATCACGTTCTTTTGAAAACGACAATAAGGATGGTCAGTCGCGAATCCAGTCGCGCGGCTTTCCGGCTTTTAGCAGATGGTGTTTCCCTTTTTCCTCGTTGTCTTGTCTCCTTTCGGTTCCCTTGACACGGTTTGTTGTACTTTTGGCGTTTTCTTACGGCTCCCTTTGTTTGGGGGTTCTGTGGTCTTTTTTTTTCTGTCTGGTTTGGTTTTGAGAGTACAATGTCTTTGTTGGTTGGTTGGCTCTCTGTTTTTTTTTTTTCGGAATAATGACTCTCACCAAGTCAGCTGTCATGGAGAGAGTGTTTTAGTTCCATTTGCATTTTGGTTGGGCGTTTTGTACTTGGGATATTGGCGTTGGCTTTAAAAATGGTTACTAGACATTGATTTTGATAACTGGTATGATACCAGTATTTACCTTGAGAACACAATACATTTTGGATTGCTTTTCACAAAATAAATGAGCATTTGTGTACATACATCGATGTGATACCTTATCCTCGTGAAATATGACACTCTGTTTAACAGGACCTCGGATCATTGTCACGCCGTTCCGTGGTCTTGTGCGACGAAAATATGATCGGTTTGTAATAGACAAAACCCGGACATTCACCGTGTCTTACAAGGTTTACGTATGTATGTATGTACATGATCGGAACGGACCTGGTGCATCTCCGCTCCCCTTCCGTTGTACAAAATGATGCTCCAAAACGAGAAACGATAGAATTGGCACAACCTTGTTAAGTGTTCGGAGGCTTTATATCCCTGTTCGGGTGGATTTATGACAGATGGGACGTATTCATTATAAAGACGGATAGATTGATGCTGATCCTATAAGGCCGACGCCGCTTTTGTTGACGATGTAGAAGCTGGGTATTGTTAAGAGAATGTCAATGAATGTCGGAGAATCCATACGATATGCCCGATTCTTGAACTTGGGAGGCTGTCCATAGATTATGTGAGGTCATACATAGAAGGAAGCTGGGGTTGTGCTTGGACGTGGCAATTGGAATAAAAAGTGGCGGTTGTAGACTCGTTTAAAGCTAATGGGTTCTTGCTCTTTATATATCTAACTTGATTCGTATCTCATCATTCATTGGGGATATAACGCTATTAAATCCCTTGATAATACAATCACACCCATCCATTTTCACAATGCCTTACGCCCTTGAAGTCCCGAACGAGTTCGGGTAAGTATCCGCGTAACCAATCAGCTATAAGGACACTACTGACAGATTATAGATACGTCCTTGCCGTTGCTGGTGGAAGTCTCATCATCAACACTTTCCTGTCGGCGCAGGTCTCAGTGTACCGGAAGAGGGCTAATATTCCCTATCCTATTGCCTATGCCAATGATGAGTTGGCTGCTAAGGATCCGAAGGCTTTCCAGTTTAACTGCGGTATGTTTCTTTAACTATGTGGATAGAATATGGTTACTAACGTTGCTATGTAGCTCAACGTGCTCATTTGAACTTTGTTGAGGGATATACGCCTTGGTTGTGCTCGCTCCTCATCTCGGGTCTTAAGTGGCCGGTTGCTACTTCTGCTCTTGGTGGTTTGTGGCTTGTTGGGAGAGCGCTCTATGGAAGAGGATATGTTACCCGTGGTCCTAATGGACGGTTGTTTGGAACTAGTATCAACTACCTCACCCAGCTCACTCTGATGATCATGGCTTTATACACCTCCGTTTCTATGATTCGGAATGTATAAATATGGATATCACTTTTACTTTAGACCAGAGGCACGTATACAGGAAATTTTATGACAGAAAATATAATCATACATTCAATTCAAACAAATATTCACAGTGCTAAAGTTCTACCTCACGATCCTCGTCATTCTTCAGTTTTGACGATTCTCCACCAGTCGCCTCCTTCTCGGCAAAGTGCTCAATACCGTTATTTCCAAGAAGGAAGTCACCAAGATACTTAATGACACTAAGCATTTCCTGTCCACTAGGAACAATGTACTCCTTGGGTAGAAGGAATCCGTAAATTCCAGTATCTTGCAACTTGATCTGGTAGCTGTAGTGAGCCTTCATCTCATGGTAGAACCAATCAATGGCAGATCCACCACCAGTTTCTCCACGGGGGTTACTCTGGGTGACGACGCCCTCACAAGCAGAAGCAATAGTGTAAGTCTCACCATCGGCCAGACGAATAGCCTTGGTAAGCCCAGCAGCTACTTCTTGAAGATTTTCGATATTGGGAGGCTCCACGCGGCACGAGTATGAATAGGGAATCAAAACCTGCTGTGAATATGAGTGTAAATCAACCAAGCCTATGAACTCGGTGTTCCCATTCTCAGTGGCATTACGAGCCCATGACGCCAGTTTAGACGCCTCGACGGCATCAAAGGGCTTTTGCCCCGCGTACCCCTCCGAACAAGGATTTCTGTGTACAGCAGATGCCCCGTCCCATCCAAAGCTAAAAGCGTGATCGAGGTCAAGGCCCTGGCAGTGATCCGAATCTGTCGGCTGGCGAGACTTACGCCAGAGGCGGTCATTGGTCCAGGTGTACTCGAATCCATCAGGGTTCAAAACGGGCAGGAAGATAATGTCAAAGGTATCAAGTAACTTGGTGATGACGTGATCTTTTCCATATTCAGTGACGAATGCCCAGGCTAGGTAGTTGACGCTGGAAGTGGAGATCCATTCGCGGGCGTGGAGACCGCCGGTTACGAGGAGGGTCTTGCGAGCATGCTGTTCGGGGTGATCGCCGTGAGCTCCCACTCTGATTCCCTTTATGTCACGGCCTTCGTAGGTCTGGCCAATATTAACCATGTTCACTATTGAAGGGAACATGGCTTGCAATAGTTGCATCCATTGGTTAATGACCTACCGGTGTGTTAGTTTATAAAATCTAAATATACTTGGTTCCATAGACATACTGGTAAAGGTTGATAATCTTGGAAGAATAGATCATCAGATGAAGCAATTCTGATGATGTCTTCTTTGGAGTATAATTTGGTCATATCAATGGTTTGAGAGGCAGAAACACCTTCCCTCAAGATATGAGGGTATGTATCGTAAATCAAACTACTGAGATCGTTGGAAACAACAGAGTGAGCCTCATGAAGGGACTCTGGCAACATTCCCATAAGAGCCTTGACATCATATGACAAAATACTGATATCCATATGACCATTGGCAACAGACCAAACATCCAAAACCAAAGTGCTAACAGCATTGTACATAGCATCCTGCTCAGCAGGTGTAGAGACGTTGAATCTCAAGAGCATCTTTTCCGAATACTTGGAGTCAACCAGACGGCGGAATTCATCCACGGAAGCTTCCGGGGTAGTTCCTTCATCGTGATGGCAGTGGTGATGGCCAAAGAGTGAGTTCTGAAGCCATGAAAACCAGGAAGATGATGAGTAGTCATGACCGTGACCGTGTTCATGGCCATGTCCGTGATGATGGTTAGATCCAGCTACTGCGTGGTGGTGATGACGGTTCCTTGGCGGAGACCCACGATTAGCAGTGACGCTTGTAGCCGCAAGAACAGCTACAGCCTTGGTAAAGCGCATTATGCAGTAAGAAAGTGCGCAAGGCTGGGTGGGAGTTTGGATAAAAAAGGCTGGTGGGATTCAATTGAAATAGGAAGTAAAGATGTTGTCTTAACTAACACCTCTGGTTAAACATAAGATAATCGTAGGAAACTAGTCGCCTATTGACGGTAACCTAACACTAAGTAAAATAATTGTAACTGGTGATAAGGTCGTCTGCCACCTGTAACCAAGCCGATATGTGCAGATGCAATTAGCTCATGATTCTTCTTTGCGATAATCGGTTTAGGGTTGCATATTCGATAACCCTATCATGGGCAGTCACCTGAGAGTTTTTGTTACAGGTACATAATAAACAATGATGTTACAATTATAAACATGTGCATCTATACAAAGTTATATAGTGTATAGTTTGATCTTTACTGTTTAGGAATGTGGATGGCATGACGTATTGTGCGACATTGAACGATCTGATGTCACTATAACTGTTATACCGATTATGGACCTGTTCTCTTCATATGTACATACATACATACATACATATCATAATTCCCATCACTTTAAACAAGTCAAAGTGGTTTTGGCCATTTGGACCGCGAAGGATTCGTCAGTAAAGATTTCTCTTTCATTCCATGCATGGATCTAGAAGCTTTCCATTCAGGGGAGAAAGCTGTTTAGGATGACATGATGCCTTGATCATCAATGACTGGTTGGTCTTTTATAGTTGCTTGACATTTGAAAAGTGAAGGAAAACAGAGGCATTCACTGGTTGAGTCGAAGAGGATCATAGAAATCCACTTTTGGACTCTAAATATCCGAATTCAAATGGTCATGTGCCTTTAAAGAATGTCCATAAATATATTACATGCAGATTAATCCAAAGTACCGGAACAGTAAATAATCACCTTCTTCGGCCCGTTTGAAAGCGGGACATCCTCATGACCGTGCACCAAGGACCGTAAGCTTCAGCATCTTGTGCGTGGACTCGCAATCCTTTAGTACGAAGAGAGTCCGAATAGGATCAACCTCGACCCGGAAAGACGGAATAATACGGTTTAGATCCATCAACGCACGCCATGTGCACACGTACGTACGTGCATATGTACGTATGTGTGTCTTCATGTATGAAATTTACAACTCTACCATGTAACATTGCGACGTACGCATGTGTGTCTGTAGTCCAAAGAATGGGCTACACAAAGGCAAACCTATGTACCTATCAAGTGGAATTAGCTTTCCCAAGAAGCTTTTAGAAACCAGTATCACTTGAACCGAGCTCCTTGAACCGTACATGTGTATGTACATTCGTTTATATAGAACACTTCGTATCGTTAACGTATACCATCCGGACAGCCGGATAGCCGGAAAACACCTAGAACCTGGTCTCTTCAGGCGTAGCCATACCTGTAAATTTTAATAACTAAGAACCCTGACCAAAGCTCTCTCCCCTTCCCCTTTTAGTCCGTCTTGCCGAATGAATTGTATTCCACAGGGGCTTTGTCCTCTATAATTTCCATTTGGCTGGATTTTGACTGACCGTTTGTTGCCTACCGGAGCATCAGGTGCCCTTTTTCTGTGTCCCGTTTCCTGTTTGGTCGCCCTTGTGTTTTCGTTTCGGGAAGGGTCATTCGTGTTTTTACCGTAGCTTAGGGGAACTCGGATGGTTTAATAGTACAGACGAGCTTCAAATAGGCAGCGAAGAAACATAACGCCCGTGCAGACGGAGTGAGATTGCAACTGCTTGCCCCGTTCTCCATGTCTTCCCGGCCGCTCCTAATCGATATGTCAATTGTTCTTTGAATGCGTAGCGTAATTGTCGTGTGTACAGTTGTATGTAATGGTAGTTAGCCTGTTGAACATGTGGCTCCTAATTGTTGTATCGTTCTCGTTTTCTGTCTGGTATCCCTTTTGTACTTCCTAACCGCCACTTGAGATTTTTGCCACCGACGTCACCCTGTCAACATTGTCATCTATATATATCGCTTTTGTTGATATTTGCTTCCGCTACACCCCCGCTCTAAAGATACATACATTGACGAATCAACTTCAATTTACTTGGGTTTGCATCATAAATTGCCGCTATACATTCACATTCTTACTTGTTAATCGCCCAGAGATATACTGTTCCATTTAAAATCTGCAGTCATATCCTTCTGCAGTAACTGGTCCATATCTACCTATTACCAAGTCAAATCCTAACAGTCTAAATACTGCTTGCTTGTCTGTGGGGTGCAGATTCAAGGGTGGAAGACACTTTCCTTGAAACAACCCAGTGACCCTTTGTGTCGCCGACGACTACATACGACAGAGTTCACAGCGTCAATTGGCGTTCGATTGGAACTTGGCGAAACCGGCACCTTGTAGTTTTCCGGTGGACATGCAGAACACATGGACAGCAACTGACGACTGAGCCCGCCCTGAGTACCGTTTAAAAGCAGGATATATCGCTTGGCCCGTTTCCCGTAATAGGCTTGTCAAAGTTCTAGACGGACAAACCCTACGCACCGACCCGTCGATTTCCTACGGCTTATGGACGCTGTGACACTGCTGTAGAACATCCTGCTCGACATTGTTCGTCAGTCTTGTATGTCTGTATGTAGCTATGCGCCTGCAGCATCCATAGACATTTGGCGATTTGTATAAGAATACGCATATATACTTCTGGTTCACAGTACCTATTTCAACTAACATCTTGAGCTAAGACAGTCGTCTCAAGCCAGTTCCGTAGTCCAGAATCCTTTGCTCAGACGTTGTTGTAGGTGGCCCCCGTGCCAATTTATCCACCTGTGACTTGGGTCGTTGTCAAGCCCACCTAATCAAGTTGACTAGCCTGTCGAGCCAAGCCACCTTGAGACGATCATCCATCAACGCGCCTCGACTTACCCTGGCGCTATTGCTCTTGCTACCGTTGAACCTGGAAATCCCCGCGTGTGGCACTTTGTCTTTGACAAGCCCGTCTGTTTTTCTCTTGTCTTCTGCCACTCGATAATGAATTATTGTGTTCATCATGCCCTTTCTTCGCCGACGAGGCATCATGACCAACGAGTCTGAAATGCGCCACCAACCCATGGCGTCTGATACACAGTCACTGACGTCCACCAGCCAGGACAAGAGTGTCAGTGAAAAACCACAGGCTATCCCTTCAGCGCCTGTCACTACACCCGACAACAATAATCATCATCTCATCCCTCTCCAGCAACAACTGCTCCTTCAACAGCAACAGCAACAACTAATGGCCGCTGCTACCATATATGCAACCACTCCACCAAAACCACACTACGCTTCACACAAACAACCGGCGAATCCAGCCAGTGCAGCCATCGCTCCTAGTGTAGCAACCAGTTCGACCATTTCTACTACCTCTACACCAGCAATTGCTGCTATCGCCGCTGCTTCTATTGCTGCCGTTACACCTTCAAGGACATTCTCGCATCTTTACGCCCAGTCCCAATCACCAAATCCACCGGAGCCGGAATCAAATTCACCCGACCAATCCTCAGACAATCGCGACATTGACCCCGTCGAAAGTTCACCAGCACAAGATCAAGCCGCCAATACCAATTCCACTTCTACCGCCGACTCTGTGAATGGAACTACAAAAGTTGAGGAGGACAATACCCAAGTTCCTGTTGAAGCCCAAGAAACCAGCCACGACGACAATGTGTCGACACCGATAGCCACACCCCTCTGCGAAACCCCACCGAATTTGAACCAATTCACGGCCCAAATCTACGACAGTCCGACCCAGAGACCTAAAACGCCATCGCAGAAACCGCAACCCGGCCCTGAATCACCCTTGAATGTGACTCCAAACCGCCCGACCCGAGATCGACACAACACTGAAGATCCAGAACGGACACCCGTGGCGAACCCACCGTCTACTGCAATTCGTCGTAGTCACGACTTAGCGCAGGCGCCCCGAGAGACCCGGAACGTCACCGAAAATAGCAGCAAACATCGGCGATTCTCGCTTCGCTTCCGAAACGCCTCGGATTCTCAACTGTCTCTTAGAATGAAGCAACTCGAGGAACCACCACCACCACCGATTCCTATCCCTCGTATGTACATACAAATCTCTGTATCCCTCTTGACACATTCGCCCTAAATGAAACAATGCCGCGGCATGCGTTCAGCCGGCGCGCCGCTCGTCTGCTTGCCGAAAACCTGCCGTTGGATCTGCAGCGGGGGCGGGGGCATGGAAACTCTGTCGGGATATCCGACAGTTTGGCCAGTCCCGTGACAGTTACCCCTCAACCAGTCAGCGTGCTATTGAGGACGACCATCAACTTCCAGCTGTATCCCACCCATGTCCTAAGCAATATCACATACCCACATCCACTTACGCCCAGTTCTAATGTGCATTTACTAACCACCCGTGCATTGTCATGTCAAACAGCTCCAGATATTATCACCACTGCACCCACAGTAGAATTCACGGCCGCAATGCAAAAGAAACCATCGCGTTTAAGACTGTCTCGATTCCGACCCGCCAAGACCACGCCGTCAACAGCAGCAGCAGCTCATCCTATTACCGCTTCTGCTGCCGCTGGAACTAATGCTGCAGGGTTATCCTCTGTCCCTGGTCCCAGCACTACACCAGGCCCAGCACATCGCACTTCTGCGCGAGCCTCGAGCTCAGCCGCTGTTCTTGAGGCAAATGGCACGCTGCAGAACAACTTCCACAGCCGCGTATCGATTGACACCCATTCGAATCTTTCTTCATCGCCAGCCCGAGCCTCATCCACCACTGATGATCATGACATGGCGCCCGATGGTTCCTTTTTCAGTTTGACGCCGCATAGACGATCTACGTCATCGCGTCCCTCGGACGTGAGCATTGCGGACGGCCGACCTCACATAACACAGCGCTCAACTTCCATCTTCCGCTTACCACGACGAAAACCCAAAACGCCTGAATCATTTTTTCCGCTTGGTCACCTACCGCAAAAGCCAAAACTCAGCACTGGCGATGATAGTCACTATGAGGCCGATGGCGTCAATTCACTTGCTGTACCTGGCACGGCCGATGCTTTTTCTTCTTCCCCGCTCAGCGACCGCCCAATGTCCAAGGGGAGTCCCAATACACCACGACCTGGATCTGTCCGCAGCAAGACGGCTACACCTAATATCTCGCCATCACCCGTTGCTGCCTTGATCCGGCCTCCGTCTACACACTCGGGACGCTCATCGCCTACCCGTAGCAACCGCCGCCGCGGCCGCTCATCGACCTTGAGTTCGCTCGGCCACGACTCTAATGACGAACATCTCGTGGCCCCTAACTCAAGGCCATCGTTTACCAGTGGCCGCAAAAGCTTCGGAGACTTATTTGGATTGGGTCGCCTACGCCAGAACTCGGATCTGACGGTTGGGCGTTCGGGCAATTTGACACCCGCCACTCCCGGTTCAATACCTTCCAAAAACAATTCCTTGCAGCTTGTCCGCGAGGAAGTCTCGCTGCCAGAGCGACGGGACGATGATACCCCGGTCAAATATCTCGCACGAGTAGAGGAAGTTGTACCACGTGGAAGTATTGCCAGTGTCTTGTCCAAGAATTCCGATACCTTTTCGGCTTCAGTACTACGGAGTTACATGCGCAAATTTAGTTTCTTTGGGGATCCAATGGACATGGCATTGCGGAAGCTTCTCATGGAGGCCGAACTTCCCAAAGAGACACAGCAAATCGATAGATGTCTTCAAGCATTCGCTAACCGATATCATGAGTGTAATCCCGGAATATACGCAAATCCCGATCAGGCTTACTTTGTCGCCTTCTCTCTTCTTATTCTGCATACCGATGTCTTCAACAAAAACAACAAGCACAAGATGCAAAAGGCCGACTATCTCAAGAATACTCGCAACGAAGGTGTTTATGACGACATCCTCGACTGCTTCTATGACAATATCACATACACTCCCTTCATTCATGTCGAAGATGACGACAGTAGCAGTGACCGGAATAGTCAGGGTAAAGGAAGGAGAAGGCCCATTTTCCCTGGCGCGCCACCGGAGCTCCCAACAAAGAAGAGCAAGGAGCCCATTGACCCATATACGCTGATTCTAGACGGTAAACTTGATACTCTTCGGCCAAACTTTAAGGATGTAATGACCCTCGACGACAACTATAACTATCTCGGATCAGCGCGCTACCTTGACCTCAAAGAACTACAAAAGACGTTTTTCCGCACTGGAGTATTGCAGATTGTGTCTGCACGGTCTCGACCTGACGCCTTCATGACGGAAAAGACGGCTAGTAACCCACAAGTGGCCCATCCCGGTATCGTAGATATCAAGGTCACCAAGGTTGGATTGCTGTGGCGCAAGGATGCTAAAAAGAAGAAGACTCGGTCTCCATGGCAGGAATGGGGTGCTATTTTGACTGGCGCACAGCTTTACTTTTTCCGCAACACAACTTGGGTTAAGAGTTTAATGCACCAATATGAGTCGCACACAAAGCAGGGTAATGATGACGTACCGGTTATATTTAAGCCACCACTGGACCAGTTCAAACCCGATGCTCTCATGTCGACCGACGGGGCTGTTGCACTACACGATACGTCCTATAAGAAGCACAAGCATGCTTTTGTGTACATTCGCCACGGTGGCTTTGAGGAGGTGCTTTTAGCTGACGACGAGGATGAAATGAATGACTGGCTTGCAAAACTCAACTATGCTGCCGCTTTCAAGACATCTGGAGTTCGGATGCGCGGTGTTGTTGGAGCCAATTATGATGGTCAGAACAGACGTGCAATCCGTCGTCTTGACTCGGCTGACGGCGCTCAGGTTGTGCAAACTCCCAGTGGTGAGGTATCTATTACTAGAGGCAAGATTGATCATAAGATGGCTGAGGATATTTCGGCGGCCCGTCGTCAAATCATCGTCGACAAGGTGGCCGAGGCTGACGAGCGGCTCAATGTATCGCAAAAGCTGCTTGACTTACAATTGCGTAATGCTCGCCATTTACAAATCATGGCTCCTATTCAAGCCAAGACACGCGAGCAAGTTCTGCTTTCGGCCGCGCGCATGTCTGCACAGCTCAAATGGACACGTGCTGAGATATGGCGACTCAAATGCCATCGCGATATTCTATTGCAGGATATGGAAGAGGAGCATATGATTTCGATGCGGCCAGGATCTGCTAATCTTGGAGTTGTTACTGAAGATAGCGTTTTGTCCAAGGAACCATCTCGGCCTGGATCATCAACTAGTTTGGAGGAGCGTCTTAACAAGACTATTACTCCCGGTTCTTCTCATGGTCCACCAACCTTGTCTTTAGCATCATCACCGCACGAAGCCGAGCCTTCGCTCGCAGGCGACGATGAATGCCTCGAATCCGAAGATGACGAAGCGTTTACGACACCCCCTACTAGTGCTCCATTCCCTATTCGCCCCGGTTCTAATCCGGTCCACAGTATCCGCAAGCCTTCTGTTGTCAGTATGAAGAGCTCACAGGGTACTCCCTCATCGGTTGCTTCTCCACAGATGGGTCCATCTGCCCCAGAAGATTCCAGTAAAGACGCCAACGAACATGATATTGTAGAACATGACTTGCTTGAACAGGCCGGTCTCCTGCGCTCTTCTACTGCTAGAAACCGAATTTCTACTGGTTCTAATGCTCAGTTCGGTGCTATCGATGTTGACCCCGACAAGGAAAAGGCTGATCGCAGCAAGATTCGTCGTAGTCTACAGCGGACATTGCGAGAGGGAGGCACACGTACCAAGAAGGGTAAGGAGCCGGTGCCTCTGGAATACGAGGACGAGCGTCTTGCTCGCGGAACTGGCAGCTTTACGGTTCATGGCAAGAAGGCGTCCGTCATTAACTTTGGTAGCGAACTACAAAACCTGCCTTCCAAACGCACCGAGTCTGAACTTCCCTTGTCGCCTACTGGGCTTAGTGTGGTTGAAGACGATGATTTCCACTCCGCCATTGGCGATTTTGAAGATTGGCGTGAACGCCGAGGATCTGCAGCGAGTGCCAGTACCGCTACTGCGCGCAGCTTCCGTGAACTCCACCGCAAGTACTCGACTACCAACGGCCCTCGTGCGCACAGCACTCCTGGTAACGGCCGTTTGACGGTTCCATCAGATACGGAGAGTGAATTTGCCCTGAGTTTCTCCGATGGCCGCCGTACTCCACTGCCGCCTATTGAGAACGGTAGTGACGAAGAACTAGCTCCGCATGAGCTAGGTCTTGGTGAAGAAGCCTTGGATCAGGTTTCTGATGCTTTGCTTGGCTCCGAGGCGGGCGAGACAGATGATGGCCAGTCCGAAAATGGCGGCGATAACTTGACCCGTACCTCAACTTCTGTTATTGGTGCTTAAGATACCCCTCTTTTCTTGCTTTCTTTTTTATCTGCGTTGTCCTTTTTCTGTTTTATTCATTGTTTTCTAGACGTTGTCGGCGTTGGCGAGGTTGTCTTGATGTTGTGTTCCCGCAGTAGTGCTCATGGAGAGACTACATTACAGCAGGTTCATCTTTTCTCATTTTTGTGTTTTTATTGTTAGGCCAGTCTGTGTTTGTTGGGGGATTAGTCTTTGCCTATTGTGTTGTCATCTATCTCTTCATTCTGTCTCACGACTTGCTTTCTTAGCCTCGCATCTGCCGTCTATCTAGAGTAGAATTGTATCATCTTGGTACCATATCCGGGTCGTGTCTGCCTCACCTGCTGTGCATATATGGTTGTTCCGTCCCATTTACAGTCACTATTTTTCTATCGTTTCCTTTTTTACTTGTTTTTTTTTTCTTTTTATCCTTTGTCTAGTTCCCTGTGTCTTGGTTTTTGGTTTCTTTGGTCTTTCATTTGCGTTATTCGTTATCTCTACTCGGCGGCATCAAATGGCATTGGCATAGCATAACCCATGGCTTCGATTTTTTTTTCTAGTTTTATTCTATCATGGGTAGATATTCATAATCACATGATGTATTCTCATTTCATACAACTGTATTTGTACTACTGTATCTGTACTACTGTATCTGTGTCACCAAAGTATGAACATCGTCATGTAAACCCATAAACATGGAACGAACAAAGCATTTTAATTTTCGTCTAACTACATGACAACTTCTCTAGCAGTCTCATTTCCGGCCCTTCTTCTTCTTCTTCTTGGATGCTGCCGTTGCCGCTGGTGGTGCCTTCTCCGCCTTAGCAACAGCCGCAATATCCAAAGACTCATTAACCGCACCACCCTGTGTCAAAGCCTCAGCCTTCTTCTTCCCCTTCTTTCCACCCTTGGGTCTATACGAAGCACGATCACGTAGAGGCAACCAGCGGTCTGGATCCAACTGCTTGCCTTCTACATAGTCGGCTGGGAGCTTCCGCTGCCTTCTCTTCTTAGCGGGCTTGGCGGATGTGTTGGATGACGGGGCAGGACGCTTGGTGCCGGCGGTGGTGGCAGCGACGTTGCTGGCGATGCCGGCGGAGAGGAGGGAGGAGACGTTGATGTCGCGGATAAGGTCTTCCGTTGGTGGGATTGTGGTGAGGAGGGGTTGGACCTGTGGGTTGGTTTCGTCGGCGATGGCGGAGACGAGACCTACGGAGGCGATGGTGTCCTGTGGTGAGCTGGAGAGGAGAGCCTCGAAGGTCTCGCCGGCAAGCTTTACATCTTCTGGCTTGTCGGAGGCTAGGAGTTCCAGACCGGCTTCAACTAGGAGAGTACGAGCGGATGAGGCAGAATGTTGCTTCCAGAAGTCTGCGGCCTTGGCTAGTTCAGAGCGAGCTTGGGAGTCACGACCGGAAGCCTTGTACAAAGATACAGCTACGGCTACAATACCAGGGGCGAATCTGGTGCTCTTGGACTTATCGGAACCTTCACTTTCCAAAGCCTTGAAAAGCGATTCAAGGTGGTGGATAGCAGTAGCGATCTTGCCAGCTTGTGATGAAAGCTGGATGGCAATCAAGGTCAACCCAACATCACGAGGCTGCTTGTTCAAAAGATCAACGACTGTAGGAAGAACCTTTTCGGGAGTCTTCCAGCAGGTAGCAATCACGCCAGCGGGGCTGAACCTGTTAATAGCAAAAGCCGAAGAGGGGCCCGTCTGCGACTTCTTCTGGAAGAGTTCCTGTGCCCCGGCGAACTTCTGTGCACCGATGTCCAGCACCATTTGGAGCTGGCGGAGAGCAGCAGATTGGAACTCAAATAGCTTGGTTTTTTGGGCGGCGGAGATCTTGGATTCCAGGTGTCTCTCGGCAAGGAAGGGGTTGGTGATTTCTGTGGAGGAAAGGACGGCAGTGTTGACTTTGGCGATGGCTGCAGTGTCAGCGCCGCAGTCACTATGAAACGGTTAGTACGGTTTCGTCTGATGGCTTGACAAATACTAGAACTTACTCGGTGACAATCAAGAGCTTTTGGAGCTCCTGCGCCTTGTCATGAAGGCCCAGTCTGGAATAGACATAGATTTGCTGAACAATAATAGACACCAGCTCTCCCTGCTTCTCCTCCTCAGTCAGGTCATCTGAAGAATCACATAATCTTCTAGCCAGCTGCAGAAGCTGTAACGCCTTCAGGAGATTTCCCTGTGAAACGTGGAAACAAGCAAGGTTGTATGCCACCTCAAAAGCCACAATGTCCCCGACGCCATTATAGTCCGCACTACCCTTTCCAGACCAACCAAGCTGAGCCAGCACAGCAATCTTGTTGACCGCCAAATCACCGTTCTCGGCATCCTCTTCAAACGAGTTGTAGATATCCCACGCCTCTTCAAACCGCTCGTCGCGGTAAGCTACCTGGCCCGCCAAATGAGCAGCCCCCTCGCTTCTATCGGAAAGACCCTTCAAAATCGTGGCGGCCTCATCGAGCTGGCCCGTCTTGTAGTATGCATACGCTGTTTCCACGGCGCACTGGGCCTTCAGGGCATCGCCACTGGCGGCAACGGTGCGCAGGACATCGTCGAACCGGTCGAGCTTGAGGAGGGCGACGACTCGCGTGTGGAGAGCTAGAGAGTCGTTCTTGGATGACTTGAGGGCGGCGTCGGCGGCGGCGAGGATTTCCTCGTGGTCGTCGATTGTGGTGGCCTTGAGGGCGGCTGCCAATGAAGGAGCCATTGCTGATCCGGGGGTCTGTTCGGCGGAGGTAATGCACGGCGGGTAGAGATATGTCGTAACGGGAATGCCGTAGTCTTGTCGAGGTAGCCTAATTGGCTTTTTTGGTGATGATTGTCGATACTATCGTGGGGAAATTACCTATGGCGGCGTAGAGCTGACGTCAATCGCAATACATGTGCCAATATCGCGGGGTGGCCTTGTACCATTATCGCTCTAAACTAAAGGTATAGTGGGGTCATTTGGGCGACAAAATTACAGGGTATGTTAGGGTTTTTGGAACTAGTTGTCTTTCTGGTTTAGTGCATACGGACCGGCTATAACGATTTCTTTCGATATATGCGGTTTTGTGTTACGGCGTGCCTGACACCACTTTCATACCCAGTGTTACATGTAGTCCTAACAAAGGAATCAAGTTCGTGGGATGTGTTTACGACTAAATAATAACATGACGATGGACTATTGACCAAATGGTCTTTTTCGTCAGCAGCTGGCCATTCTGCGCGTCACTTTTTGCCGTTTGTTCTTCCATCTGATTCGCCTCCCTCCAAGTCGAGTTGGTATCCTGCATATGCAGCTCAGAGGGGGGTTCTATTCATTTGCTATCAATGTACCTTCAAATGTGGGGTTTTTGATGCCACCATTACCGTCCAGGGATTGTATGTATGTACATAGCACACCTGAATGGAAAGTCGTGCCCAATCTAATGCGTAGTGTGTACTTTTCTTTTCAAAGTACCGTTGGGTGGCATGTTGCTACCCTTGATGTTGCATTGCGGGCTTTTGTAATGGTGTGTTGTTTCTCTAATTTTCCTACCCGTTTCCCATGATTTTGTCATCACTTTTGTGTAGCGAGCCAGACTTGGTGTGGTGATGGTGGAGGAACCCGTCTAGTCTAGAAATTTCGATGCTAAACAGTGGGAGTGACTCAGAACTCTATCACGGGATTCCTGTCGCCACCTCTGAACCATTTTAACATGAGTGAGAGCGGCTGGAACTGTGGGTGGAAATGTGGACTGGCCATACAAGGTTCCATAGTATAACGAGCCTATTTGAATACGCATTTGATGGTTATCACATATCATATCCACCTGCAGAAATGAGGCTTCCTCCAGATATGTTGTGGCTATGTGTTGAGGCTGACGCACATATGCAAGGGAATGAGTGAGTAGCCGACCCAAATTGTTTACAGGTCCCGAAGCCATATCAGGCATCAACAAGCCGGAATTCTGTGTATGTATGCACATAGCTTGGTTGGTAAAGATATTCCGAACTACTGACTCAGTGTTCGTTGGACGTCTGCTCGGTTATCTTGACCATATTCAATTTGATATTCGACGTCCAGTGGAATATAGGGCGTGTGGATATATTTACATCCAACACACCTTGCGGAGGATGTCGGTCGCTTCTATTGGTGAGGGAAAGGTCCATTACGTTCGCGTTGTGTGTCTATTTGCCTGGTCGTATCGAGCCTTACATATCATGTGTCTTGGGCGGGTATCTGATCCGGTATTCCAAACATCTCGGAGAGGGTGTAGTGTATAGAATCACGGCAGGATGGCGAACCCAGCCAATGAACTGTTTGCATGTTTTTCATATGGTTTAGCTGCGCCGGCAGCACGTAAGCGTCAGCTCGCATTACATCAGTTACGTATTTACATACAGACACGTTTGTACTGAGGGGTAGCCCGAGTCTAGCATATATATTTCTAATCAAGCAAGCAGATGAATTTGGCATACAGTGTTAAAATCACTTTACTATAGGACACTGTGTTTGAGACCTTTAGGTGGACCACCGTTTTTCTAAACCTTCATTGTCTAGACTGTACATTCTAAGACTTCATGCTACACAAGACATGAAATGACTATTCTATGGGAAGTTTAGATAGTCCACTGGCCTCTTGTCAACCAAAACTATCACTGTATACACACATATGCATATGAATACACACAAACATTAGCTTACAGTTTTATGCATCTCACGTGACTTGTAACCAATACCCCCACTCCCACGCGTGGGATGAATCCAAAGTAGACGCTCGGTCGGCTGGGCATTTATGATATCTGATACATGTGATCAAGCCGTGCCATGAAATGACTCGGATATATCTACAGCATTCGCCTTCACATAAATCCATGAGACGGGTCGAGTTTAATCGTTCCGGTATGTAGAAAAATGTCCGATGAATGATACTTTGACGTCCGGGGAGAACTTAGAGGCAAATGGAGATATGGAGCTACGGAGCTAACGTGGCACAGACAGAATACCTGATCGGAGTGCAGGTTGCTCACCTTGTAGTGTTGTGGTCAGGGTTACTGCGGGAGGAAACAAAGTGTAGCTATTGTGTGGGGCGTGTTTTCAACTGGCATGATTTTTTGTTAATTCACAAGGCTATCTAGGGGCCTTTCGGGGTTTTCCATAAACAGGGGAAACTCAGGGTTACGTCACGCACAAGAGTCCGTGACATGGCCAAGGCTGGTGGATTATGGGAACGTTGTGAACGTTTATGCATGCATATGTGACTGTTTGTGCTTATGAACACATCAAGTGGGTGCATATGTATGTACATACACATGGTCGGCCATCTGCAGGCCGAACATTTATGTAGCCTTTGCTCATGATGTTACTGTTGCTATCGCGCGTGTGCAACAGAAGCCCTACACATGTGTGTATGAATGCACCTTGAGCCAATCACATATGATTGCCCGTAAGTAGTAAAGAAGTTACAACTTTCGGATCTATGCTGGCGACATCGCCTTCGGCTTTAGGTGCGTGACACCTATTTCCATTACTACAAGACTTGACTGGTTTGTCTTGAATACGCACTCCGCCCCTTAAAATGCAACCAACCAAGCACTAATCTAGACTATGTTGCAGACTTCAACTTTGAATCTCTACATGTCTGTATACTTTTAGGAATTCGGAAACTCGGATATACATACATATGTACACTAGCATCTCGCGAGGTCATGTCCTTTGGGCAAAAGATGCACCTACTTACGGGTATTTATGGCTACTCTACCGTTGAAGCTAGGCTCTGGCCGTAGAGGTGCATACCCGAGTCAAAGAGCTGCATGTCAACGAACGATGCAAAGTTAGGGGGCGGATACATCGTCCGGGGCCCCCACTACAAACATCAGACAGAGTGGATTTATTGGCACTGCAACAGTTGCAGGGTACACGAGGGTAAATTTCATAACGTCTGATGAATGACCATGTCAAGTGTATATCTGTGTGTGTGCGGAGATATATGAGGCATATTCGGTGAAAGTTGATTATGGGATTGAGAAAAGACGCCCGCACGGAATTATATCTGACCCACCTAGCTTTTGGAGCGACAGACCGAGATATCAGCTCACCAATTATGGTCTAGTGTGCATATGCGTGTGGACTTGTAAAGGTGTGACCCCCTTTCAAAGGTCTGGGTGGGATTATGTATGAGCACTCCAAAGACCCGCACGAAAACAGTCGATATATGTATGTACATGTGTACACACATGTGTATGTATGTACATATGTACATACACGTATCAACCTGTCGTCGACCAATCAACCTTATTCGGAGGTATATTGAAACCGTCCGACAAGACACATGTCCTATATTTGTAGATCTGGATTCGTTTAAGGGTAGGAATTATAGCGACGGGAACTGCGGGTGACAGTGGAGGTTTTTCTCGGGCAAAGTCTTGGCCCGTGAGTTAGCCGAGTTGTGTTGTAGAATCTGATAACGGAATGAGGCTAGTGAGAACAAACATCCTGACGCGGAGCCAGGAACCTGGTTCGGAATATCAATCATACCATCAATGCTTTAATGGTCTGACCCGAATCAACTCATTGTTTAGGTTGATGATGTTGACAGAACAATGGCACATTGATGTTTGTTAGAAGCAACGCTAAAGTGTCAAAGACATTGTTGAACACCCACTAAAATACGCACTTGTAGTCGAAATAAGCATTCGCCATCCACTAAATTGCATTGTCTTTGTTACAGCCAAATGCCCTATATTTGACACACTACAGAAGCCTCATTAGTCCACCAATAAAGAAGAGGGACTGTTTCTAGCTAGTTGCCTCGTCCCTGTTGTCGATATTGCCACCACTAAGCGGACAGCCACCAAGAATCCAGAAATGGGGGGCAGAAAACCGAAGGATTGCCCTGGCTCCCGCGACAATGTCCGTGAGGTTTACATAGAAATGGGGCAGCGACCAAGTAGCATGGCTTTAGTAGCTGCCAAAGGAGAGAACTCCGAGTGAAGCGCGAGATTTTGACCTTGTTTGCTAGTTTACCCCATAAAAAAGTGGATTGTAGGATATGCGGGTTCTTGTTCCCCGGCCGCTCGGTGTTCCAGTGTCCGGCAGATATGGACAGACATTGATGTGTGAACACATGTGTACGCGACACTCTCACACACATACACACACAGCATATTCACAGACATACATACAACAACGGCTGACCCCCACGGAGCCCAGACGTAGACAACCGTTCTTGTTGAATCATGAATCTGTTTCCAGAGCCTACAACCTGAATTTATGCATATATGTACGGAATACCCCTCTTGTATGCATACAAGATCAAATCTCCCCCAAAGACAAGTTCTCGACCTTGTGTATCATCAAAGAACTAGGTGCTGCGTTGTCTGTTTCTTCTTTCTTGCATCGTCAGACATCAACGCCAAAAGTGGGGGCCTAGTGAATGAAAAGCCGAAGTCACACCACAGATACATGAAGGCCAATACGGACGCGGGGAGTTGAATACCGATTATTCCCGAGTTGTCACTATGGATATCTCGAGACATTTGGTAGCCATTATCAGGCCTTCATGGCCGCCAAGCCAAGTCAGATGTGTGACCACAATGTGATGACGCCCTGATTTGATAGTATATTGTGATAGAGGCTGACTTCTACGAAATGATGGGCCCAGAATGTACCAGAAAACGGTGGTAGCAATGATACAAAGAGTGTAAGCTCCTACATATGGCCATGATTCGATGGCGCCATTTCGAAAATTAGTGACAACTGACAAGCCACTGTCCAGCCAGTGACCCTCACGAAACATGCGTCTGGATGTGTAGATATACATGTACCAATACACGTATACGTGTAGGTACAATAGTCCTAAAAAGGGCAAGTTTACTCAAAATGGCACTGCATAAAGGTGTCTGAGCCACTGTGCTATTCCAGCCCATCTCAGGTGTTCCTTGTAATGATCTCAGGCCATCATTCACTTTTCAGACACACATCTGCACATTCTTCCAGTACACGGAGATCAGAACAGTAGGGTTCTCATTTGGTGAGTCTCAGCTGAACATTGTGGTCGTGACAAAAATCAAGTTTTCATGTCTCTAGAAACACAAACCATAGTGGTCAAAACTGGAGCCAAACCGGATTGAGAAGAGCTGAAGAACTTGGTCAATCGCTTTGACGCTAAATTCAAAAGTGCATGCTGTGGCCACCGGCAGTATCAGCGCTACGCCACACTGCTGAACTGCAAAGTACATTTGTACACAAAGTTGTAGATGTGTAGACATGCATATGTACATACGTATGGTGACCAGCGATCTGTTTGATTCGTAACCATAGGTGCACTTGTACATGTACATAGATACTTGCCATTCGGTGGTAAAATGGCCTTAGTCGGAGCTTTAAACACCTGACACCTGGCCATCACGGTCTTTGCAGTGTTTTTTGTAGTCAGGCATAACCTGGGCGGTGCTTTGAGACTGGATAGCCTAGCCCACTGTATATGCATGTAGAGGACTTAGTGGGCATGAAAACGAAAGTATAGTGATGTCCCAGAATGTTCTCGTCTGTAGATACCTGTATTGACTTGTGGTTCTAAGCTCTCGAGCCTTTCCATATTCGTATGTATGTATGTACATACAGATTTCACTCACCGTTCTCAGTTGACAATGAAATGGTGTTTCTATTTTGAATTGACGAAATGATTCAGGTGTGTGTACAGCCTTATAGTATGTTGGTTGGGCTTACAACAGAATATTGAAATATGATGGTCAATATAGCCCCGTAGAAAGCAACAAAGTGTACAGTTGAGTGCATATATACGTACATATGTACATACATACATACATACATGAATGAAAAATTGGGCAAAATGTACGGATGAAGATCTCTAAACGTACTCAGATGTGTACATGCAATGAATGTCTGTTCATGGTTGATATATGTGCGCATACATCACACACATTAACAATATCTAGTCGCAATAGATTCTCGATATTGGCGGGGCATTGACACATCACTTACTGTATTTCCGACGATCGACGAGTTCATAAATAAAGTATTGGTTTCGGACTAGGAATGTTACGATTTTGACAAGCCAAGGGCAGACGCCTGCCGGTTTGTCGATGCCGTCGTCATCCCTGTCGAGAATTGGGTATGTGCATACGTGCACAAGCTGCACAATTGCATGATGCAACATAAAAATATGATGGGTAGGGTGGTTCAAGCCAAGAAATTGCTCAAGTTACAGTAACTTTTTTGGTTGTCTGACTTGGCCGCGGAACCCCCACGCATTCCTACATACCCTAGCAGCCGCCAACTTCAGCCAGTCCCGTTACATATTTTGATTTTTTTGCCGAACCAGGCTATGAATATGAATACACATGTTGTATGCGTTTCCAGATGTCGGTGCGGTGTGATGGTAGCGATGGTAGCCTTGAAAGATTTGTTTGATGTAAAGGTTGAAAGTCTTTGCACAATGCGTGTACACATTTTGATGTGGTGATGTTGTATTCTAACCCTAGTGTACATTGATACGTCGAAGTGCACGTTGAAAATTGATATCATCTGCAAAGACTTCTTTGTTGCCCGAAATTCCGCCCCCAATCGTAGTAATTCTGCTGTATTACGTGAATTGCCACGTCGAAAGGTTTTACACATTTCGGGTACGCTCATGCAAGTGACGATTTAACCAAAGGTAAATAGAGAAACGTGTGTTACTTACTGACATGTACATACAGTAGACACAATGATATGTTGGTTCGACAAACACAGATTTAATAGCCATCTTTATCTATTTGTATGCACAATGAAACGTCAAATTTGAGAAGTGGCTCTTGAGAGTGTCACTAGTATCTTTGCTTGTGTATGTCACCCAATGTTCACATTCGATGTCCAGAGTTCCCCGCAGACTTCCCAGAAATGAACTTTCCTCCAAAACACTTGGCGTGAAATAAGTTCCTCTGACTTCTTTCATAATGGGGAAGGAATACTATGAACTCATTCACTTACCCAGGTAACCCCGGATTACACAACTTCAGCTGGCTCCTCGAAAGCCACCACGTTCGAAAAAGAAGTTATGACTACGTCGATATGCAAGTGTTCAAGGATATGATGCATGCATCTTTCCGGGCGCTTTCGCCAGCTGTCATGGACAGATTAGGTGACCGGAAGATAGTGGGGAGATTGGCTATGTGGTTACAGTTGTCTCCGGCACCGAATATGCAACTTTGTAGTGGTTCCTTGTCGTGGATCTTGATGACGAACATCCCCGCACTTTTGTATGGAATAACCCGAACCCTGCTCCGAAGGAGTGTATAGAAACGGTTGACAAGTTTTGATCCCACGATATTCCTCATGGTTCCTTTTTGAGTAGGTATGTATGTACATACAGTTTCTTTCATAACCACCATCTTCTTTTTGACTTCTCTTGATGTATGTACATATGTACATTCACAGATATCTTCAGCCTATTGTACCTAACCAGCCACCAGCCACCATCATCCGTCCCCAACTCGAGACCTCCAAAGTTATATCTTGTATAGTTCCTTTTTTTTGTCACTGTTTCGGCCTGTACATATGTACCATTTTAGTTCAAAACCCCACTCGGTCCGGGGAAGACAACAGCGCCTCGCCTGACTGTACTCAATCCCACGTATTCATCTACGAATCACATTGCTTAAAGCAACTGGTCCACGCCCCCAACGTCTTGGCCGCCTGGGCCCTGTCCGTAGCTGTTGGTTTTGTGATCCTCGCTCCTAAGTCTTTGACGGGCGGTTGGCTCCCTTATTGATTCCTTCTTTTGTATGGTAGGCTTGGATGGTACGCCCCCACTATGTCTCCCACGCACATCCCGCAGGTGCACCAATATCCCACGCTTGATATGCCCAGTATAGTTCCGTTGGGTTTTCTGGTGTTTCCGTGATTATTTACACACAGAGGTGAGTTTATAATATGAGTCTCTATAGTATATGTGTAGAAATTTGTATCATCTTTAGCCATATGTTTGAGCAGTAAGCCGCTTTAAGTTTTCTGTTCTTTGCGATTGATAGGGTTGTTTCCGTGAAGAGAGTGAAACTATACATGTGTATATGTATATTATACAGCACATTGCCGTCGGCCTGACTTGTCACAATTGACCGCCCATCTATCACAGAACAGGATGTGTGAGACCAGTACATACATATGTACATATGCGCAAAAAGTGACGAATCTTTATATGGTACCTCCCTTAACTTCGTTCGCCCTGAATCCGTCTCATTGTTTTCCCTTTTAAAGTCGATAGTACCCTGTTTTTTGTCGAGTCCTTCTTTCTCTAGCTATTCTCTTTTACTTTTATATTCGACTTGTCTGGTCTCAGTTCTCCTTTTATTCCAAAAGGTGTCTGTACAAAGACATTTGTTGACTGGTTTTATTTATACACATCAGGATCAATCATACTTTGCAATTTCCCATTTACTCGACGTCAACTACATACAAAGGTAAGTGCGTGCCTCTAGGCTTCTTCTATAATTTGACTCCATATTGTATGTCGACTACGTACATATGTATGTACAGTAGTCTTAATCCCTCTTCCCCTCTTTTTTCCTCCACGCGCACCTCCGCTTCACTTGATTGATTGTCTCTGCCTACCCCTCTTGCTGTCTCTGTCTGTCCTACGAACTCTGCCTCAGTGCTGAGCCCCGTCAGAAAT
Source organism: Huntiella abstrusa (assembly GCA_025685495.1). Taxonomy (NCBI): domain Eukaryota; kingdom Fungi; phylum Ascomycota; class Sordariomycetes; order Microascales; family Ceratocystidaceae; genus Huntiella; species Huntiella abstrusa. The sequence goes on along the minus strand of JAJNMT010000269.1, from coordinate 353,343 downwards.
CCTGCTTCATCTCTCCTCCATCCCATTATTTTCCACGGCTTCTTATTGCCGAACTCCATGATTGAGAACCCTCGTTGCAGTTGCATTCGTCTTCTTCGCTGTCACTATCATCGTGGTAGCCATGTTAGCACCATAGAGGGTCAACCCCGTTCGAATAATTAGCTCTTCCTGTCTGGGGCCAATATTTGCCCGGTCTTGCGTTGATTCGACTCTTCTCCCATGGTCTTCCTTGTCCCACGGTCTATGCTTTCTTTTTCTCAAATCCTTCCGCTACAAAAAAAAACCAAACCCCGGGCTTGTAACCCTTTCATTGCTGCAAAGCCCGCCTGTGTGCGAAACCCTCAAGGAGCATTGATCTATCTGCGTATATACAGACCAGGAGATCTGCTCCCCCGTTTCTCTTCTCTTCTTTTATTCCGTTCGCAATAACTTTTTTACTCTCGATACCCCCACACTCTATTGCATCGTGAATTACACTTTTATTTTCTCTTTTATTATTTTGAAGATTCTCGTCATTTTCACTTTCATTCCTTCACAGGACTAACACGATACTCCCCTTTTTAATAGTTCACCAGTCTCTTAACGGCCTTTTCTTCTTCTTTGTTCATTGTTTGCTCATTATTCTGTATTTCGCCACTTGTGCCGACTTTCCTTCATTCGTCCGCACTTCGCCAGTCTTGTCACTCATCTGACTGCTTCGGTTTCCGCTTCGCCTCCTGTTGATATCTCGATAATTTTCCGACCGTCTACAATCCCATTGTTACGTCGTTTTTGTCTCACTTTATAATCGCGCCATTGTTCCTGTCTCGATTAGATCGCGCCAATTGTCACTAGTCGTTTTTGTCGTTCACTACATCAGTCACCATGGAAGACATCAATATGGAGCCTTCGCCGCTCCCCTTGGATCTGCCTTACGATCTCAACAAAGATTCCAATTCTCAGTCTGCTGCTTCTTCGCCACGATCTCCAACTAGACCTCGTCTTCCCGAAGGACAATGCCAAGCCATTCTCACAGGCCGCAACGCCGGTGCCGGACACCGCTGCCCATGCAACCACTTCACCTTGAACTCATCATCGCCCGCCACTATCTGCGACTGTGGTCACATGAGTTGCTATCACACCATGACATACAACACATTCGAGTCTGTCGAGTTCCGCAAAATGCAAGAGCAGATCCGTGCCATGAATAAAATGATCAGGAGTCAAGCCGAAAGCAACCAGGAGAATATCACCCGCATCAGCTCTCTCGAAGACAGCATGGAAAAGACTCAGGAGGAAATCGAACAAGGCACAAAGGAATCACACATGCGTCTTGCTATGATATGGCAGCAAGTTGACACCATTGAAAAGAGAGGAAAGGATTTGCTTCACACAGTTCCAAACCAAGGCCTCAAGATTCGAGCCTTGGAGCAGAGACTTGATGCCATTCATTCCGACTTCAATGATGCCAGTATTTCTCTTGAAGAACGTCTCGACCGCCTCGAGGCCAACGAAGGTATCACTTCACCTCCTACCAGAGACACCAGCATGGAACCGCCATCAATCAACGTCACGCGTTCACACCAACAAAATGTCGCCATGCAACAACAGAAACAACAACAACTCCCACGATCGGAAACCATTCGCATGATTCTCCAGCAGCAACAACAACAACAACAACAACAGCAACAACAAAACTTACAGAGACAGCAGCAGTTTATTCAGCAACAACAGCAACAGTTCCAACGACAGCAACACCTTCAGATGGAAAAGCATAGAGCCGCCATGGAACAGGCCAACGCCAACTCCCAAAGGTCTGCTCAAACTCCTTTGTACGGAACCGGTGATGCCAGACCTACCTCTGCCATTCTACCCGCCACTGAAGCTCCTAGACGTATTGACGCATCGAACCCACCTCGCCAAACCCTTCGCCCCGTGAGCATCAAGTTCCCCGCGACTTCCAACCTTTCAGAGTCGTGGACAGTCCACATATCTCTTCTACCCAGCAAGGACCTGCCTTTCCCCTACGAAAAAGATACTCGGGCCTACAAGAGATGTCTTTCGCGCGGTCTTCACCGTTACGTTGTTGTTCAAGACCACAGTGCCAAGGCCTTTGCTAAGGCTGTCTCGGGAGCATTCAATGCCTTGCTTCAGAACAGAACTTGGATGCCGTTGCAAGCTAAGCTTTGCGACGCCCAAGATCTCCAAGGTCTTCCCATGCTGCGTCAATTGGACAAGTCTCTTCAGCACGATAATTACGACCTCGACTTCCTCAGAACCCATTGCGCCGTTCTTTGTCCCGGTGGAAAGCTAGACTCTCTTTACATTGCCATGAAATCGGATGTTCTTTCATGGGATTTCTTGCGGACGTGCCCAACGTACATGGACGGTCTCGACTCCAGCTGGGACTACGACTCTCTGATTGACAATGAGGGTGCCCAGGTGGGTGATCTCATGATTGCTGGTCCCATGAGAAAACGCCATGCTTCAGAGATATCTTTTGTTCCAGCAATAATGCAGACGCCTTTCAATTCCGTTGCTATGCCTAGTTCTTCCAATGGACCTACGTCTGACAATAATTCGTCTCGTCCCAAAATGGCCCGCACAGCACCATCCATAAACAATGTACCAGAGGTGCCTCGTGCTGTCGAAACTGTCTAAAGAGGCTTTTTGGCGACATTAGAGTTTGAGACTTTTCATCTCCTCAACCAATCACCTGGCACTTTTATGCCATTGTGAACCACTGCATTCAACAGAAGCACTTACCATCTCAGAGTTGGTACTTTTGTTTTTTATCCCATATTGTGTCTTGTGCCATTCTTGAGCAATACGGTTGCTTTGTTTTTGTATTTTGGGTTTCATTCGACATGGGCGGTTATATCTTCTTGGGTGGTTGTTGCTTTTCATATTCACGGAGTTTAGGGTCATTTCTTTTTTTGCTTGAGTGTGATCTGTTTATGGTATATACATACGTATCCATCGTATAGTTGCCTACAGGCCATGTTTACTCAGGCTCGTTATATGCGAGGTATCTGTCTTGTTGTTTGTCATGTAATTTGGTTTTTAGTTAGTTTTTGATGTAGTTATGAAAATCTATTGTCTCGTTCTTTTTGTTTACTATTCTACACTCTACACTCTACACTTGTTCTTGATAGGATTCACATGAGCCGTGTGTTCTTCTATAACCCCAATTAATTACCAGATAGGGTTTTTGTCAGCTGCCTGCTGGGCGTGAGCTTGAACCTGCAGGCGGAATTTAGCGCGTTAATCATACATTGGACGTGAATTTACCATTGGCCTTGACTTTGATCATTTCATCGAAATTTCATCAGCCGGTTCATCCCAATTTTTCTTGTCGCAAGCCCCCATTTCAGCCTATTTTTCATCCGTTTTTGAGCTGTACATAAATTGTTTTCATCATGGCTACTAGCACCATGGATTGGGATATGGAGGTTGACGATGCCGTTGTGGCAGATCCCATTGATACGACCCAGACACAGACCGAGGCGCCACAAGTATGTCGGTGGATGAACGCATTCAAGACTTGCGACCACATTTTGCTAACACTTTTTGTTTGATTAGATTCCGGCAGCCTATTATGAGTCTCTGGTTGACGAACCCAACTCAGCAGTCTCCAAAGTGCACATTCGCGGTATTGATATCCTGACGACAAAAGACATTCGGAATTACGTGCGCGAACACTTCGGAGAGATTGCTAAGGTTGAGTGGATTGACGATACCTCAGCCAACTTGATTCCTGGCTCTGGTGTAGAGGCTACAACTGTTCTAGCCGCCCTCGCATCGGTCGACATTGTAGCCAACCCCACAACGTCCCCGGAAGATCTCTACCCGGCAAAGCCCTTCGGCGAGAAGCCTGATGTCACACTTTCCGTCCGTCTATCGTTATTAACGGACAAGAAGGAAGCCGGCGCTGCGCAAAGAAGTCGCTTCTATCTCCTTAACCCAGAATACGACCCAGAAGAGAGAGCCCGGCGCCGGGAAGCACACGAACAACGGCGCCGCCGTGACCACCGTGGTGACCGCGGAGACCGTTATCAGCGTCATGATCGCCGGAGCAGGGACGACCCAGACAAAATTGAGACGTACCCTGATAACTTCTACGATGACGACTCTTCATCCCGACAACGCAGACGCTCTTCAAGATCACGATCCCCAGCGCAAAACCAAGGGCGTGAGCTTTTCCCAGGCAAGTCGGCTGGTGAGAGCCGGAGAGGGAAGTTTGCTGGGTTGGATATATTGCGTGGCCGGTCAGCATCGCCCGGCCGACGGTATGGTGATGATAGACCTGCCCGACCAGTCCGCGAGCGTGACATGGACCGGGAGCGTTTTATCAAAGAACAACAGAGACTTAACAACCGCGCGAAGGAGTTGTTCCCCGTGAAGTCTTTGATAAAGGAGGCATCTGAATCTGGCCGCCTCAACAGCAGGAGTAACCATGACGATGCCACAAGAGATCGTCAGTATACCGGGTTCGCCATAAAGGGAGCATCTCAATCTGGTGTCTCTGTAAAGGAGCTTTTCCCTGCTAGATTTGGTAGCAATGCGAATAAGGAGTTGTTCGCTGAAAAGTTACAAGGCCGGGATCGACGTCGCCAGCGGGCTGACGATAATTGGTAGTTAATCAGTCATCTACCACCTCTACTTGGCTTGTTGTGTTTATCCACCTGGTATTATGTGGGTAAACAAGGGTTCTATTTCTCATCCAGCGATGGAAACATAATACAATCAGATCCCTTATGGTTAATGTACTGGCCAAATGTACCTCTCTAGACTTCCATTTCACAATTTCAATCCCATCTTTTACAGTTGTTACAGCTTAATGAATAACGAATCGTACGCGAATAGTGATATTGATTAAACTACGTCATAGATAAACCAACCAAAAACCAACGCCACCAACACCGACCTAAATTAAAAAATGAGACCCAAAATACGTGATATAATGCAAAATCCCAATTCACACAAAGTGTTCTCTTGACCAAAACCACTACATACATACCTAACCATACAAATGTGCATAAATGCATCAATGTACATAACAAACCCACTAAACAAAACAAAAGACAAAATACCTACCGCTCTAATAAGTAAACCTGCTTGTTCAGCACAACATACGACGTCATTTACAGGTCGATATCTCCAGACTCTCCCTTAACCCATTTTTCCCATGCCAATGTATAAGCATCTTCGAGATCCCGAACCCATCGTCGAGTATCAAAGAGACCGCAACTCCACCGGTTTTCAAACAAGAGTTTTCGAATATCCGCAAGACGTCCAACACCCACGCAGTATCCCCTCTCTGTAGGAACATTCCGAAGAGATTGGACGAGAGAGACAGCCTTGTTTTCATAATCATCTTCCGAGGAAGCAATAAGATCAGATGCTGCTGCCAGGCCTTCGGGGGTTTTAGGTAATGCCCCGCGAAGAATGGATGATGCCATCCGTGAACACATCTTGTATGGATATCTCGGCAAAGTTAACAACGGCGTACTTGACCATAGAATGTCAGCAGCTGTTGTGTGAGCATTGCATTCGGCAGTGTCTAAGAAAATGTCACAAACCCTAGCACGAGATATGTGATCTTGCTTCTGGGCAACGTCTGTGAATTTAATTCGGGAAGCAACCTCCGGTCCAGCCCAACGCTCAGCAGTTGCCAGAAGGTTCTTTTCTCCAAGTTCTGGAAAACGTAACAACCAAAGTATGGAATTTGGGCATTGAGTCAAGATGCGTAGCCATGTGCGGAAGGTAGTTGGATCGATCTTGAGATTTAGGAAGTTAGTATTCAGACGAAAGTCATTTTAAAGAGTGTCGTAGTCATGCATGTGTGACACAAGATCTTTTCGGATAGGCTTACCTTGTATAGTTGATTGAAATTTCCCATGATGATACATTCATCTGGTAAGGTGGGGAATAGACGGCGTCGCATGGCCCACCGACGTTCTTGCTCTTGTTCCCATGTTACCAATGGTTCAGCGGCATCCGATGACTGTGCGTGATCACAACAGAAAAATGTGTCACGGCAGTAAACCAGATTCTCGGAGTATATCCAGTCGCCAGATGTAGATTCATTATCGTCACCGAACACAGACATAACATCCATATTGTTACGGCACGGACGCAAAGTCTCACGTGGAACAGCACTCTCGTCTGCCAATAAGTAATCGCACCACTCAGCCCCCATTGTTCCAGCAAAACCCATAAAGGACATGTGGATTGGTGCAGGACGGGCAGCAAATATCTCATTGCGTGCACCACGGGTGTACCCATTGAGATTTACTATTATGTGACAACCATCGGTCACAATTTGTTGAACTATCTTTTCTGATGTCCATGAACTCACATCACGGAAGATAGGGGATTCTCTTTCGATTTGCTTACGGTGAATAGAGCCGTCACTGGCAGTAGTTGCATAGCAGATCGCAAGGACTCTTTGGCGGTCATGGAAACCAAATACAGACTGCATCAAGTGGGCAAGCGGGTGATTGTTGAAATCCGACGAAACATAGCCTACAACCAATACGGGATTTGGTGGATTTGGTGGACTGTAAACAGATGCTGGGAGCCAATTTGAACGAAGTGTAAGACACGATATTCGCATCGCATTGCGCTGTGATATCATCCGTACATCATTAGCATCTAACGGACATGTAAACGTGTGAAATGGTAACACTGTTGGGGTGATAGGAACAGTCAAAGCAGACGGTACAGGGAGACGACTGTAGACACTGACATCTCTTTGGCGGTTGTTGAGACGGTCATGATACCATTGCCACATAGTGACACGGGTAACTCTCTCAATAAGACGCACCAACTGTGAGCCTTCAAAGGGCTTACCAGCCATCTCTCGCATCTTGGCCGCAATAATCGGCGAGGTTTCGGGCTGGTCGAGCATCACCGAGATTTGTCTAGCATAGGAAACAATCAATTCCTCTGTAAACAGACCAGAGCCCCAATTGCTAGCATCGCTAAGCTGTTTGTGTACTATGTCCATCACTTTGTCTGTAAGCCCACTGTGGTTACGAATGTTGTGGACATTTTGTAACTTTCCTTCATCGTCAACATGCCATTGATCAAGAGTGCCGCCACGCAGAAATGCACCACCGCGGCCAACCCAATCACAGACAGAGCCAAGCGCGGTGAACAGCCCGCAAACTGCTTCAGCAAATTTAGGATTGACAAGGACAGCTTGACGATAATACTTGATAGCATCTGAGATACGACCCCGATCCTTGACAGCGTTTGCCAGATTCGTAAGGGCGATATCAAATTTGGCATCACACTGGACCGCTCTTTCATACACAGATATGGCAAGATCCAATTGTCCAACGTCTTTTAGCAAACTCCCCAAATTGGTGTGTAAATGGACGTGTTTTGGATCAAGCTTAAGTCCATAATCGTAGTACGCCAGCGCAAACGATAGTCCACTCCCAGGAACAATTCCAGCAACGTTAACTGGCGGAATCTGGTGTGGGTTCATCGGAGCACAAGCAGGCTGTTGGACAGTTGCAAGCAATATGCCGACATTGTTCGCCGTAGATGGACTTTCTTGTAGAGAAAGTGACAGGTAGTATAAAGCCAGGATATCACCAACACTGGTAGGCTGGTCTGAAAATACTGTCCCACTAGATAATGAGTCTTGCAATATTTTGGCCAATGATAGTAAAGAACTACTCGTTATTTGCATTGCCATACGACGAGGTGATCCATCTGGGACCAAGTTCAGTCCAGGCAAAACACCTGCAGGTGGAAACACGAGCTGTACTGTTGTCTTGGCAGTTTCGGGCCGTAAAAGTAGGGGTACAGCACCCCCAACATCGTTCCGATTTCCATAAAGACTTAATGGAGACAGAACATGTCGCACATCGCGAACCAAGTCATGAATCATTGCTCCTGTCCTTCCAGTACTTATGAGCACAGCTTCTTCAAACGACGATAAGGCGCCTCGGACATTCTTCAGCGAGTAGAGCATAGAACCTTTTGCGTGAATAAGCCCCACCATCCGACCATTGTCACAGCCTGGGATGAGATAGCCACTGCTTCCGACCCCAATTGCTCGATCAGAATCTGATATGACAGTTGATTGTGTAACACGGAGCTGCGTCTGGGCAAAGTTAATCACCTCAATGACCTTCTCTGGGTTTCGACTGTAAATCAGCCCAAACAAGTGTTCTGTCGAATCGAGATACTCTGGTGCCATGTGTAGTGCTTGTAGCCATAAAGATTCAGCTTCGTTAGGCTGACCCATCACATATAAAACCACGGCCAAATTAGAAATGGGCTCAATACGGCTGGTAACTTTGTTAGACTTGCTGACTTCTTTGATCGAACACATGTGTATTCCGATATAACTTACTTTTTATCCAGTGCCATAGCTCGGCGAAACCAATCGGCAGAATCAGCGTGCCGTGACAAGGCAAACATCAGACATCCTCCCATTATTATCCCTTCAATCCACTGCCAATTACTTGCTTCGCAGGCTTTGGTGAATGTAGTTACCAGTCCCTTGATCTCATGGATAACGGATTGCTGCGTTGTATGAACTGAAGCTGGCACAGCACTTCCGGGAACCACAGACACCGTGTGTGGTGACATTGATGAGAATGACCCATCGGATGATATCACTGGCGGAAGAACAGGCATCATAGTCGCTGGTACTGTAATGACTGGAGGCTGTGATTGAATTGCCGCAACGACAGCAGGATTCAAGTTGAAATTGGATCTAGCTGGCAGTTGACGGGGAGGTTTAGGGTGGATATGATAACGCGGGTTGCTGTTTGAACTTCCACCTGCTCTAGACACGGACATTCGACGTGCATTGCTATTGTAATGCAACATTGTGATATAAGCCCGAGATGCTCGTGTCAGTAGGGCTTCGCATGATACCGGATGTCCCGTGAAATCATGTTTATCTCCAGAGGCAATATGGCCGTGTCTGTTTGATATATTGATGTGGTCCGCAGGCCTGCCCGGAATCGCCGCAATGCCTTGAGCGCCGGGGAACAACGGACCAGCCCATTGATCCGGTAGATTTTGTGGTGTTGGAATATAACCAGGAAACAGAGACTGATTCCAATTTAAGTTTTGCTGGTACATGGATGCGCCATTAGCTTGCACCATTGGTGTGATTTGCTGGAGGAAGTTGGCATGAAGTGGTGCCCCAATGGCAGGTGATGGGGGGCCATATCCATATTGCGGTTGTAAGAGGCTTGTCGTAGAGTGCGCATGGCCGTAAGTAGCATTCTTGAGAAATGCACTCAGATCGAACCCAGTAGCACCATAGGTTTGGGCAACCGCGGGAGACTGTGCAGTAATAGCAATTGGATTCATGTTGTATTCTGGTGATACTTGGAACTGGCTAGACGGATCGGCCCAGTTCAACGGTCTCTGAAATGATGGCGGATGCGGTATTTGTTGACCATTGTGGTTTGCTACTGCAGGCTCTACTTGATAGGATACCGTACGTCCCCCAAAGCCCATCATAGACCCGGCAGCTTGAGGAGTAGCAAACCCGATTTCCTGCTTTATAGGTGGCACATTATGGTGGATGGGTATCTGCAGAACATCACCAGTTTGGGGAGGAAGAAACCCTATTTCCTGTTTTATAGATGGCGTATTATGGTGAATGGGTATTTGCAGAGCATCGCCAATTCCCTGTTGTTGGTAGACGCCGGTGGGCGGGTTCGTGTAAAGAGGGGTGGAGACCGGCACTGAGTAATACATGTCGCTTGGTGGGTTATTCGGATAAAAGCCATTGGGATTGGCTCGCAGTCCACCTATGATGCCTTGATTGTGTTGACGGTAGGCATTGTATGGAATCGCACCAGTCTGCATGTGCTGAGGATTTGAAATAACTTGTGCAGTGAACTCGGCGGGGTGGTGGGGGTACTGTTGGAAATGGTTTTGCGGTCGGAGAGGTAGGGTGACTTGTTGTTGCAATGGTTGTTGAACAGGTGTCTGTGAGGGAATCTGGTGCGCAAGATTTGAGTGCTGCTGGCTGAGATCTGGCGGTGGGCCAAGATTTCCGGATTCGCGTGTCGCTTGGGTGTAATCAGAATGAAGCTGTGCTTGACCCAAGCCATGTGTCTGCTCATGAGAGTCCATGGTCATTATGAGTTGTAAATATTGATGTTCGTAGATATAACGGTCGCCTTTTTTTATCTAGAGCCGAGGCTACGGACGCAGGCGTCGATGCCAGGCGTAAGGGCTACAATCATGGTTATGATTGCCCGCCGGTATGGGGAACACACTGGCTTAGGCCAACGCGCAAGTAGCTCGAGATATAGCGATCGTGTACGAATAGCACCAAGCCCTGCGAAGTGGTGATGAAGCGCGATTAACGGTCGCAATCGCCAAGTATGTATGATGACACAAACCCTTTATTGGAGAATGTGCTAATAAACGCAATCGATGCTGTTGGTTTTGTCCAGAATCGAGCAGTAACCGGCAATCTAATCGAACGAAATCGCGCACGGATAGCCTTGATTTGTCGGAGGCGGATTGGGAGACGATGTAAACGTTGAATAATAGATATTTATGATGATGAGGTGTCAGGCTGTCGTTGGAGCGCTCTCGTGTATTTTGTATGTAGATATGTATGCATGTATGTACGGGTACCGGCTAGATGGGCGTGCATTTCGTCATTTAAAGTGGCAGGATTGGTGCCTTGGTTTGGAGTAAGCCCCAGCAAATGTGTGCCAAAAGATCGCTGTAGTTAGCAGTCGCAGTAGCGCCAACTCAACAATGGCAACCACCTAACGCGACCCCAGAAGGAACGGCGACAAAAGGATTTGTGCAAAGATGACATCTATTGAGAAAACTACGTAAATACTTGCATATACACACATTGACATACCATTAAGCATGTCGAGAGTATACATTTAAATTCTTGTATGCCTATTTACATATGTACACGTGTAAACGTATATATCCATCTCGCACACAGATATCAACTCGACTTCAACGTCGGAAAATAACAACGACGCCTGTATAATTTACGGATCGATCTCCACTATTATGACACTTTAGAAATCGCCAGAAACTACGAGGGGCGGATAGTTGAACAAATAGGCATGTAAGATACATAAGCGTGCAAGGGTCAATTGGAGACGGATTTCCTCGCTACAATGTAAACATAAAAATGGAAGTGTACGAACACGTTTAAATTTTGATTTCATATGTGCATCTCGAGCCGTTGTCACAAAAGCTCTTGGAATGCTACAACCAACAACATTGCTATGTATGTACATACATACATGTGATCCCTAGTTTCCCTAGAGCAAATGAGACTTGTAAACCAAACACATACATATGTGTGTATGCATTTGTTCAAAATAAAAACATTGTGCGGCTGACTATATACATACGTGCGTAAAAGTGAACACATGAACGTGTAATCAAATGTCTATATAGGTATGTACAGTGTTAGTTTATATCTACTTATGTATGTATGAATATATACATAGACATGTACATACATACAACACCTCAGATAACCGAGCAACAATCGATCGGTAGTGAAGTTCGATTTATTGATTCAGGTGATAGGTATTACACGATATTTTGAACGACGTATGGTAGGGTTAACATATTTACAAGGCACCATAAGGGTTACTACAACATGTTAATGTGAATCTGTTAAGTATCTTTGTAATGTGTATTCCATGATAGTGAACTAGCTACTTGACAGAACCGATGTACTAAAAATCTGAACAAGCGAAACCAACATTCAAAAGAAACTTGCTGGACCACTAGGTGTTTGGTTGTGTTTGAATTGTGCCTCAAGAATGCTTGAAATTTTGAAAACAGAAACTATGTAATAAGAAATGTTTCCCTGTGATATGGACCGAGAATACTTGAACATCCATATGGATGGCGTACCAAGGTGAGTAAAGGGCGGTTGATCTTCCTTGAATTCAAAAATTGAAGTCAGCCATCGAGGCAAAGACTGACTCCAGAGTGTAGCCAAGGGTAATGGGGATACGAAAAACGTAGACACACGTGGTGGTAATGGGCGTGGGCTTCAGCATACCAGCTGTCGACAGTAAGTTGGTCCGACATGTGTAGGAAATAGTACAAAACACCACATCAAATTTCTCCTGTATGTAGTTAAATCATCACTTCGTCACGCGGGACATTCATTTTTTACCTCTATGGTCCCGAGAACTCCGAAAAAAAACGCACGTGAAGTACACCGTAAACCAATTCGATTGTTTTGTATTTTTTACTCTTCAGGAACTAAAAGTGAAAAAAGATAATGTTAGCAAAATGTTCAACAGTTGTCTTGTTCTTGCAGAACACATTTCACAGCAAAAGCATGTCTCATGCCAATGGGCCAATAGGACAAGAATGCTAATGGTTGTGGCCGTGTTTGTGTGCGCGTAGGAGGGGGAAATCATACTGTCAATCTCGCCGGCCTCGATGGCGTCCGAGACGGCTCTGGGGCTCTTGCCGTCGACCTGGCAGCCAACGCTGAAGGCAGTACCGAGAATCTCCTTGACGGTGCCCTTAAGGTCCTTGGAGAAGGACTTGAAGCGCATTTGTCTCGCAATCTCGATGATCTCGTCGAGGCTGACAGACTTGTTGTGCTTGATGTTCTTCTCCTTCTTGCGGTCACGCGGGGGCTCCTTGAGGGCGCGGATGACGAGGGATGAGGCGGTGGGAACAACCGAGACGGCGGCCTGACGGTTCTGGATGGTGAGACGAACAGTCACGCGGAGACCCTTCTGTAGAAATTGTTAGAGTTATCAATGCGATGGGCGTCGAATTTGGTAGGTTGTGGGAAAATCATACCCAGTCACCAGTAGCCTTGGCGATATCCTCACCAATCTTCTTGGGAGAAAGACCAAGAGGACCGATCTTGGGGGCCAGAGCCGAAGAGGCACCAACCTCACCACCGGTGGCACGGAGGTGGCTAAATTTTACATTCACGTTAGCTTTTTGATCCGAGTTATTCGTGATTGGCGTGCAAGTCGTATCGAAGTGTCGGAGACAATAATTCGTGTGTGAATGCGAAGATGGGCAATGCGGTGGGGGGTGACGAACATGATCTTGATCTCGCTGGGGTCGAACTTCTTGGCTACATCATACAATGTCAGCAAAACCTCGTGACATATCACGACAATATAACATACCCATTTTGACGACTTTTGCGGCTGTTGATTGAACCTCAAATGTTTCAATATTCCCGAACAGATGGCGGAAGTAAATGTCAGAATTTCCGTCCAAGTCAGGGAAAAAAAAATTGTGTGCATAGCTTACCCAAATTGGGTAGCATGGTGGGGCAGCCCTGATATGTGGCGTTTTGTGGCATATAATCCATGCAATAAAGGGTTGTGGCGTTCCAAAAAAAGAAGATATGCGACAATGACTAAGCGAGTTTCGGACGACCAAGGGTTGCTGCTTGTGACAACCCTAGTTAGACCTCAATAGAAATGACGATTGAATGGCCTGAGATAAGATAAGGAATCTGACGTGGGGTTAGCCTGTGTTACTTGTCAACTTGTCCATATCCAAGATTGGAAAGTGCTTTAGAGCTAGTTAGTGATTTAGCTGTTTCATACTACGAGTAAATACTGTAACCCTTCATTCTGCTTTCGCAAACCTCAGTGTTATACCTGGCTGTATAACGCTTTATAAACACCACCTTTGCTTTCTTCTACTATCTAACGTCTACTTACGCTGAAATCGACATGGAAGTCCATCAGCAACATAAAGATGCCTGGGAGGCGGCCGAGGACCGCGATGGTGTCCGTATGAGTTGGAACATGCTTCCCAGCACCAGAATGGTATGGGCAATGATATAGAAACTATGGCGGCGAGATGTAATCGTAACTGACCTTATTATCTTCATAGGAGGCTTCTCGTTTAGTTGTACCTATCGGCGCTGTTTACACCCCATTGAAAGAGATCACAACCCCTCTTCTCCAATTCGAACCCATCACATGCAAGCCGCCGTGTCGCGCGGTCTTGAACCCGTTCTGGTAGGAAAACATGAACTTCACTTTATATTTCTCAAGTACTGACATACGTCAGCAATGTCGATACTCGGGCGCGCGTCTGGCTTTGTCCCTTCTGCCTTAGCCGCAACCAACTTCCGGCCCACTACAAAGACATCACTCAGCAAGCTATCCCCCCAGAGTTGCACATCGCCAATACCACTGTTGAATACCGCCTATCTCGCCCCGCCCCAGCTCCGATCTTCCTTTATGTTGTCGACCTTTGCCAAGAGGAAGAGGATCTTCAGGCCCTGAAGGAATCTCTGATCAACAGTCTGAGCCTCTTGCCTGCTAACGCTCTTGTTGGTCTTATTACCTTTGGAACCATGGTAAGTGTTGGATTTCGCGAGCATTACGGTTTTGACATGAAAACTAAATAATATTATAGACTCAAGTCCATGAGATTGGATACACCGAGTGCGCCAAGTCTTATGTTTTCCGCGGCGGCAAAGACTACACTGCTAAGCAGGTCCAAGAAATGCTTGGACTGAACTCCGCTGCAGCTCGCCCTAACCCAATGCAACCTGGTCGCGCCACTCCTGCAACTCGTTTCCTCATGCCCGTCGAACAATGTGAGGCTCATCTGTCCAAGGCTATCGATCAGCTTCAGCGCGACCCTTGGCCGGTCGCCAATGACAGACGTAGTCTGCGCTGCACCGGTGTCGCTCTGAGCGTTGCAGTCGGACTTCTGGAGACCTCTTTCCAGAATGCTGGTGGCCGTATCATGCTCTTTGCTGCTGGCCCAGCGACTGAAGGCCCGGGTATGGTGGTTGGCCCAGAGCTGAAGGAGACTGTTAGATCTCACCATGATATTGATCGCGACAACGTCAAGTACTACAAAAAGGCGATCAAGGTGCGTGAATTGCAACACCCCCCGCAATGTTAATCAAATGTAAGCTAACCCGGTGTCTGTTATTAGTTTTACGACGCTCTTGCTCGGCGGTCCGCTCACAATGGTCATGTCATTGACGTGTTTGCCGGTTGCCTTGACCAAGTCGGTCTTCTTGAAATGAAGGGCCTTTCAAACACTACTGGTGGCCACATCATCCTCACGGACAGTTTCACATCCAGTATGTTCAAACAGTCCTTTGCCCGTGTCTTTGAAAAGGATGGCGACGATAATCTCTTGATGGGATTTAACGCGGTGCTTGAGGTTTTGACCACCAAGGAGCTCAAGGTTAATGGTCTTATTGGCCACGCCTTTTCATTGGGAAAGAAGTCTGCTTCGGTTGGCGAGACAGAATGTGGTATTGGTAACACCTGTTCTTGGAAAATGTGCGGTATCGATCCTACCGCCAGTTACGGCGTTTACTTCGAGATTGCAAACCAGAATGCGCCATCCCCACATCAGCCCGCAGGGAACCCACCACAAGGAATGATTCAGTTCTTGACTTATTACCAACACTCATCTGGGCAATTCCATCTCCGTGTGACTACTATCGCCCGTCCCTTGAGTGGCCCGGCAGGAGATCCCAGCATTGGACCCTCATTTGATCAAGAGGCAGCGGCAGCTTTGATGTCACGTATCGCCGTGTTCAAAGCGGAGGTTGATGATGGCCCCGACGTTCTCAGATGGGTTGATCGCATGTTGATTCGCCTTTGCTCCAGATTCGCCGATTACCGGAAGGATGACCCAACATCGTTCAAGTTGCAGTGGAACTTCAAGCTCTACCCACAGTTCATGTTCCATCTGCGGCGCAGTCAGTTCCTCCAGGTGTTCAACAACTCTCCAGATGAAACTGCATTCTACCGCCATGTCCTCAATCACGAGGATGTCAGCAACTCTTTGATCATGATTCAACCGACATTGGATGCTTATGCTCTCAACGAAGAACCGAAGCCGGTTCTTCTGGATTCCCAGTCGATTCAACCTGATCAGGTTTTGCTTTTGGACACGTTCTTCCACATTTTGATTTTCCATGGTGAGACCATTGCTGAGTGGCGCAAGGCCGGATACCAAGATCAAGAGGGATATGAAAACTTTGCTGCTATTTTGAGTCAGCCCAAGGAGGACGCAAGGGTAAGCAAACACGAAAATTGGCGTTACAATGGACTCTACTAACACCTGAATTTAGGATCTTATCACTGATAGATTCCCGCTCCCCCGTTTCATTGTCTGTGATGCTGGTGGTTCTCAGGCCCGTTTCCTGTTGTCTAAGTTGAACCCATCGACTACGCACACGACTACTAGTGCTTATGGCGCTTCTGCTCCCAATGCACAGACAATCTTTACCGACGACGTTTCTATGAACTTCTTCATGGAGCACTTAGTCAAGTGAGTAGTAAACGACCCTGGAGACTGTATTTTCGTATACTAACATCTATTTTAGGCTTGCCGTCAGTAGCACTAATTAATGAAATTTTAGCGTGTAGTCTTTTACAAAGATATCTTTTCGAAATATCAAATTTCACTCAACATACTAAGCGTGATCGTGTTTGTTTTAGGACTAAGGTTGAGAATTTCCTTCTGCTGTTCTATTGAGTTTTTTGTTTGCCATGCTCAATGTTTTCGGGGAAGAAGAAACACTATAATAATGTATATACATACAGGTTGAACTGGACTTTATGAATCAGTTCCACCTTGCTTCGCGAACCTTGGAGACAGAAATCAAGTTCACTTTTTCATTGAAGATATAGAGTTTGGGTAGAGACGGGATTATGCATGTATCCCGGGTGTTGACTTACTTTTCATATTCAATTTCACACGTCATAGCTATATTTTTACACATATGTGTACACGACTACTAATGAAAACAACTGACAACGGCCAAAAGGCCGCGCGGTTAAATGTATCATTGATGCGGAGAGACCTATGTGAGGGTCTCTCTTTAGAGAACGCCCGTAGACTCTTTGGTTTTGTGCAGCGAGAGGCCACAATTGACGTATCACGTTTTGCTTTCCAGTGTCCTATAGAGACTTTATTTAGCGATAGTGCTCACTGACAATGTTGGCCTTGCCCATAGTCGAGTTACTTTCGACGGGGTATTTTCTGATGTTTGTTCACAAGAACTTGTAATAGATAGCGGGTTCATCAATAGCTTCGGGACAAAAGATATTATATCGGTCATGTTGTGGCCAATTATGTAAGTCTCATCTATATTTTGACAGACGCTATAGTTGATAGAGCTCCTTTTTTCAAGCTAAGCGTTAGTCGAATCTTTGAGACCGGGTGATCCCGAAGACAAAGCGGTTACTTTGTTTTAATGAATAGTGGAACAGATTTTAGAGTACTCGAGGCTGAATTAGCAATTGTATGACGCTAGAAGGTGATTCGTGTTGACGTCATTCGGCCCAAATCTCGACAAAGGCAATTTCTAAATGACAATCTGCTACGTAGCACACGCCCGGTTGAACCCAATTCATACGTGGCACTCATTTTTCAACCAATATACATATTGTTTCATATACAATTCCATGTATTTTCTGTGCTCATGAGAGGCATACTTTATCGATGGAGACACGAGCGAAGATTCGACTCGGAGTAACTTCGTCAAGTGTTAGGGTTGACTATATCATGAGAACATGAAAACGGAGTCAGTGACAAATAAAGGTTATGTACATATGTAAATTCACATGTACACCAGAAGAATTTGTTTCTCGTCACTCTTATACCCACCGGGGCCTATGGACATTGTTGACAATGGAACCATTAGGCCTTGTCGAGCAAAACAATGTTGGAAATTCAGCAACTCACTCTCTCAGCCTCTCTCTTCTATCTCACTCTGATGCTTTAAAACTCTAAAGCAGACCTCTCACTTTGTATTCCGGGTGTACAGCTTCCATTTCTTTCTAGCCTTGCATTGCGCGCCTTGAGACCCTCGTCAAAAGTTATATCCACAACTTTTCGCCGTCAAAGTCTCTCCTGCATTCCTTCATGAATAAGGTTGTTCCATGTAGTGATTTCTTTGTGAAAACAACTAGAATGTTCTTGTTCTTATTACGTTGGCATCTCTCCTACGATCTAAAAAACGGGGGTACCAATGATTTACGAGTCTTCCCCTTATTGACTAAAGCCTGAGGCAATGAAGCAACACGTGAAAGAAGTTTGCTTCTCCCATTATCTACTTTCTGTGGGCAGCATCCTTCCCTTTCTCCGGATTCTTTTGCGAGAGTAGATGGTAACCCTTTACTTCGTCAAGTTGGAAATAGGCTAGACTTGGTGCTTTACGCCTGTTTGTTGGGTTTGCATTCATATTTAGACTTGATTGGAACCATATAAACTTTGATTAGTGTGTCCTGACAACTTGTTTCTAGTTGATCCCGATTGCGTATCGTATTGTATTGTTCTTTTTATAACCTGATTAGCAGAACTAGGTCCTCTTTTCACAGGCCGGGAGACGGTTGAACTCCGCCATATAGACCCCACTAGTGTATGTTGGTAGAGTTTGCATAGTAACTGGTACATACACATCCCAGACAGTCCACACTCTATAGTTTTCATTTCTATCCTTTCCTTCTTTAACAAAACCTCTGTTCCTCGCATTTAACGTCCCATTAGTGACTAGTGTCGTGATCGCTGGTGGGTAACCCCCATGCGTCACGCCGCACTGGCAATGTATCCCTGAGACCTCGGCGCCGACTCGCACTCCTCGATCACCCGTTCCGTTCACGAAGAAGACCTCAACCAGCATGGGATCGTTCTGGCCGCTCAGACTATTGATGGGGTTTCCAAGCAGATCGAAAAAATTGTGCCCAAAATCGCAATGGCTGTGAGTGCACAACGACAGGTCCTCGCATAACGACAAGCCAATTAACTACGGCTTCTTCCACGACGGCGGCCGGGCCATCTATACCAATATCGGGTTGTTCGCCGACCGCATGCCCATGCACGCCTCAATGAACCCGTCCGACGAGGACACCATGGAGTGGTGGACTTGTCTTCAAGGACAAGCTTTCAACTGATGGGAAGGAGGCCTGACTCTGGACCAGCGAGTGGTGCTTGTTTCGGGTCCCCTGGGTCAAGGTCTCGATAGTCTACGTAATCGCTTCACCCGCCTGAATTTTCTAACCATCAGGGAGCTCTACACCAGGAGCTTCTCCTCGGAGGACATTTTCAAGGGCAAAAGCATTATTTCGTTTATCTGGTCCGCGCGCTGTTTTACCGACTCCGGCCTGCTCTCTGATGCCGCTCAGATCGACACCATCTGGGGCATTCTCCACGCCGACGTACGCAACGAACTGAAGGAAGCCGTACCCGTGGTCAACGAGCGTGTACCCTTCGACGTCTGGGTCAACCGCGTGCATGCGGGTGTCCCTCGACCCAAGGAGAAGTGTGTCACCTGGGCCACACGGAAGGCAGCCGACGATAGAATGCTGAAGATGATGCCCCGCCTGGACATATACGACCAGCGTTCCACCCCC
The DNA here is from genome assembly GCA_025685495.1 of Huntiella abstrusa. Taxonomy (NCBI): domain Eukaryota; kingdom Fungi; phylum Ascomycota; class Sordariomycetes; order Microascales; family Ceratocystidaceae; genus Huntiella; species Huntiella abstrusa. The sequence goes on along the minus strand of JAJNMT010000269.1, from coordinate 333,988 downwards.
TGTGCCCCGGCCGCCCGGCTTGGCACAACAACGCCAGTCGCGACCCCGCTGCCAACAAGACTCAGCAAGAGGGTAACGCACCCGAAGAGCCCCATGGCAACTCAGCTGACGCTTACCTGGCGATTACTTTGCTCTCCGGTTTGGACTCCTCTGACCGCGGAGGTGAGAACACCCCAGGCCCCCGAGTTAGTAACCGCAGCTATTACCAACACCGGCTGCAGTTACTCTATTACCTCTGAATCGGCAGTGCGTAAACACTCATTTTTGCAACCATACGCCCTTTTTAAGCCCAGCTCCATCATCGGCGCAACCGGGCGTGCCACCATGACGTCAGGCGTCGACTTCCCCCTAGCTCTCTTTGGCTCGGACATCGATACCGGCAATGCTACCACCACACTTTTCACCGTCCCAATGCAGATCGCGCGTGAACTTCCTGTACCAATGCTGCTTGGCGACAACGTTCCCGGTCCACTGCAAGGAGCCTGCGCCTACGATCCCGGTGGAGAGTCGCTCACGCTCGACGTTACGCAGTCTCGCATCCCAGCCTCGGCACGCTCGCCCAACCCGCGTGCAGTCCCGATCAAGATCAGGGCCGTTGCTGCTGTCCGGTTGGAGCCCGGTGCTAGCGCGTTAGTGCCCTGCCGGGCTGACTCACCGATTTTTCTTCACATGCCTCCTTCGGCCCTGCAACCATCTGCTTACCATGGAGCAGCTAACCGGTGCCGGCACCACCCAGGTGTTAATGGTCAACAGCAGCACCTCCCCCCACACAGTGGCTAGTGGCACCAAACTTGACGAAGCCAGCCCTCTTGACTCCCCCACGCCACCCCCAGAAGTGCTGGCAGCTTTTGTTACCATGAACAAGTTTAGGTGCCATCAGTCTTTCCTCTTTGGGAGACTGGTGTAACCTCTAGGGTGGTCTATAGTTTGGTGCGCTCCCTGCCATAATTAGATAGCTCTTCCTTTCCTTTAATATTTCACGTTACTTACTATCTTTTGGAACTCCCTTATAGATCACTGTATCAAAACTGGTTTACCGTTCTGTCTTATTCAAGGGAGGGCCTATACTGTCTAATGTGTCAATGCTATATGTTCCTGAAATGCGCTATTGTATTACATATATTGTCTGCTCATACCTAAAACGTGTAGAAGTTTGGTCACAAGTATGAGAAAGGTTGAACAACTCAATGTACATATCAACCCTAACCCCCAATGACCTCACGCGAATCTCCAGATTCAGCACATAACATCCATGCACCAGATGACCACCAGTACTAGTAATAATTTTCATGATCGGAGCCATTGACTGTTCGAAGGACAGAATAGTAATTTTATGTCCGTCTGAGCTACCTGATAAATATGAGAAAGGTTCTGTTGCAAGAGATGGACCTCAAACGGGTCTGCCAAATATGCCGTGATTAGGATATAGGTTCCTGATAGAGTAACTCACGCAAGGAGGAGGAAATGGCTAGACCGATTAGAAAACTTCTCATCCGGTCCTAACATATCCGCGCTTAAAATACGCCATTAATAAAAAGGGGGCCTGGTACACGTGCCGGGCGAACGACTGGCGTTGTAGAAAGGGAATCTTAGCGGTGACTACCGGCGCATATCGTTTAGGTATACGCAGTACAATATAAAAGAGATTCTGGCGCTGAAAAGGCGTGAGGTGTGCACATTGTCTGGGTGAAGTTCTCCTGCGCACAAAGGTGCAAGTGCAGAAGGGGAGGGGTGCATTAAACGCCTGTGCGCGAAGAAGGATGTCCAAAGTATGGCTAGCAGCCGAGGGCCTCCGGTGATGTTGTTCGGTGGGGTGGTGGAGATATGGGCGAAGGTGTGGTGCTCGAGGAGTTGGGCGAGAATTCGTGAACGGCATGGGCCTGACTTCTATTACGTCAAAAGGTTCTATCCTTAGCCAGGGTAACTCGGGTCTGTTCGTATAGACGAATCCCATACTCTTTATATTTTACGCAATTGCGATCAGCCAGAGCTTGAACCTTTACACACAGACATTTCCGAGAAGCCCGGCATTTGCAACTCCGAGGCGTATGGCCGAAACTCATACACTTGGCGCACCACCACTCTACCTGGGGACCATGAAGCATAGAAGCCGTAGCTGTAGCCTTGTTCGTAAGATCGACACAGAGAGCAGTTCATTTCTCTACCCACGTCGCCGAAAAGAGTTTGTCACACGGGAATACACCGAGAGGCAACTTCCCATCCAAAAGGGGGTCTCGTAACCCATACCTACCAGCCGTTATAAACGACGGCTCCGTAATTCTCTAACAGCAGAGAAAGCTACGCCACCTTCTCAGTAGATTGCCCAAGGGAACACCGCAACGGGATGTGGTATTTACCAGGCGACTCTTTCACAACATAACCAGTCCGGACCTCCGAGTTACCCTCTGTTACCTTACACTGCTTTGTCGTACGGTGGAGCATCGCAGGCATAGTGCTAGCCGTGGGAAGCCTGAGAAAAGAATCCGTCTTAACAGACCTCTCAGTTGGCTCAGCAGGGGAGTGAAGGTTGCTCCCCTCTTCAACGTGGCATTCGCAAAGTTTTGCAAAGACACAGAGAAACGCATCTTTGATGCTCTTGTCAACTTTGGCGAGTGAGGGTTCCAACTGGAGACACTTCTTCACAACACTGTCACTACACGGACACATCGATCTCGTAACTTTATTGATGCTATCGTTAATTACGGTTGACGGTGTGCAAACACTTCCTTGTTGCCATTTACCATGATGTCGAGTAAACTCTTGTCGATATTCAATGGAGAAACAAAAGGAAATCTTTGAACGTTTTCTGATTTGACAGAGCAGAAAAACAAGAAAACCAAGAAGGTGGGCTTTTTCCGGATTAATACCAGATATGTAGAAATACTTTGCGTGTGTATGTTATTTGTCACCCTTTTGGATACATCTGTCAGCCTCTGCCCTGTCTGATGGCTGCTCACTAAGTGTTCGTTCTCACTGTATAGGAATTGCCTCCTATATAGTCCCTGATAGAATAGCACTAGTAACAAAGTCCAAAGGTTCCACTTCTTTTTGGCGCAGTGGTATGCTGATGCCTCCCAGTCCGTCAACATCATGTAGAAAAGCTACGAACATTTTACAATAGCCGACAGGAAGAAGCACTACCACTTATACCCAGAGCGGTTCCGGGAACATCGTGGCCTCCTTTGTAACCCTGAATGTACATAATTCATGCGATAACAAAATGAAAAGATTGATAGGATGAAAGGACACTAAACCACTATCGCCAGCGTGTGGGTCTACAGTGTGGAGCCGTGGGATCTGTGACATCCAAGTATCTCGTTCGAGATGTCTGGTGATTCGCTTAACTGATAGTAAACGATAGATAGCTGCATTTATTGTTTATCCGTTGCGATAATAGTTGCATAGTGTAGACGGATCTACAAAATCCATTGCGTTATGTGTTGACCTCTACTTCCGCGAAACCTAAGATCGGGTGCACGTAACTAGACACCCCAATATTATTTTACCCCGTGTAATATCCCAACTAACTACCACTAGCCAGATACTGTTCAAGCCGTAACTGAAAGGCGTGCGTTCAAGTTTGTCACACCTAGTACAGTAATGGCAATGTCCCAAGACTGGGGTATGGCGTGACACAAGCCTTTGTACAACAATCACGTAACGACTACCAGTCCACACCACAATATTTTCGAGCGCCCCAAAAAGACTACCCTTGCCCGGGAATAACCATTGCACAGGCCACATTTGATAATACAAAAATGGCAATTGTATGGTGCCACAGGTTGACTATGAATGCAATTGTTGAAGACCGTTTGGGATAGGTTACAGATAGAAAGAACCTGGAATTTTCACTCCTAAAGGATGATAGATAACAAAGCCGACAATTTTTTAATTTCAAACGACACAGTTGGGGAATAATAAACATGTGCAATCAATGATGGCTACCTACCGAACACAGACAGAAACAACTCTACAAAGGCCTCGAAAAGTATCCCATGCAAGATACTAGTAGTACTCGGAACCTGGGGCAACGCCCTTTTTCTAAGTCTTCGTTCTCTTGTCTTGCTTGAAGAATTTCTTGACCCCTTCAGAGAGTCTGAAGAAGGGCTTTAACCAGCGGCTGGCATCCTTGGCATGCTCCGAGGCTCCATGGCGTTTTTGGTAAGGTGCTGAGCGGAGCTGGCGGACATTATCCGAAGACCCGGTGTAGTCTGTGATTGGTTCATGGCGGTACACCAGATGTATGCACAAAAGAAACCGATGAACCGAGGCCTCAATATAGCCGTATATCAGCTTATCTGGATTTGTGTTCATGGACCTAAATTCCTTGTTTTTCACAGTCACTTTCGCAAAGCCCTTCTGGTCTTGAAGGTTTTACGCCAACTCGGTCGGCAGGTGCGACGCTCTTTGCCTAACACCATTCCCATCTTCCGCAGGAAGAAAAAAAAAAGAAAACAAATTAAGTCTATAAAATACACTGCTCGTAACATAGCTCGGCGATAACGACAAAAGCTGCGTGCATGCCGACCTTAAAGATCCGTGGCGCGTAATGGTCTAAACCAAGATGTATGAAAAATGGCACGCAAACAAAAAAGCACCACGGTCGTGAACAAACATCTTCGCGTGCGTAAACTTGGAAGCAGTGCCAGTGTGCGCTTGAGTGCCTGCACTAAATGAACTGTTTTGGTCAGGAGCCGTGAATACGGCGGGCGAACTGGCAATGAATAACCGTCGCAGTTCAGCTTATTAGGCTCCTCCTCCGAAGGAAGAGATACGCGAGATGACTTGTGCCCAAAGCAAAAGAAAAAGAAGAGATCTGGCTATCTCATAAAGTAGGAAGGTTGAAACGTCTCTAAAAAAGAGTAGAGAAAGGCTGATGGTCATTAGAAGTGCTTTGTACTGGAGATGGTGAAATAGAGATAAGGGGTCGTCCCGGAGAGGGCAAAGTCTGCTAGGCAGTATAGCGATGGTGATATCCGATTGATGCGAGCAGCCGACCGTGTCCATGGCTTGTCGAAGTCGACTGGCGCCGCTGAAGATAGGGTGTACAAGGCAGTCGTAGTATCATGCTTTGAGTAACTTAACTGCCGCCACCGGGTTCTGATAGATTTCATCTGCGAATCCGCCCGGCGGTCACTTCAACGGTTGTGCTCCGCTCGACGTGAACGGGCACCAAAGGACAAGGTGATTGATGATTTTCAGCGCCCACCCACAATGACAGTTGGGCGACCGGGTCTGACGACCAGTGGCTTTACGCCACGCGGCAGAGTTTCCATGACCGGTTCTCTTCCATGAGAGAAACCTGTTCCCACTCATCGACAACTTGCGTCTAATCGTTGACATAGCTCGCCATGAGTTATCCGTCCACAACTCCCTCCCCGGGTTTTCCAGTAACACACTCACTCTATCCACTCTTCCAAACCGCTCTGCGCGCATCCAACTCCTTTCTTGCTCTTCTCCTGGATGCCTGGGAACGTTTATACTCGTCACTGCCGGTAAATCTTGCCCGCTCAGCGTAGAAACTTCGCCGTTCCTCTGATCCACTATGTGAACGTTGAGAGACATGAGAACATTCTTGCTCGGCTTAAAACCAACTCCCCTCCTAATCGCCCATTTCTCCGCCATACCAAAGACCGTTTGCAGAGCAACGCTAACCCGATCTGAGGAACTACCTCAAGCAAGCAAGTTAGTATCGTACGCAAACCCCATACACGTAAGATTCAAGTGACACGACGCTACTAGTTCATGTAGACTTGCAATGAAAGTGGTAAACGGGACTGGCCAGAATGGAGACCCTTAAGGCACTCTGGATCGAACCGGCTATCTGCCTGTGTCTAATCCGTTTAACGCAAGAGAGTCTTCTCGTTCGCAAAGGTAGCTCTGAAGCCGCCGCGTAAGACACACTGGGGCGCCCTTTTGTGCAACCTCGAAGATAAATCATATATTGTTGAGGGCTAGTCTTAAATGAGACGCTAAGTGCGAGAAACGGAGTTTTTATCAAAGGAGAAAAGAGAAAAAACAAAAACCCGGCAGAGCGACAGCTGTCTGGGTCTTATAGCGAGTACTAGGCAAAGCCTAAAGTGTTGCAAACCCTAACATATGTGCCCAACTCTGTCGAAGTCTTTTGCTATGTCTAGTTAAAATAGAAGAGACTGCTTCCTGTGGCCATGCGACCTCCGAGCAAGCTCTTGTACTGCGCATACCGGTGTCTCTGTTGATCGCAGTGGGCGATTCCCCATTTGTCCAATTGGTAGCACTGAGCCAAGCTTCATGAGAAGACGTTGTGCAACAATCCTCTCGATGACTTTTCTATCTGTAGATAGCAGAGAAATGGGTCTCCACCCGCCAGGCTTCTTTCGCGCTGCGCCGGTCCTCCAAGACTTTGGGAGAGGGACCACGCGTGCCTGCTTAAAGGGTCTTGACCAATGATGAAGTCTCAGGAAGGCTGTTAGGGCGTGCAACCCTCTAGGCTTTGCCTGGTATCTGGTGTAAATCCTAGGCGCCCCTCTACCGAGTTTCCCTTTCTTTCCTTTTCTTCTCTAACGAAGTCTCTTTTTCTTGTATTCAACGTCTCATTCGTGACTAGCCTTTAACACGAACAGCCTGGCCGAGCCTACCCACAGGCCCCTCAAGTGTTAAGGGCTAGTCTTGAATTAGACGTTAAATGCAAGAAAACAGAGACTTTGTTAAAGAAGAAAGGAGAAGAACGAAAACTCTGCAGGGTGGGGGCCGCCTGGGATTTATACCAGGTACCAGGCAAAGCCTAGAGGGTTGCAAACCCTAACATCAAGCCCTACCTAGGTCATGGTCATGGTAGCCTTTAAGACCTGTCTAACTACATCCAGATCATGCTAGGAGACAAGATACGCAAGCTCACGGAGGTTACTACAAATAGAGAGACCCATTGCCGGGCACACTACTCGACTAGAGCATGGCTAGAACGTCTGAACATATAACTTGACCACAAAGCTGTTGATAAGCTAGTGCAGCAGCATCATATCGATTAGACCAGTCTAGTTACGTCGTCAAATCTGACACCAAGACCGTTGGGTGTGTGTGAGCACAACTTCTGGACCCAGTGGGGACTTCCTTACTGTCATGATATGGTGGAATACTTTCAGAAACAAAGAGCCTGTCTAACGTGAGAGATAGTGCACTCCTGTTGGTGGCTGATAACACCTACATTAAGTACATGAATGGATACAAGCATTCTCAGCCCCCGAAAGTGATGTGCCGTTGACTGACGTGATACCAAGAATGTTACGAACCCGTTGCTCAATTCAGGAGACCCGGTTCCTATAGATTCTCGGCGTGGTCGTCCTCGTTTAGCTGCCAACAACTCGAGCGTGCCGAGTAATATGCGCTACATGCCCCCAAGCCCGTGTCGCCTGCCATCAAGCTGGGAGTACGACCAAGCACGGAACGTAATCAACGCTGCTCAGACAATGCAAGTGCGGTGCAGAGGCATCCGACTCACGACAGAGGGGACGTGGCTCCGGTCTCGCAGTGGATTTACAAGGACGAGATGCAAACGCGGTTGGGACTCTGTCAAACGTCTTTTGGCATTGTCACTGTTCTATAGGTTGCAATGTCCGACAACATGAGCATGTTCCACAGGGTAGTTGAGTTAAAACTATTGTTTAGCTAATTCCATAACTATAATCTTGTAACTTGCATGAATAGGTATAAGTAACAAAGGATCATAAACTTCCTGTAGCAACCCGGCTCGTTTTGTGGAGGCTTTGATTTTGAAACTCTGCGCCAAGATCAAAATTAAAGACGCGGTACTCCATCAAAACAATATTTTGAAGTGGATGCTTTCCCGTCCACCTTTGATTTGTCGGGCAGATTTTAGATTTCCCGTTCACCGCGCCGTAAAAAATACCGTAGTTACGACCAAAGTGTAAGCAATAAGGTGAGGTAGTGTCATGGAAGTACTGTTATAGGAAGCACATATATCAACATGGATAATTCTCACAAGAATCACAATCCGGGAGAAGAATTGACGTAGACAGACCTAGTGGCTGTGCTTATCTTATCTGGCTCCAAGGACAGGGATAGTCCAGTTAACACACCCCCCCAGAGAGTTCAACTGTACGGAGCCGCTAATCAAATACACCCAACCCAATCCAAAAACCCCAAAACTAATCCAAAATTAAGATATAAACCTGAAAATCACCTCACACACAATACCCGTGACACAACAAACGCAAAACGCCCTATCCCTTCTCTACTCTTCCTCTTTTCCTGAACCAACACAACTCAAACTGGTTTATCCCGATAAGCCACCGACGTCATATTCACACATTGCCCAAAGCTGCCTAGACCCTGAATGGGCAACCCTTGGTGGCACCACCAGGTCGTATCTTTTTGATAGGACAACACTCCAGGAGTGAGCCCTCCCCAGTGGATTGTCTTCCCAGATATTGCCGGACTACACAACAATAGGGGTTGGAAAAGACATACAAAGCGTGGAGAGAAGCTGACGCAGCAACCAGACCCAAGAGACGAAATTGTGGGTTGGACTGTAGCACTTCTACTGCGCTTTAGACTTCATAACCTGCTAGTTAAAGCACCGCCTCTACGTTAAAGAGTGCAGGGTCGTCGTTGTATGTACAACCGTAGTATAGATCCCAACTAGGGAATACCAGTCCACGAGCAGAGATTAACCCAGAATGCAAAACGCAAGAGTCACTGAGACTACCATCTAGGTACGTCTTCAGGATGTCATTAACGACAATCGCGAAGCGTACACCACTTCGATCCGGTAACAAATAGGGCCGCTAGGGGACATGATTATCCCACAGTGTCAAATAGAGGCGAGGCAAGAATAGCAATGAAATGATAGTGACCTAACCGCATCCGGGATTTTATGTTCGACAGGAGACAAGCTAGCAAAGGCGTAGCACCAGTATTAAAGAACCAGACCCGGCAATTGGCAGGGTGCACGTTGCCTGTAATCTGTTTGTTGGCTCCAGATCCTGACAGACTGACACACCGGCTTTACCGTTCAGCCAAACATAACCATAAGTCTCACACACAAAGCCTCATTCAATCGACAGAACCGAATATCCAGACGCAGCTCGCGTGGGGACATTTGTCTAATCCTGATTCGTTTCATGATTGGGAGCATGTTGAGTAAGAGCATTTTAGCATCTCTGAACATTCCGAAAGTGCAAGGCAGTTCTCAGTATGGCAAAGAACGAAGTTTCCATGCGGGCTAAAGTGAGTTGTCAGTAAAGCGAGTGTATACAGCGGGGGTAATAACTGATGGATCGTCCGCACCTCAACAACAGCGAGTATTGCTATCCGCCCAAAGTCCAATAAAAATGACACCGAGTAGTCTCAAAAGTCCCATCTTGAGGGTTGTAAGGAAGAAAGTTGGACCAACGGAAGAGGTCTGTAGATATTGTTGGGGTTTGCCACTCTATAGGCTTCGTCTAGTACCTGGTATAAATCCCAGGCGACCCCCATCCTGTAGAGTCCTCGTTTTTTTCCTTCCTCCTCTAACAAAATTTTTGCTTCCTGAATTTAACGTACCATTCGTGACTATTTCTTGACATACTCAGGTGGAACTGAGTTGGAAAAACTTTGAAATTAGGTAAATGCGTTAGCCAAGTTAAAGGGCATAATATCCGACTTTAAGTTAACTAATCTACTTCAGAGCGCAGCTTTCTATCAGTGGCTAGGCTCAATGCGGATACTGTGGAAGACTGCAGTGATTTTTGACATCGCAAGCGACTACTTGTTGACGTTATAAAGTATGTCGTCGAACTCTGGCAATAGGAAATGTCACTTCTGGAGGATATTGTTGGCAACGCGATAGCTAACACAAGAAGAGCAGATCATCAGCCGGCCTACTTAAAGACAACATAGAACTATTGGCTGTAAAATCTTGATGCGGATTGATCTCTTTTCAGGCAGCTTGAGCACCGAGTAGAGCAAAATAAGGAAGAAGTTCGTCGTGAGTTATATTATTCAACAGGCCCCATGAGACTTCGGTGTCTGGAACAGTGGAGTTGATTTGGTGATCCATCATTTCTCTGGAGGGAGACAGAGAACGGGAGTAAAGAACTTGAAGTCTGAAAGTAAACATATTTTCGTCGTCGGTATCAAGCAGAAGCTCTCCCTTAGAGCTAGTATTTACCAGATTATTCTTTGTAACTAACTTGGCCAGCGTGAAGTTGATATTCTAGAAATGATAACAGAGAGCATTATATTGTATTGCCTGATAATTTGTCACGGTGGGCCAATCGAAGCTTTTCGCTGGTGGCGAATATAGCGTTTTTGAGGCTAACAATGGATGGTATCGAAAAAAAGGCGGCAGAACTAGCAATTAATGTTCACGACGTAATCTCTTAATTAAGAGCAAACAATCAGGCCTTTTGTAAGGATAGTCATATGTTATATATATTAGGGTTTGCAACCCCAGTAGGCTTTGCCTGTGACATCATCATTCCTCGTGACGCTGAAGTATCAGCCGTCACATCTTTCCTCGCCACACCGAAGACCATCACATCGTTCTTTGCCACGCTGAGGCATCAGCTGGTCATCATTCGCCACCACAAGTCCTTTGACGTCATCATCAAAGTATTTAGGAAATGATGCAGTGTGTTTGAGTGCAAGAATTGTGGTATAAAGAACCATTACCGGCTCTACTTGGTTGATTAGTTTAGTCTGCTTCTTTATCGAACTCTCTGTTACCTGTCTTTACTGTCCGATTCTGTGTGACAACATTGACCCCTCACATGGCATTGGTGCATCTCAGTGTCACATTCAAGAAAAGAAAATAATATGTTAGGGTCGGTTGAGTCACACAATAATCAGACAGTATAGACGGACAACAGAGAGTTGGATGAAAAAAAGAATCCATTCAATTGCTGGGTCGAGCTGATGGCACCTTTTATGTGCGGTGCTTACTGTTGACTGCCTTGTGACTCCCAGCCACCTGGTGACTAACAATCACCTTGTGACCGCTGATCACTATGTTACATCCGACACATGGTGACAAATGTTCTCGGCGAAGCAAGTGACGATCATGTCCAGGCAAGGCCTCATCTGGTTGTAAACCCTAACATGATAGCCAACAAATGCATTCACATCTCCCGTTTTTCTTTTCGTCTTTTTGCGAACAATGATCACTGGCCACGTACAGACCGGAACAGCGATTAGTGTAAGGATAGGAGACAGGTGAAATGCCGGGAAAGAGAATAAAGTAAAGGAAATGAAAAGTCAACTCCAAAGGAAGTAGTACCATAAAGTGTACAGGCGTGTGACGATGGGAGATAGACAATAAGGTAAGACTCGGTCAAGAACGGTAGTAAAGGGTGCAAAGAAAGAAACGCTAAAAGTACAGACTGGTGCAAACCCCGAAAGGAACGTACACAAAGAAACTAAAACAACCGTATAGAACAGGGTAAATGAAGGTAGGTTGACGGAGCATAGATGGCGAAATGAAAGAGTGATGACAGCACATAAGAAAGGGTTGGATTCATGAAGGAAACCCACAAAAGAAGAAAAGACAAATGAGTGGGGTATGAGAATGTCGAGATACTCTGTGCCAATAAAGTGAAGTAGTTGAAAACGATTGCAGGCGAGCAAAGTCGAATGGAGATTGGTAACCGAGTGTGAAAACGGGGAAATACAAAACAGGATAAGTGGAATGAAACCGTAGAAAAGACAGTCGAAACAAACGAGAATGAACAAAGCCAAATAAAAGGAAACAAAAACGAACAGCAAAGAAATGCACAGAAACCAAAAGGCTTGAAAGGTGATCGCATCATCGTAACCAAAAGAGCCCGCTATCCGAGGACTCCAAACGGGACTTCCACCAAGACACCCCAACAAAATAAGCCATATCACCCCGCGCCAGCGGCATCCCTCCAAGGGTCACGCAAACCGCGACTACTTTTTCCGGCATCCAATCTTCCGTTGCTGGCCCTTCCGCAACGTCCGCGCCTTCTCTCTTTCGTCTTCTATCTCGTTGTACTCTTCCACCGTCTGTCCATCGCTGTCGAAACCCCGCAGTACTTGCCAAGTATTTTTGCTATCAGGATAACCCTCTCATTTCACCAGGTACTCTCGTTCTCGCTTCGTTGGATTCCACTCATGATCCACAACCCGCTCCACGACCCACTCCACCATCTCTTCATTGTTCTCATGTACTCTGACAACAAGCCAAGAATCCAAGGGCGTTCTGCCAAACGGATCGTCACCTTGCTCCGGCTTGAATAGCACCTACGCAGAAACAACAGCATTTCGCCGATCCCTCGCTGCAAATTCAATGTTGCCGCATTATTCCCGACCTTCTCCACAATGCGATATGATCTGGTACCCCGTGCTGACCATTTGGGCTTCGGCTTACCCATCAGTGTATACCCGTGATTAAGTAGTAAAAATGAGACATCCCCTACCGCATAATCAACTAGTCGGCGTTTTCGGTCGTAGTAAAGCTTCATCATGGCATTCAACATGCCAATGGCAAAAGCAGCTTCTTCCTGACGGCCGTTTCGCAACAACTCGTGATCTTTGATAGAGAATGGCGGAGGTTCACCGGGCATGAACAAATCGATGGTAGAAAGAGGCCGATCACCTTGGGCGCATTTGTTTGGGAGCATGCCGATTGATCTAGACAACGAGTTTTTAATCGAGTGTTTTATTTCGGGCAGGCCCCTGACCCAATCGAAACTAGGATTATCGAAAGTCCAAAAGCGAATGGCAATCTCCACTGTCTAAATCCGACATTCGGACATACCATCTGTCTGCGCCTGGTGAGCACTACTGAAACGAGTATTGATTTCCAGCGTGCGCATGACAGTAAGCCAATAGTTACTCCGGAACGTCGGGTCACGGTCACTAATTATGACCTGAGGCAACCTACAATCGAACAAACGCCAGGTGTCAGGGTCACTATGGTCATACTAAGAATCAGACAAGAAGAACAGGTAACACGGAGTTCTATGAAGAAGCAAGAATACACTCGATGGCTGAGTCGGGCTGGTAGCACCTTTTATGTGTGCTCGTTTACGGTTTGACCCCTTGTGACCACCAACCACTCGGTGGCTGGTAATCTCCGGATAGACCCTTGGTCATCTTTCTAACGCTGATCGCTTCGTAACATCTGACAAATGATGACAAATTCTTCTAGTGCGGCAAGTGACGATAGTGTCACAGGCAAAGCCTCATCTGATTATAAACCCTAACACAGAGCATGTTTTCCAAAGTCCTTTGCATGAATGCTGGGCCGTTGATAAAACCAATTACCATCACATGGCTTTTCTTCAGACCTCAGTGGCTCGAAAGGACAAGCTGGCCGATATGGTCTGAAACGATTGGGCACTGGAAGAAAGCCTTGCCCAGATCAAGGACACCGCGTCGCTGGCATTTCTGCCCCTTTGCCTTCAGACTCGCCTGCTCTGGCATGGAGTAGCGGTCTGGGATAGCCTCACGGTTGAGTGGGCGCATGTCACAACCCACCCGTCCAGTATCCCCCGCGATTGTCTCGCCCTTCTTCCATACCACAAAAAGTGAACAAAGGTTGGACACATGCCGTACATCGGTGAAATTTTACCGGCGTCCAAGAGCTCAGACTGAATACGGTCAATTCACTCAGGATAGTAGCGAAGTCACCGGCCCCTTTCTGCGTAACTTTCCCGAATTTTGCTACGAGCATTCTGTTCTTCTGGCAACGAGATCAGGCCCGAAGGATTCCATGCAGGCGACTCGTCAGTTAGTCGGAGTAAGGCTTGGGCGAACACGGGACTGTCTTTGGCGGCGCGTTGCCCCTTCGCGGCCGTGAGGGTTGAGAATCTTTCTGATGGGGTAGGTTAGGTGCCGCGAAAAGGGTGTCGAATCCTCTGCATCTTGTCGTAGATTCTATTGTTGAGGGCTAGTCTTGAGTTAGACGTCGGATGCAGGAAACAGAGACTTTGTTAAGAAAGAAAAGGAAAGAAAAGAAAACTCTACAAAGCGGGGACTGTCTGGGATTTATACCAGGTTACAGGCAAAGCCTAATTGGTTGCAAACCCTAACATTTGTTGAAAGTTTCCATATGCTGCGGATTAGTTTCATCGAGAACAGTAACTTATTCTCCAGGACCGGGAGGACAGGCAATACCCATAGCGTCCCCTTGTGCGAGAACAAGCTTACCAGAGCCAGATTCCCAAACTCCCACTCGGGGGCGTGGTTCCGTTGTAAAATTGTCGAAAATACCCGCAATGGAGTCACCGCCTTTAATGAAAGCTCTGCTACCGATGGGCAACGCGACGTCTCTAACATCTACACTACCACACTGGCCTGCAGGAATCACAGCTGTCTGCACGGCGTACACTTCAATGGGCCGCCATTCCTTTTCAGAAAAGAAACCTTTCAATTTTATTTCCTGTAGAGCTCCGAAAAGGGGTTCCTGGCCACAATAATCGAGATTGATTTACATGGTCTTTAGGAAGTTGCTTCCCAGAGGTATATTTGTCCCCAAACTTTTCAAACCCGATGCTGTGACCGTCAAGCGGATTTGCAGCATTCGACCGCCAGCACCACGTCCTCTCAAAATTACAGGAAACTGCGCAACCTCGGAAATTGTCCCCACTCCACCAATACCACCAACTATGGCAAGAACCGGCAGCCACTTGACTTCACCGTCCGGATACATCCGTTCCTACCACTTGCATGAGACGGCACAAGCTCCTGTGCCCGAGTCCAAGCAGACAGGGGTTAGTTCTCTGGTGCCTTGACTTTGTACCACCACTCAAATGCTCATGTTCCTCATCTCACGACAGAATAGCTGGGTCAGGCACCTCCTCAGCATCTACTGAGTACATCAATTCATCCACTATAAGCACCTCCATCTCTATAGACCTCTGAGCTGACACCATAAGTGTAACAGCCGTCTCCTCCCCATCTTCGTACTCACCTGTAGATTCATCGTCAACCCCCAGAACCTAACCTTCGCGTAACTGCTTCTGGTGGATCTCTCCGGTGACCTCCAGTGGGTCAAATAACTCCTACGCAGGTTCAAACCCATCAAGATAATTCACGTAGCGAACTTAGGCATTGTCTTGGCTGGAGAAGTACCGGTTACCCAGCGCTTTTCGCTTAAGGGCTAAGAACGACCGAGCTTCCTCCTGGGCGAGGCCGGTGATGTCGAGAAACGCAGTGACGTCCTTGAAGGTGCGTTCGAATTCTTCTGCGGTTAGCGACTGCGACAGTGGCCTGTTAGCATTTTGTGTAGGCGCCTCTTCTGTAGATGTAGATGGATTAGACAAAGGTAGAGCTGGACGCCGATTCCGAGAATTGTTGAATGGAACTGAGCGGCGGGTTCTTCTGGGATTACCAGCCCAGTTGACAGATGCAGGGTTGTCTTCTCGCGCAGAGGTCTTAGTTAAGGAAGTATCCAGGTGGATCAAATGACTGGTGAGTGTCGAGAAAGGTAGCTCGTCGAGGAGTCGCTGTTCCCACGTAAATAGGTTATTCACCATTGAAGACGCGGGAAGGTTACGGATCAAAATGCCAGAGACAGCGCGACGAAGTTCACGGGCTATCAACTCCGGTGAACAATGCTCGCCGAACGTGCAGTGAATCAAGCGCTTGGCATCTTCCAGCCACTGTTGGCTGTACTCTGGTTCCCGAGATTTAGCAACATCATACGTATACGTGTTCAGGGCTTTACTCGTCTCTATCGCGTCCATGCTCCAGTCCCGACGTAACAACTCCCTCAGATTCTGCCATCCAGCATCGCACACAATCACCAGATCTCTAACAGGAACTCTGTTCCCTAACGTAATGGCTGAGCTACTAGGATCCACTGTTTTCCTTGGAGGCATCGGCAATCGTAGCCTCCACGTGAGAGTCTGGCCGATGAATGAACTTTCAGGATGAGTCAAAAACCCCTCCACATCAAAGTTAGATTCTCTGAATAGCCTTTCCACCCGCGCCATCCAAATCTCAAGATTCTTACAAACCACCCGGTTAGCCGCCGCACATCCCGAGTCGCATCCAGCAACCACACAACCTTCATCGTCTTTTCCGGTTGAAATGCTCCCTCCCGACGTCCGAAGTTCATCCCGCTCCACTGCGATCCACCTAATGTCCGTTCAGAATTCGTAGGATGAGATATTTCGCACCGCGTGATCCAACCCGTCAGGACAAGCGCGAACCGGGCGAATCCCAGAATCTCCCCAGTGCGGGTCACTTGGTAGCTTCCCGATAAGTGAATCGCCACTGAAATTCATTCCGTCCCTGACTTGGTTAGAAATCGTCTCATCGACCCCATACGCGCGGTCGTGCATATCAGGACAGAGACTCGGAGCAGTCGAAGTTTTCCACTGATGCTGAGTCAGGGGAGGTTGGCGTGGAGTAGTAGACTCAACTGTTTGGTTCCTGCAGGTTAAAATTGGGCCATACCCCTCTAGAATTTGTTTCACGACTCCCTCGAACTTACTCTCCCACGTGTCCTGGAAGTATTTCTGCTGTCCAGACAGCATCTCGATCTTATCCCCCAAATGTTCTACCCCATAGGACAAATTGTCAGGGTCAGCAAGGTCACACTAAAATCGGACAGGTATGACAGGTAATAAGGAGTTCGATAAAGAGGCAGAAGTACACTCAATGGCTGGGTCTGGCTGATAGCACCTTTTATGTGTGCTATTCCCGGTTAGACTCCTGATCATCCTGCCACCGCTGATCGTTTCGTAACATCTGACAGATGATGACAAATGTTTCCAGCGCGGCAAGTGACAATAGTGTCAAAGGCAAAGCCTAACCTAGTTGTATGTTAGGGTTTGAATCCCCAAGGGGCTTTGCCTGTGACATCATCGGTCCTCGTCACATCTTTCCTCGCCACGCTTACATATTTCCTTGCCACGCTGAAGGCTATGACATCGTTCTTCGCCACGCTTAGGCAGCAGCTTGTCATCGTTCGCCACCACAAGTCCTTTGACGTCATCATCAAAGAACTCAGGAAATGACACGGTGTGTTTGAGGGCGAATATCGTGTATAAAGAGCCACTACCGGCTCGACCTGATCGATTAGTTTTAGTTGGCTTCTTCATCGAACTTTTTGTTACCTGTCTTTACTGTCCAATTCTGCGTGACTACATTGACCCCTCACATTGTAAACCCTAACATAAATCTCTTCCCGTCGAACTCTGTCTCTCCTCCACAAACGGCGACCTCAGCCCAAGTCCTCCAACTCCATCTATCACCTCCTTCACATCCGGCGCTACAACCCACTTCAGACCATCAAACTTGTTCTCCTTCCTCATCGATTCTAGAAACTCCCACGCATCAACAAAAGTGGCAACCGCCCTTGTACGATTCATACCCTGGCTCACATTGAGCTCCAAGTTTGGATTCGAAGCATGTACCCACTTCCCAATTAAGCCATCAATTTCATCCTGCTTTTGGCTCTCGGCCCGGCAAGTACGACTGACGCCTGGCGAAAAGGCCCGAGTAGCATCCGGGTTGCCGGCACATTCACGGCAAAACTCCGCTAGCGCGCGAAAGACAACAAGTACAGCGTTGACATCCTGCATTGGGGCTTTGACAAGCCCCCACTCCAAGCGTTGGCGTAAGTCATCTCTAGATACACGGGGACGAAGACCACGATTACGAGCCTAAATGGCGACGATCTTGTTTACAAAGCGGTGGATAATGTGTCAATCAAGGAAAACTGCGACCAACTGATCTTCCGGGCGTCTGGATAGTTGGTAGCCTGAGCGAGAACAAGAAGTTCATCGGACTTCCGAATATGAGTCTTAATATTTGCAGACCCTTGACTCAAGGTCTGCAAGTGGTTGATGGCCCAGGTTATGGCGGCCGGGTCTTCAAACTTCTCTGTCATTGTCACCATGAAAGTCTCGACTGTGAGTGTATTGCTGGCTTGAAGTTCCTGGACCTTAGCCGTCATAAAGCGAGCGGCATGACTAGTCGTCCGGGTGAGGACCACCGCAATAGACTCGGCTTTCGCACCGGGGAATGCTTTGTCACCGGGCCATTTGCTCTCAAGTTCTTGGTAGCAGGTGGTGAAGTTGGCGGAACAGTCACCCGAAAAGGTGGGGGGCTCTATGCGGGGGCGCAAGCGTGAGGGAAAAGATGGGCTTGAATGGTCCCGGGAAAGGTGGCTCAGCAGCTGCGGATCAGCATCGTTAGCAGTAAGGTACTGCTAGAGACCATTCAGGTCATTGACAGCGCGGAGAGTGGCAGCAAGCTGTTCCTCAGACATCTGGGGCAGAGAAGTGACAGTCTCTATGATGAAAAGTGGGACTAAGGAATGACCAAAACAGGTAATAACGAGGGGCCAGAAAATGGGGCGTGAGTCGGAAAGATATTAAAAGGGTAGCAATAGGTGACTGCGTGTAACCATAATTGGCCATGTGTAACCATATGGTATTGTTTATAATGATATGCGATGGTGTGCAATGATTGAAAACGATAACTGTAGAACTGATTTTCTTCGCGGAAAAGATGATCGAACTGATGTAAGAGTCAATGGAGTCACACTAAAATCGGACGATAAAGACAAATAACAAGTAGTTCGATAAAGGAACAGAATCCACTCAATAGTCGGGCCGAGTTGATGGCACCATTTTTTTTAATCATTACTCTCATGCAGGCTTAGCCTATGGAGAGACTTTCTGTATTGCAGAACATCTAAGTTCAACCTATGCCAGTACCAATCTAATCTGTAGACACCTAATATTCTCCAACCCAGTATATAGCAACCCGAATCCTAACACCACGACCCGACCCCTAGTTAGAAGACCCTCCACAGACCGGACAGTTAGTTCCAGCTTACACTAAGTTACAAAGGTGCAGTCGCCAGGTGCAACCTTGAACTTTGTGTTCACTGGTTTGACCCGAGCAGGAATCGAACCTGCTACTTCTTCCATACAGAAGAAGTACACCCGGCGCTTAACCGCTGCGCCATCGGGGCTACGCCGAAGTTACCAACCCCGCAACCTCCACCCCCACCACACCCGACGCGTTGCCGGTAGACCGTAAATCCCGCCGACAGACGTTGCTGAACCTAACCGTCCTCAAAGAATCTCAATCCGAGGAACAGTCCCTGAAATTCCACCACGAAACCCTTGACTTGGCCCTGGAGTGCTTTAACAGCCTGGGTGCGCGTTTTCCCAAGTGTGCCGAAGCCGCCGCCTATGTCCAGAAATTACTAGGCGAGACCTCGTTCTCCCAGGAATCCGTCACCACTACCACCACCACTACACCCGCTGCCACTCCAACCAATGCCACTCCCACCACTGCCGACAAAGAAACCACTCCTGTCAACCGCCCTACTCAGACCGAGACTGGCTGCCATAAGGCCGCTAGAAAGGCCAGAAGACAAGCTGGCCGTACAGGAGCCTCCGTACCCCCATCTAGATCAACCAAAGCTGCCCCTCCCACTCAGGCCCAGCGCATGGCGTCCTCTTACTCTAGAGCTGCTGCCCAATCCGCCAGAGGGTCCCAAGAAGGATGGATGACAGCAGGTAAGAGACCTGCCCCCAAGCAAGGCCCCCCTCCTGTTATCATCATCACAAGCAGCGGTGCCAGCAAAGACGCATCTCCCAGGCAGCTGCGGGATCTGATTAACTACCAGGGAGTCCCAAACGCCATAGCCGTCAAAACCACCGCAAAAGGCAAGCTCAGTAGTATTTGCTGTGTGCGACCCCAGCGAGGTCAACAGGTGCCTGCACACAACTATGTACCTCTCAGCTGTGAGAACCAGAATCGTCCCGTATTTGAATTAATGATTCAAGACACTTATGGATTCTCAATACTTCAACATAAGCACCACCACAGATCCATCGCCATGAGAGAAATCTTCAAGACAACTGTCGACGAGGGCGTACATGTGATTTGTGTGCAGGAACCGCATACATTGAATGATAAGGATGGAAAACGCCAGTCATTGAGACACTAGGGCTACACACGCATTTTCCCGAGCACCGATCCCGACAACTCCCCCGCCGCGGGGTACTGACAAATGTGAGGTTAGACATTGAGTTTGTCCTTGACTACGTGACTCTTGGGCCGGGAGAAACGGATGCCCAAATTCTGAAAATCTTTCCAAACGACAAGCAACCCTTCTACTTATGCAATTTGTATAATGGAAAGGTGAATCAATACCATCCCATGGAACAAGCTAGGTCAACGCCCTCTCCCACGCACTTTTCTTCTATGCAAGAAATGAAACTCACGGAGAAACTAGATAGCCTCACTCTTCCAATACTACTTTTAGGCGACTTCAACCTCCATCATCCATGATGGGGCTCGCAAGGGATCACCGTCGCCGAAGCAGAAGCTGTGGTGGATTGGCTTACGGGCCGAAACGTCATGCGGCTTGTGGACGAAGAGGTCAAGCAAGAAGGAGGCACTTACCACAGAGCAAATATGGACTACCGCTCAGTTATTGACCTCGCTGTCACCCTCGGCACATTCCCTTGGAAGGATTGGCAATGGTCGTATCGCGGGCTAATGGGTTCAGACCATGAATGCATACACCTGAAAATGGAGGAAAGGCCTGTTCTAAAAGACAGGCCGGCCTGCGTCCGTGCTCTGACCAATCAGCGTCGAGTATTGCCGTAGACCTTCACGAACACACTACACCCGTTACCAACACGCCGGCCTACAACGATGGCGCGCGCCGTATCTGAACTGAGAGACTCACAGGCCGAGGCCGAGGAAGCTCTCTTTAAACCTTCGAAACAACCTCCTAGAACTCCGCCCCGTAGCGCACGCATCGAGCTGGACTCGGACGCCGACGCGTCTCCGCCCGTCTTCAAGACCGTGGAAACCGTACGCGCCGAGAGTGTCGATCTCCCCGACCACCAACCCAATGCACAAGTCGCCACCACCGTAAACTTCAACCTCTTCCCATCGGCAGTCACTGACCCCGTACCCGCCACCGAGTGCAGATCAGATGCCTCGCGCCAACTCGGGTCTTCGCCCCCCGCCCACATCAGCGCCTCCCGGAGACGCACCACCCTCTTTGAGGCTATGGACCTCATGGAAGACCCTCCCATGGCTGAGTCACCAGAGGCATACCAAGAAATGCACACTCTCGCGGTGACAGTCATGGGCTTCCTCAAAGAACGTCACCCACTCTGGAACGCGGTTTACACCCTGACCCTGAACCTGGGCCTCCCCGAAGTCAACTTGGCGGAGCACCTGCACACCACTCCCACTAGCAAACCGTCTATGTCCGTACCCACCCCCGAGCCCTCTACCACCGCTGTCACCCCCATCACTCTGAACAAGGCACCTACCCTTGACACACAGGCCAAGAAGTCCACCACCACCAACACCACCACCAACAACACCACCGCCAGCAACACCACCAACCCCGCAAACCACAAGAAAGTAGCAGAGAAGCCCAAAGCCAAGGCCACGGAAACCCAGACCAAAGTCTCCAAACCCAAGAAGAAGACCAAAAGTGATCCCCCTGCCCTCCCCAGTGCCAACACGCTGCTCATCGCAACATCTCCATACACCGCCACCCCAAGCGCCGCTCTCCAGGCCGAAAAAGAGAAGAAGGTGGACGAAGAGGGATTTCAACTAGTGTCCCACACCCGTAAAGCCAGCCCCAAACCCCCCTCCCACACCAGCAATCAGTATGTCCACCTCACGATCAGTGCAGGAGGCAAGAAAGGCTCCTTCCCCAATCCCAAAGCAATCCGTGACAAGATTAACAACGGCCGCGGAATGCTTGCGATTGGAGCCCACAACAACAGGAAGGGTAACATCACAGTGATCTGCGCAACCGAAGCAGCCAGATCGATGTTATGGGAAACTCGGGACGTCTGGCTCCCAAACCTCCGCCCCCTCGGGTGGACCGAAGTCACCTTCCCCGAGAAATGGCGCATGCTTGTTGCCCACCATGTGCCAGTCTATGAACTTCATAACTTCCACCAAGAATTTGCACAATCCAACGGCGTCGAAACCCGCGGAAAGTGCCGCTTACTCAAATCCCTTCGGCCCGGCCAAAAGCTGGCCTCAGTGGTCTTCTCTGTAGCCTCACCTGCAGCCGAACGCCACTGCTTAAACACTGCCATGTACTTCGCGGCAGCCAAAATCGAAATCGCCCAGTACAACAATGTATAAATACGACCAACTCTCAATTATACAGCACAACCACGGGAAGAGAAAAGGAGTCATGGACCTGGTTTTTAAAGAAGCCGAAGAGAAAGGGGCCCTGATAATCTGCATCCAAGAACCGCACGTTTTCGAGAAGGACGGCGAGTGGATCTTCCACAAACACGCAGACTTCACCACAGTCACACCATATCCCCCGCTATCAAAACTCCCCTATCGCCCCCGTGTTGTAACATACGTACACAAGTCTCTATCATTCACTGCCGACTTCGACGTTTTCGGTACCCAGGAAGGTGACATCCAACTTATACACCTCCACCTCGACACCCATGTGCAGCTACTCAACGTGTACAACAATGTCAAGACCCGCAAGCTAAGAAGAAAACACAATCTCCCTACATCATACGCCAAAACGACAATAGAGCGAACCCGCCTGCTCGAACAACCCCTCTCTCGCCTCACACGCCCCGCCCGCTACAGCCAAGACCAGCGGCGCACCCTTATCCTGGGCGACTTCAACTTACACCACCCCTGGTGGTCCGACGCCGGTGCCAGACCTTCAGATAAAGCCCAACAGCTCGTAGACTGGCTGGAAAATCAAGATGCCCAGCTGCTAGTAGACCGCAAGGTCGTACAAGAGCAAGGGGGCACCTTTTACAGGACCTCCTCAGTCAACAAATCCGTCATAGACCTGGCTTTCACAATAGACCCGTCAACTACGTCGTGGACATGGTCGTACCTAGGTATGTGCACCTCAGATCACGAATGTATCCTCCTGCGCTCGTCAGCTCTGCCCCAGTTCGCCAGCCCCAGCCGGTCCTACAACATCAAGAAAGCCGACTGGGAACTTTTTGCAGCCACAATACAGTCCAAAGCCGCACAACACCTAGGCCAGATCCAACAGAGCAACGACCCCGAAATTGTAGCCAATGCACTCTCTCAATGCCTCCACGAAGCCTGCGAATCTGCCATCCCCCGGTGTAGAGGTAGCCCGCGGAGCAAACCATGGTGGAATGATGAGCTAGCCAAACTCAGAAAGACAGCCAAGCGCACTGAACGATTGTACAAGAAAGGCCGCGTCCCCTTCTGGCTGTACAAACATGACCGCAAAGCTATCCGCAGAGCCATACGGGCAGCGAAGAAGTACCACTGGAATGCTTTCCTTGAAAACGCACAAGGCCCGGAAATCTACACTGCCTTGAAATACTCCCGCGGGATCCAACCCAACATAGTGCCCACCATCCAACACGCCGGCACTGCCCGTCACGAGTTCCATGAAAAAGAAAACGCCTTCTTCTCCCTCCTGGGTGGCGAGCAAGACCACAGCAACCGGCCAGATGAACCATTGGAACTGCCACCTGACTACATCGCCAAAATGTCCTGGGCCCCCATCACCGACAACGAAATCTGCTGGGCGATCAATTCGACACTCCCTAACAAATCCGCCGGTCCAGACGGCATGGCCCCCATCATCATCCAACAAGCACTGAAGGCCCACCCCGCACTTATCATTTCTGCATATCGCAAATTGTTCGACCTAGCCGTGCACCCATCCGCGTGGCGTCAAGGCACTGGTGTCATCATCCCGAAGAAGGACAAACCTGACTACTCGCTCGTTAAAGCTTACCGCGTAATCGTTCTTCTCAACTGCCCGGGAAAGATGTTAGAAAAGATCTACGCCCGTCGTCTCAGCTTCATGGCCGCAACAGATGATCAAGTCTTAGACCCCAGCCAAATTGGAGGACGCCGTCAACGCTCCGCTATCGACAGTGGACTCCTGCTCATGGACCAAATAGCCGAATGGAAAAAGGACAACCTCACGGTGAGCATCGCCTTTCTGGATGTAAAAGGAGCCTTCGACCATGTAGACAGGAAAACCTTATTGAGAGCCTGCATGGAAGTCGGTCTCCCGGTCCAATGCCTCACGTGGATAAATAGCTTCCTCCAGTCACGCCATGTCCAACTGAAGATTCAAAACCAAATCGGTGACCTCACTGGCATCAACAGTGGAGTACCCCAAGGCAGCCCGATCTCGCCAATCCTGTTCCTGATATACGCACGTACTCTAAGACTCCCACCACCACTACCCACACAGCTATCCACACAATCCCTGGTCCTTGCGTACATTGATGACATCACGGTAGCCGTTGCCTCAAAATCGATCAAATCAAACTGCCAAACTTTGAACCGACATATCGAATATCTCACGCAGACCGCCCACGAAGCAGGCATCGAGTTCGAATCCTCAAAACTAGAACTACTGCACTGCTCTAAATCTGCCAAAGCAAAAGACGCCTGCGTCAGAGTGGGAGACCTCGAAATATCGCCAAGTGAGACAGTTAAATGGCTTGGTTTTACCCTTGATCCACACCTGCGCTTCAATCAGCACGTACAAGAGCGCGTTCACAAAGCCGAAGATGCATACAACGGGATCATCCGCCTGACTGGTCAACGCCGTGGTCTATCGACAAACGCCATCCGGCAACTTTACCAAACTGTGATCATGCCCATTGCTACATATGGTTCCGAACTTTGGTGGACCGTTAAGAAACCAGTAGGCCTTACAGGGAAACTCGAGAGCCTCCAATACAATGTTGCCAAGCGCATCATGGGTACGGGCCATGGTACCCCCAAACGGGCGGCAGAACTGGAGACAGGACTACCACCCATGCCATTAGCCCTATCCATGAAGAACACGCGTTACACTCTCCGAGTTCTCGACTTCCCAATGCACCATCCCATCCGCCGCCGAATGCAACCTCACCATGACACTTTCACCTCGGAAGAAGACTTCAACCTTATCGGCTGCACTGCGACCCCGCCAGTAGGCCCGATCCAGTACCTCGCCGCCACCTTCCGTAGTTTTGTGCCAGACAACACGACAGTTTTGAGAGACAGAATAGAATGGGAAGCACCATGGCGGGAACAGATTCCCATGGTAACATCCATTCCCAAGCTGTCAAAGGAGGACGCTGCAGCAGCACACCTGGATTTGTGCAACGAGCTCGAAGCGTTGGCCCTAGAAGGCAGCGACACCATCTACACCGACGGATCGAAGGAAGGAAAACGATCCGCATACTCACTAGTCCACTTTAAAGGCCAAGCCACTATCATGACTGAATGTCAGGCCCTGGGCGAGTATGTGGAAGTTGCTGATTGCGAGTCCTTCGCCCTCTTGCGCGCCATTTCCTATGCCCGTCAACTCCCAAACCCCACCGCCACCATACACATATTTGTCGACAGCCAGGCAGCCATTCGCAGGCTTGAAAAGCCCAACTACTGGACAGAGATGATCAGACAACTGCCACCAGCTAACAACGACGCCAACATCATCGTTAACTGGTGCCCCGGCCACATGGGCATTGCTGGCAACGAACGTGCGGATGAAGCCGCTAAAGCCGCCCTGGAACTAAATCCACCGGACAAACCCATCGTCACAGCCAGCTACTTAAAACGGGCGATGAAGGAACACGTGAAGAAGAAATGGCAAGAGTTGATCGAGACAGACAATCCATACGCAACCGGCTTTTGTGGTTCACACTACCGCAGAATGGGAGGAGGCATCGCAAAGATACAGAAGCCGATCCAAGGCGCACGTAACCTCACGACGGCCTTCTACCACCTCCTTATGGGTAAAGGATGCTACCTCCCAGCCTTGTTTAAAGCCAAGAAAGTCGACTCCCAAGTGTGCAGACACTGCGGTGAAGAGAACGAGTCGGTTGAACATGTCACGCTACACTGCCCCGCATTTCTTTCGCAACAAAACGATTTACGACTGGACCTTGGGGAACCGCCCACTATGCCCAAACTCTTCTTCTCCGATAAAGGGAAAGCAGCAATGCTGAAATTTATCAAGAATACAGGGTTCGGCACCTACAGGTGGTCACCAACATCCAATGTCGTCCTCCCAAACACACCGCCGACCTCCAGCACCACCCAAAACAGCAGCGTCCAAAGCCCTGCTTCCGGAGGACACCCACCTACAGCCCGCCTGTAGCCTACGCCTGGCTCCCCTCGCTCAAACCAAGCAGACAACACAAATGAGCACCAAAACAAACCCCCATTTTCCTTTGTCTACATAGAAAACAGAAAACTAGAAGGTCCCATGTAAAGATAGTTAAAATAGCTGGCCGCAGCTTAGAGCGAGCATGCCATGTCCCTAGATAGGATAATACGCATTTATGATTATAAAAAAAAAAAAAAAAAAAAAAAAAGACAGGCCGGCAGTGTACAACCTTAACAAAGCAGACTGGGTCAAGTTTGAGCAAATCCTGACGACCCGTGCGGGCCCTCTAGAAGCGTTCTTACAAGAACCAAGCGATGTCCAGGCATGTGCTACTGCCCTTACCGGGATCCTTCAAGAGGCGGCGCAAGCTGCAATCCCCCTCCGTGAATGGTGCATACGATCAAAAAGATGGTGGACTCCCGAACTGAAACTGAAGAGAAAAGTCAAATTGAGGGCTGAAAGGCTCTTCAAGAAAAACAAGATCCCAGAAGAGGTTTGGAAGTTCATCAGACGACAATACGAGAAAGACGTGGAAGCAGCGAAAAATCTGTGCTGGGAAACTTACCTAGGTAAAGCGACCGGCGCGGAGGTGTACGGACCATTGAAGTATACCAAACCTGCAACCACCACTGCTATACCTTGCCTTTCCTTCCAAGATCAGATAGCAGAAACCTTTGAGCAGAAGACAGAGGCGTTTATGTCCTTGCTTCGTACCAACGATGGTACTTCCTCAACCCAAGTAAGTGAAGTTCCTTTACCAAACCGCTTTACTCCAACCCAACCCTCGTCAACCACACCACCACCTACCAGCTTGCCGGATTCTTCCAAGTGGGAGTGGCCCGCGCTAGACAAAAATGAAATTGAACGGGCGATTATGTCGTCACCCAACAAGGCCCCGGGCCCAGATGGGCTATCCTTTGCCATCATACATAAAGCATATCGATTCGCGCCATCAATATTTAACCTCACCTACCAAAAAGTCTTCACATCGGGAATACATCCTGATGCCTGGAAGGAAGGTATTGGAGTTATTTTGCAAAAGCCAGGAAAGAAAGACTACTCACAGGTCAAATCCTACCGAGTAATCTCCCTTCTGAACTGCCTTGGCAAGGTAATGGAAAAGATATTTGCTTCGAAGTTAAGTTACCTCGCCACACTCAACAACGATCTGCTGGATGTATCGCAGCTAGGCGGCCGGAAACAGCTGTCCACTGTAGATGCGCTGATGCTCCTTAAAGACCAAGATGAAAGGTGGAAGGCCAAAGGGCTTAAAACCAGTATTCTTCTCATGGATATTAAGGGTGCATTCGACCACGTTCACAAAGAAAAATTACTCAGAAACATGCAAGAACTCGGTTTGCCAAACAACCTTACCCAGTGGGTAGAGTCGTTTCTGTCAGGCCGAAGCATCTCACTCAGATTCGAAGGACAGCAAAGTGCCGTCCAAGATATCAGTGTGGGAATACCACAAGGAAGCCCTATATCACCTATATTGTTCTTGATCTACGCAAGAAAAATAAAGGTGCAGCGCGCTCCAGTTAACCATCTACAACTAAGTTACATTGACGACTTTTGTGTCATGGTGGCTGCTAGATCCCTAGCAAGAAATTGTAGGGCCCTAGAAGACATAATGCTGGACCTCAAAGCCCAGGCAAAAGAAAATGGCATTGAATTTGAAGATGAGAAAACTGAACTCATCCACCTCACGAGATCAAAGGATTGGGAGACGTCCACAGTGCAAGCTTGAGACACGACCGTATATCCTAAGACAGTAATGAGATGGCTGGGATTCTTCCTCGACCAACGAATGCAGTTTTTTGAGCATGTCAAAGAGGTAGTAAGTAAAGCCGTAAAAGCTTTTATGGCCATTGCTAGACTCACTAAAATTGGGAGAGGTGTAGCGTCCCGCACAGCCAAGATTCTATACAACTGTTGCGTAGCCCCATCATGGAATACGGAGCAATTGTATGGAAAAAAGGACATATGCCGATGATCCAGCAGATAAAAGCCATGCAACGGGTGCAGAACCTCGGACTCAAAGCAATACTAGGTGCTTTCCAGGGCTCTTGCATTCATGCTATGCGAATTGAAGCTGGATTACTCCCTATAGAGGTGACGATAAAGATGGCAAAAAGAAGATACGCTATCAGAATCCTCAGCTTTCCGGAGCATCACCCCGTACGGCAAATACTCTCAAGAGAATTTGAAGGCTTAGAATCGGGGAAGACCTTAGCAGAGCTGGCACAACACCAGGTAGGTCCAAGACCTACGATTCTGCCACAGGTTTTTCTCGATGCTACAGAATTCATTGCAACTTGGGATATGGATAGATCTAGAGTGGAGTGGTTTGCCCCATGGCAAGCCCCGTTAGATCTATCTATACAGATCCAGCGTTCAACAAAAGAAGAAGTGGCCGCAAGCCACCCAAACTTGGTGAAACAACTGGAGCGGGAGGGTGCGCAAATCGTCTACACAGACGGTTCCAAGGAAAGTGACAAAAGCTCGTGGGCTTTCTTCCACCGCAACTCAGGCATGACCGCTAGCAATGCCGTGAGAAGCCATGTGGAGATCGCCGACTGTGAATGTTGGGCAATTGTCCAAGCAGTTCGTTTTTTACAAACCACACAAGGCAACAAAGTCATTTTTGTCGATTCGCAAGCTGCGATTCAAAGATTCCGCGGCATCAACTACTTCTCTCAAGTAGTAAGACAGCTACGAACCAAGGACGTCACAATTATGTGGTGCCCGGGGCACAGTGGCGTCGAAGGGAACGAGAAGGTGGATTTGGTGGCCAAAGAGGCCTTATTGAAAACACCACCAGAGAGGGGCTTTACCTCTTTAAGCCATGTAAAGCGTTTGGTGAGGGAACAGAGCATCAAGGAGTGGGATGCCCTACTCGGTGGAAATCGGAAAGAAGCTGTCGGTAAGCACTACTCCGCGGTAGTGCGAACCCGGTCAAAGCTAAGCACAAAAGGCCACCTCTCAAATGGTCCCAAGGCGCTCAGCTCAGCCTACTGTCAGTTGAAGCTGGGGAAAGACTACTATCTAACTTTCCTGGGAAATGCGAGGAAAAGGGATGATCCCGTCTGTCGAGTGTGTGGAGGGGAAGAAGAGGAGACGTTATCCCGGAACTCACTACCGTTACCCAATTGGTGAACGATGACCACTACATTGAATAGGCTGGTTGTATGACCAATGCCTCTGAAGGCGTACTCTCGGTCGATTATCTGATCGACCCCGAAAAATGTTTCCACCCCCGAGACCAGGAAGGTCCTCTCTTACCTCAAGGCCCATATCGGCTCTTACGGGCTCAACTCTGTGAGCAGCTTGGACCCTCCATTCGATGTGTGGAAACGCCTTGAGAAAACCTACATCCCTTTGAGACTCGCCAACATGATCCTGGAGAAACGGAACCTACTAGACTGAACTTTGGACAATTGAGGCATCTTTGAGAAATCCGTTCAGAATCTAAAGAGATTCCGCGAAATCTTTCGCCAGGGAAAAGCCGCCATGACCAAAACCTTCATCTTTCTCTGGACCGTCGCTAATCTAAGTGAACAGTTTGGGCCTTTTGATGGAAACTGGATGCAAACCATGAGAGCCAAAACTCTCCCAGACGCCATGTCCAAGGATGCCAGAAATCTAAGCAGCTCCGACGTGAGGGATAGATGCACTACGCCAGAAAACCCGACGCTTTGCTAACGCGGGAGTACTTCAGTGGTCCTGAAGACAATTACCAAGTATTTATGACCAATTCTTCACATGTTTCAGGGCCGAAGACTCATTCATTTCCAACGGGATTAAACCACTCATCCATCCTGGACGGTGCAGCAACTCGACACATCTCTTACGAAAGATGTCTCTTCTCCACACCGGCTCCTACTACGTCGAAAAGACATGGGATATTTTGGAAAGTATAAAGCAGTTTGAATGGGAAAGTGGAGAAAAGATCGCATGATTGTGATTTATCCTCTTCTTGATGATTCAACTAAATTCTAATTTGCGACCTTGGGAGGTTTTTCTCCGTTTACATGTCATTTCCAGAGTTGCTGGAATATGCTGAATCAATACTTCTTGACCTTGGGCTTGCAAAATCTTCTTATTCTCGTGATAATTTGTCTGTGTTTGCGGAACTTTTTCCCGCGCTAACAGAATTTTAATCACGCGATATTTGATGAGTTTTTTATTGTCTTCGCCGGTGTTTGCTTTTGGTTGTATTTCTCGAGTCTATGTTAATATTGTATCTTCCATCTTTGTATATTGTAATTATTGTATTCTATGTCTTGTGGTTTTATGTTTTCCTGAGGTATTCCTAGAATTCCCAAGGAGTATCTGAAACTACTAGTGCAAAACACACAAAACATACAGCATAAGCAACAAAACTAAACTCTAGGATTATTCGAGAACACAAGCTACAACACACACATAACATACACAAACACAAGATTTCCAAGATATTGACGAAATTGATGAACTTAGACTCTTTACCACTCTTGAAAACATCTCCGAAGCACAAACGTATAAACAACCTCAACTTTCACCCAAAGGAGAATAGTGGAATAAAGTAATGCAAAGTGAAGTATCGAGTCTCGAAGAACAAGACACATATACTCCTGTCGAGAGGAACGATCATCTAGAAAAGAATGTCATCAGAGGCAAATGGGTTTACAAGATCACGCGGAACTCTGACAACTCAATTGCAAAATACAAAGCCAGATGGGTTGTCAAGGGGTTCAACCAAATCTTCGGTGTCGATTATACTGATACATTTTCCACCACATGCAGAGCCGAGAACTACCGAGTTATCTTTATTCTTGCAACACATTACAAATGGCCCCTCCTTCAACATGATGTCAAGAACGCCTTTGTTCATGCCAAGATTGACACCGAGATATTCATTGAACTGCCAGATGGTCACTATCCCAAGTCCAAAATTGGAAAATTGAAAAAAGCTCTGTACGGTCTGAAACAATCACCAAGACTGTGGTACCAATTTCTGTCCCAAGCTTTAAAGGATTTCCACTTTAAGTGCTTACCAAGTGACGAAGGTATATTTCTCACACTCCAACCATTGACAATCCTTGTCTGCGACGTAGATGACATCGTCATCACCGGTGAAAACAGCACGTTTATACAACACTTGGACAAGAAACTAGAGTCTAAAATCCAAATCCAATCCCTTGGTGAAATCAATACATTTCTGGGAATCCAGATATCAAGAAATATAGAAACACAAGTCATCGAACTCCACCAACAACAATAAACCAAGAAGCTCCTTGAGAAGTTTGGGAAACACCATCATAAACCCTCAAAAACTCCCATGGAGGCCGGCCTGAAACTGAGATAAAATCCCAACGAAGCTTCACCAGAGAGTGTCACCAGTACCAGCAAGAAAGAGGTTGGCTCTATCTTATATCTGAGCATCAAGACAAGACCAGATATTACCTATGTTACCAACAAGCTTTCCAAATTCATGTCCAACCCAAGCCGAGAACATTTCACGGCACTTGAAAAGCTCTGGAAGTACCTGGTGTTCACCCAAAATCACAAGCTCACCTACAATTTTCAGGATATCCCATCACTGATCGGATATGTCACTGCAGATTGGGCCGGTGATCTTGTCGGCAGGAAAAGCACAACTGGGTATATCTTCTACTTCGGTGTTCACAATCCAGTCAGCTGGCACTCAAGTCTTCAGAAATGTGTCTCTCTCTCCAGCTGTGAAGCGGAATATATTGCTCTCAAGGAGGCCCTCAAGGAAGGCATTTATCTCAGCACAGCTACTTTGCCAATATTACAGCACCTGCAAATCCAACAAACGAGACCGCTCCCCATTCTCGTCGATGATCAGTCTGCCATCAAGCTGTCGATGAACCCAGAGTTCCATGACAAAACGAAACACAATGATATCTCGTACCATTTGTCAAGAGAGCAAGTACAAGAGAACAGAGCTACAGTGTTGTATGTACCAACAGTGGAGCAAAAAGCCGCTGGAGTCACAAAACCTTTCGATGGCGTCAAACAAACGGGGTTTTTGAATGTCTTGAGCACATTTACACGTGAGAAGTATAGATTCATAGAACAGTCTTCATAGTGTACATTATTAATACCAATAATGAATACCAAATCTGAATGTAACAAACATGTTGTCGACAAATGAGGAGATACCCACCCCCGAGACTCAGCACCAAGTCCGTCACTTATGAATCTTTCGATGGAGGGGCTTAGTATTGAGAATTTTGTCTATCTCCGTCGTTCGTCAGGGATCACGATGGGCGCTTTTACTCAACATTGCTGAGTGGCTTCGTCGACCAAGGATTCATGAGGGTGACGGATCCGGTGCGCAAAGTATGTTTTTGGAGGTACCTCAATGTATACAACGATACATCAAGATGAATACAATACACCCCACGCAGATTGAGGGGGGGATCAAGGCATATCTAAAAATACGAGTGCACAACCCGCAAAACATGCCACAAACACAAGACAAAGGAGACAAAAAGAGTCAACGTACAAATAAACAAACATGCACAAAGATACAAACAGCACATAGCCAGAAAGGTCGACTCTCAACTGTGTAGACACTGCGGCGAAGAGAACGAGTCGGTTGAACATGTCACGCTACAGCGCCCCGCATTTCTCACACGACGAAATGATTTGCCACTGGACCTTGAGGAACAATCCACTATGCCCAAACTCTTCTTATCTGAGAAAGGGAAAGCAGCAATACTGTATCAAGAAGACGGGGTGCGGGACCTATAAGTACTCACCAACCCCCGCTGTCGCCCTCCCATCCACTCCGCCAATGTCCAGCGCCAACTCAAACAGCAGCAACCAAATTCCTGCCACCGGAGAACAATCACCTGCAGTCAACCTGTAGGCCATGCCTGGCTCCTCTCGCTCAAACCAAGCAGACAACACCACCGAGCTCCAAAACAAATCCCCACTCTTTCCTATGTCTACAGAAAAGAGAAAACTGGAAGGTCCCGTGTGTAGACAAGATAGCCCGCCCGCAGCTCAAAGCGAGCATGCCATGTCCCTAGATAGGATAATAAGCATTTATGATTATAAAAAAAACATAGCCACATAGGTCAAAGTCCATAGCACGGAAGAGAGAGACAACCGACGAAATAGAAAACTTGGAAATCAGATATCTGTGGAGAACAAGAATCAATGAATAGATATGTGAAGCGACGGTAAACAAACTCCGCTCAAAACACGGGGGGGACCATCCACCTCTGATATTAGACAAGTAAGTATCTACCCGATTTCGTAAGAAACATACCGGTGGGTGGGAAAGAGAAAGGGAAAAAGAAAGCTGGATATAGATGGAGTGTTATTGTGTTCGCGATAGTTGTTTTCGGATTCTATATACAAAGTGGGTGGGGTGGACTGCCTTTGCTTGTATGTAGTTTCGACGAGTTGCTGGAAGTGACAACCCAGTATATATACATTGCAGCATGTTGATCTAGTCCTGATATCACTTTTTGCGCCAATCCCCAGTGAGCTACTGGAGACCTGGTCATGTATCCATCTGCGTGGAACCTTTACCCTACTTGAGGCCAAAGTTACTCACCGTCTGGTTGGCGTTGCAACTTTATCAATTGATAATCATTCCCCCGGAATTTTTGACTTCCAACTATACTATTTAGTCAGTCATCCTTTTGTTGCATGTGTACTTTCGCCCACATGGCCGTGCAATGTTCGCGTTGTTTCCTCACATTCGGCGTGAATGCTTCCATGGTATATGTCACGGAGGTTTATGTGTCATGTTTTGTGTTTTGTATGTATGCACATTGTAGATGTTCGTGCGGCTTTTTGTCTCATAACCATACGTATTTATCGTCGTGTCTAAGGACGTGGGATGCTTGATGTGAGCTATGGGCCGGCCATCTTATCCCCACACAGGACCATGCGATTTTCTGCCTTCTGTAGACAGGAACGAGTGGGGCTTTGCTTTGGAGCTCAGCGGTGTTGTCTGCTTGGATTGAGAGGGAGGAGCCAGGCATGGCTCACAGGTTAGCTGCAGGTGGTTGTTCTCCTGATCCAGTAATCTTCATTGCAGCCATCTGAGTTGGCGCTAGAGATCGGCAGCGTGGGTGGGAGGGCGACAATGCATCATACGTCATGTTGTTGTGGAATCAAAGCGACGCAATGTAGCGTGACATGTTCAACCGACTCATTCTTTTCACGGTAGTGTCTACATAGTTTGGCGTCGACTTTCTTCCGCTTTCAATAATGCTGGGAGGTAGCATCCGTTACCGACGAGTAAGTGGCAGAAGTCTGTCGTTAGGCTGCGTTTGCTTTGGAGCGCTTTCTGTAGAAGGTCAAAGTGTCGTGGTAAGGTTTTATTCGGCGGCGAATAGTAAGTATACTGCATTGGCAATTTGTGAATTTTGAAGTGTCTAACGCATGTTTTTCGTGGTTAGGGCTAATGGCATGGACGATAGTCCTGTTTCCAGTTCTGCGGCCCGTTTTGGGTGAGATGGCCCGTAACATGTTGCGCTTGGTAACACTGTACTGGAGGCTCTCGACTTCTCCTGTCAGGCCTACGAGTTTCTTGACGGTCCACCAAAGTTTGAAGCCATGTCCAGCAATAGGCATGATGCCGTTTTCTTGTCATGAAATAATTCTATTCGTTCCTTCTGGGGACATGGCAATGGCTTGTCTTTCCCCGATAACGTGGAGCTAAACTAGTCTATGTGTACCTACGTAAATCATGTACGGGGCACGT
This sequence comes from Huntiella abstrusa, assembly GCA_025685495.1. Lineage (NCBI taxonomy): Eukaryota > Fungi > Ascomycota > Sordariomycetes > Microascales > Ceratocystidaceae > Huntiella > Huntiella abstrusa. The sequence continues at coordinate 299,159 of JAJNMT010000269.1, read as the reverse complement.
CTAGCTACACAACCAGGGCGCTTCCTCTTTTTCGTTCTATGAATCCCAATCCCCCACTCAACTCCGAACTCCATGTTTGCCTCTTCCGATTGAATAAATGACTCAATGAATCCTGAGCCGAAACCACTAGCCACAAAGCAACACACTCGTAACTTGACGCACCCCTAACCATAACCAGACAAGAAGCAACTAGGACAGAAAAGGTCAAGGAATATCTGAAACTACAAGTGCAAGACACGCAAAACATACAACATAAGTAACAAAGCCAAAATTCTACTATTAGTCGAGAACACAAGCTACAACACACACATAACATACACAAACACAAAACACAAGACACCAGAAGACAACATACAAATAAACAAACACACACAAAAGATAACATAGGAACATACACGAACAATGCGAGACGCATCAAAACAAATAGTACATAGCCATAAAGGCGAAAGAACAAAACGCAGAAGAAAGAGATGACCGACGAAGTAGAAAAGTTGGAAGTCAAACATTCTGGGAGAACAAGACTCCATGAATAAGTATGCGATGGCACAATAAGCACACCTCGCCCAAGACACGCGGACGATATACGCCCGAGATAACTAGGCTCTTTATGCCCGAAACAGCTTGCCAAAAGTGCGCGCAGATCTTGAGGCATTTTACGCCCGAGACGTACGGACAATATACTGCCGAGATACGGAGGAGATCCTCCGCTCGAGGTCAGGTGCAAATCCCTTGGTGACGCAATCGGACAACTCGGCCGGCACAAGATAAGCAGAATTCAAAAGTTCCGATTTGGAACATTCCAGCAACTCTGGAAATAACATATAAGCGGAGACAAATTTCCATACTTTGCAGATAGAACTTAGAATGATCATCACTAACAGAATACACATTTTTAATTATCTTCTTCCTAACCTTCTTTCTTCCTTTACTATCTTACCCCTATATTTCTTACAAAAGGAAAGAAAATGAAAGATGTAAAAAAGGAAATACAATTACGACAAGATTTCCAGTAGAGCGCTTCACGCCCTGGGGAAATGCTTGCCATCAGGGAGTTGAGACTGACTGTGTGTTGAAAGCAGCTATGGATGGCAGGACAACTGCAGCCTTCGTTGCTCTCACTTGACGGGGGATTGACGCTGCTGGTGGTGGCGCACCCTATAGAACCGGCTTGGGAACCAGACCGCATATGGTGTGTGAGAGGCTTCTTGAGGGCGATGGGGTTTGAGGCTACCACTAGTGGGCGCCGGACTTTGTTGTTTTGAAGAAGTCAAGCATTGTTTGGTGACCTTTCTTTGTGAAGTACATACATCCTTTAGATATCCAGTGGCTCTCCGATGTCGTGCCGAAGCTGGTCTTGGGCGTCTCTAAAGGCTGGGCAGTTCAGTGAGGTGTGGGTACCCGTCTCTCTTTCCAGACGACAACGCCTACATAGATCTAAGTCGACCGTTCTCGCGTGGAGCAGAGCTAGGAGGTAGTTAGTTCCCTCTGCCCACCAGGAGATGATAGAAAGCGATGGTCAGTAAGCGGAATCTTTGAGGGGTTTTCGGACGGGTAACTTGCTACCACCCAATCCGCTGTAATGTTCGCCGCGGGAGACGGAATCTCCTTCGCTCCTAGGCCAGGTGAAGTTGGTTTGTCACTCCGTCATGGCTTCTTCGCGCATGGTCCTTTTAATATTGCTCGCAGTCACCTTGGGTTTCCGAATGAAGGCTAGTTGCAAGGCAATGGGCATGATTACAGTTTGGTAGAGTTGCCGGAAGGTGTCTGTCGACAGACCGCGGCGTTGGCCAGTCAGGCGGGCGATCCTGTCGTATGCATCCTCGACTTCATGGACACGCTCTTGCACATGCAGATTGAAACGCAGGTGTGGATCAAGGATAAAACCGCGCCATTTCGCTGTTTCACTTGACGACATTTCGAGGCCCACCACTCTGACGCATGCGTCTTTTGACTTGGCAGATTTCATGCAGCGCATTAGTTCTAGCTTTGGGGATTCTAACTCGATGCCTGCTTCATGGGCTGTCCACGTGAGGTGTTTGACATGTCGGTTCCAAGTCGGCAGCCGGATTTGATCTGTTTCGAGGCGACGGCTACTATGGTTTCATCAAGGGAGGCAAGAACCGGGAACTGTGTAGACAGTTGTGCGAGCGGTGGTAGGAGTCTCAGTGTGCGAGCGTCCACCAGGAACAGCATTGGCGGGATCGGGCTGCACCGGGCCACTCCACCGTTGATGCCAGCGAGATTACCGATTTGATTTTGGATCTCCAGTTGGGCGTGGCGTGACTGGGAAGCTGTCAATCCACGTGGGGTATTGGACCGGGAGCCCAACTTCCTTGCAGGCTTTCAAGAAGGGTTTCCTGTGGACATGGTCGGAGGCTCGTTTCACGTCCAGAAAGGCATTGCTCACCGTGAAGTTTTTTCTTTTTCCATTCAGGTATCTGGCCCATGAGGAGGAATCCACTGTCGATAGCGGAGCGTTGATGGCGTCCTCCGATTTGACTGGGATCCAAAACTCGATCATCGGTTGAAGCCATGAAGCTGAGGCGTCGGGCATAAATCTTTTCTACCATCTATACTGAGCAATTGAAAAGAACGATTACGCCGTGGACATTGACAAGCGGGTAGTGGGGCTTGCCATTCTACGGGATGATGACACCAGGGCCTTGGCGCCACGCAGATAGGTGCACGGCTAGGTCGGAGTGTTACCATGAACAAGCTCAGGTGCCACCAATCTTTCCTATTTGGGAGACTGGTATGACCTCTAGGGTGGTCTTTGGTTTGGCGGGCTCCCCGCCATAGTTAGATAGCCTTTTCTTTTCTTTAACATTTCACGTTCCTGTATTTTGCGGCTCCCTTATAGAGCACTGTATTACAAACAGTTCACAGTTCGCTCATATGATGAGTGCGGGGTGTGATTTGAGTGCTTGTTGGGCGACAATGGGGGCCATGTCGTGTGGACCAGCGGGCCTGTTGGGGAGCGTCGAATTGATCGCCCAGTGGATTTCATTGTCGGTGATGGTGTCAGAGATAAGAGTTACTGAGGGTCCGGATGCGGCGATGGGGTCAGACACCCATGATGACGCGGTTAAACATTGACGCATTCCAGACCTCTCCGTGGGAATGCTTCCAGATTTCAGCTGGCTTATGGAACAGGCAGGCTAGAATGGCGTGCAAGACCTAAGAGTGTGTCTTGGCCTGACGTACATGCCAATGGATTGGCTCCGAATCTGGTAGGCATACTGATGAAATGAGGCTCCGGAAACTATATCAGGTACCCCAAGTGACTGTCCATAGAAGATGAATAAGACCAGAGAGTGGTGTGTTTCCCATATTGCACTTCAGCAACCCATTTCTTTATCAGATGGTGGCCCAGGACATTTTCGCGCTGTAATAAGGTGACAGTTCCAATAGTTCATCAGACCGGTTGCTGTGGTCTTGCTTGCCGTCTAGGATAGACATGTCAAGGGCTAGCCACGAATAGGACATTGAATACGGGAAAAACAGACTTCGTTGGAGAAGAAAAGGAAAGAAACGAACGCTATGCAGAGTGGGGATCGGCTGGAATTTATACCAGAAACTAGGCAAAGCCTAGAGGTTTGTAAACCCTAACAAAAACAGAAGGCATTTTCTCCTCATGGAATTTGTGCCGCACGATACCGGCGTGTTTGATGGTGGGAACCATATTAGGCCGACTCCTGCGGGTTTACTTCAAGGCAGTTTAGATTTTCGAGCCTTGTGCGTTTCCAAGTAATACAGTCTAGTGGTATTTCTTTGCTGCCAGTATGGCTCTCCTGATAGCTTCGCGGTCATGTTTGTATAGCCAGAAGGGAACTCGGTCTTTCTCGTACATTCTTTCGGTGCGCTTGGCTAACTTTCTCAGTTTGGCTTGTTAAGGGCTAGTCTTAAATTAGATGTTAAATGCAAGAAACAGAGACTTTGTTAACGAAAGAGGAGAAGAACGAAAACTCTGCAGGGTGGGGGCTGCCTGGGATTTATGCCATGTATTAGGCAGAGACCAGAGGGTTGCACACCATAACGATAAGGGACCAGCAAAAGGTCGAAAGTAACGTGAAATATCAAAGGAAAGAAAAAACTATCTAATTATGACGGGGAGCACGCCAAACCATGAACCGTCCTAGAGGTTACACCAATCTCCCAAAGAGGAAAGACTGGTGGCATATAAACTTGTTCGTGGTAACAGGTGGTTTGCTTGGCCAGTGTCTCGAGGTAGGTTGGTGTCTTGTTCAGAGTGGTGGTGGAGGACACCGGGATGGGTACGGACTCGGACGGTTTATTTGTGTTAGAGTCCGTAGGGGCTCTGCCAAGTTACCTTCGGGAAGACCTAGGTTTAGTGTCAGTGTGTATATCACGTTCCAGGGGATGTTGCTTTCTGAGGAAGCCCATGATCGTCGCTGCGAGGGCGTGCATTTCGTGGTATGTCTCCGGCAACTTGGCCGCGAGGGGATCTTCAATAAGGTCCATGGCTTGGAAGAGCGTGTTGTGTGACCTGTACTCAGTAGTGGGTACGGCAGTAGTGACCGATGCATTGCATGGGTGATCGGGAAGTTCGTCACTTTCGGCGTGTACGGTTTCCATAGTCTTGAATGCGGACGGAGACGCGTCGGCGTCCGAGTCCACCCCGAGGTGTGTGTTATGGGGATGATTTCTTGGAAGATATTTGGATGGTTCGCAGAGAGCTTTGTCGGCCTCGGCCTGTGAGTCTCCCGGCTCAGATACAGCGCGTGTCATTGTTGGACGTCAGCATGCTGATGTCAGGTGCTGTGAATGAATGAATGAATGAAAATTTTTGCTCTTTTTAGTAACTAAATAAAACCTAATCTATGTAGTGCCTACTGATACGTTGCATGCTTAGCGGGTTGAAATGACTATAAGTGAACCGACCAAATACTGATCAATCGCTGACGAGTGCGCTGGGCCAAAGTACTTAGGAAATGATGCAGTGTGTTTGAGTGCAAGAATCGTGGTATGTTAGGGTTTACAACCAGATTAGGCTTTGCCTTTGACTCTATCGTCACTTTCCGCACTGGAAGCATTTGTCATCATTTGTCAGATGTTACGAAGCGACCAGCGTCAGCGAGACGACCAAGGGTCTGACCGGAGATTACCAGCCACCGAGTGGTTGGTGGTCACAAGGGGTCAAGTTGTTGTTCTATTTATCGTCTACCTGATCACAAGGGGTCAAGCCGTAACGAGCACACATAAAAGGTGTCATCAGCCCGACTCAGCCATCGAGTGTATTCTTGCTTCCTTATCAAAATTCGTGTTACCTGTCCTTCCTGTCCGATTATTAGTGTGACCTTTGTGACCCTGACATGGTATAAAGAGCCATTACAGGCTCTACTTGATTGATTAGTTTAGTCTGCTTCTTTATCGAACTCCTTGTTACCTGTCTTTATTGTCCGATTCTGTGTGTTTACATCGACCCCTCACAGCATAGGGATGTAGCAATGAATTCTCGGTCTTGGGAGAGGCTGTAAAGATATGAAATTGAGCAAGTTCGCGGATCGTTATAGAAACGTAGGGTCAATGATAATAGGTGAACTGTCATAAATATATAAATGCTTCGTCTTCTAAGTTCTATCATAGTTTTCTGAAAAGCTATCCTGACATATCAGCTACCAACCCTATCGACATTCGTGTACCATAACAACCCTAATGACGCCATTAAGCCAAGACGACTTCACCTCAAACTGTGACAGAGGCCTTCTGCGGTCTCTATTGCCTCGATCCTATACGACGTGGGCTCTGCTCGACGTTGGTCTACCTTGACAAGCTGCCATAAGGCAGGATTGTTTGTTGATGCCTGCGCAACACGCCCAAGCCAGTGTTCGGCCTCTTCTGTGTCGGGAATTCTGCGAAATTCGGTCTTTGCCTGCATGGCTGCCGACGAGGATGCCTGCCTCGTACGTTTCCGGAACCTGGAGTCCAATCCTCTCCAGTGAGTATAGGCCGCTCGCAGATTCCCTGACCACCAACCCTGGGGTCCGTTGGAATCTCTCTTTGGTGGGGCTAATTCGTCTGTCGCAACAAGGAGTTTTGTCAGGCAGTGAGCCGGTTGTAAGAGACTCATTGTATATAGCCCTTGCATCATATATGCGTTCGTGTTATGATGGGCCATAAAGGTTTCCGTTTCTTGCAAAATCTTTGCATTCCAGCACTGTTTCATATACCCAGCGTGGTATCCCGTCACGCCACAAGTTCGTTCAATAAAAACACCTTCAACATTTCGCGTATCTGTATCAGTAACACGTGACCACCCTTACAAAACAAGTACGCCGTAAACTGGGGCTAATGACGGGTGTTAGCACTTAGAAGTTTACATCAGACAGATACTACGGTAGATCGTGGATACAGCGGGAAACCCGGCAATAGATTGACACCAGAATCGGACCTACTGGGCCATTTCGAGCGAGGCAGATGGGTATAAGATGTTAGGGTATGCAACACTCTAGGCTTTGCTTCATACCTGATATAAATTCCAGACGGCCCTCATTCAGAGTGATAGATATTCTCCGTCGCCACTACCGGAAAGGTCCGCGAAGGTGATGGATATCTTTCTGGGGAAATCTGGTCTTCCGCTCAGGTCGTATATCATGGGTATGAGGTGCGGGTTGCGAACCTACACCTTGACAAGCCAGCAACGGCAGTCAGCGTCGCAGGTTCGATTTTCCCGGAAAGTGGTGTCTTCCGAGCCGATTGGCCCTCAAGTGGAATGGTATTCACCACCCCCCTGAACTGTCCAGTGCACCAGATTCATGCGTTACGAAAATGTCCAAAAGTGGTGCAAGAAGGGGAAGAAACTCTGCTGCAAAATAAGCCCCATTGTTTCTGTGGAGGAAGCCACGACCCAGCTGAGTGCGCCGAGTGCTCTGTTTAAAAGGACTGATGTTCCAAGGCTCTACAGAAGTGGAAGGAAACCCGTCAGCAAGACCAAGATTATTGGAAGGCCAGACGCGCGGAGTATGCAAAGTCATGCGCGGAGCTGCTTTTGCCGGAGGTCATCCAAGAAGAATCTCCCGAGTCCCAGGGTTCGTCCTCACAGAAAAGGAATAAACAGGAGTGCACGCCCGAAGTGTCTGCCAGACGTACAGACCCTGAGAAGCAACCCAAATAATCCTCCTCCCCCGATATCATGATCGTGGACGCCCCTGTCATGGACCCTCTCTTTCCCCCTACTTCCCAAGAATCCCCCCGCCTGACCACTTCTACTTTGAACGGCCTGGCAGGCGATAACCGGGCCAAGTCATAGTAAGCATGCATAACACACGTTTGCTTCAGTGAAACCTCAACAGGAACAGTGATTGTCTCCAAGGCGCACTATAAACCGGAGCAGATGTCCTAGTCCTCCAGCAGCTTCCCGGCTGGCGATAAAAAGGTGATTGCAAGACAGCGGAAAAACTGGGGGAATACCACATCCTCGGAGATTTGGGTGCGGCAGCGCTACTCGTACAAAGAAAACAAGTTTTGCGGGCGAGGATAGGGAGCGAATACGTGATAGCGTGTGTGGTCGGTGGAGTCTGCATGGGGTCTATTTACCAGAAGCAGCGTCTGAGTGCGGATGGGCTTGCGCTGCGTGCAGTCCGGCCCCCGGAGTCTTTCGTCATCATAGGAGATTTTAACGCACACTCCGCACGTTGGGGTGAAGAAAATATAAGAATAGATGCGTACGACAGATTTCTTGCAGATCGGTTTATAGATAAAGGTGCTCACGTTGTTACAACACTAAGCATGATTACATGGGAGAGAGCAGGTCGTAGTACTACCATAGGTGATACAGTGACCTATAAGGGGGCGGCAAAAAATAGGAAGTAATGTGAAATGTCAAAGGAAAGGAAAGCTATCTAATTATGACGGCGAGCATGCCAACCATAGACTACCCTACAGGTTGCACCAATCTCCCAGAGAGGAAAGACTGGTGGCACCTAAACTGTTTTCACGGTAACAATGGACCTCCAGATTACCCCAGGCGTGTAGTCGTCTTCCGAGGGTGACGCGGATCTACCTGGTTCGAATCACAGAGCACTTTTGGGGACAGTTTGGGTTACGAGGGACTCAAGGGAGTCTCCTCGCTATACCCGAGACTGGAGAAACGTTAGCAGTTTACTGTCTGGTCGAGATTATTTTGCCGGAGACACTGGGGTGCATAAGCATGCCGGAAGAGTTAGATTCCGCCACCGAGACATTAGTCACCAAATTTGTAAGAATATCCACAAGTTATCAATACAGATATGCGAGATGTTGAACGCGTTCTTGTTAGGTTAACTTGTTGTGTGGCGGGATAGCACACCGGGTATATAAGGCAGTGATGGGATGCAAAGATTTTGCAAGGAACCGAATCCTTCATGACCCATCGTAACCCAAACGCAGACATGATTCAAGGGTTATACACAATGAGTCTCTTGCAACCGGCTCACTGCGTGGCATGCTTCTGCCTTCCCGGATCAAACCTTTTGTTCTTGTCATTTTGACGGTTGTTGTTGTTGTTGTTGTTTTATTCAACGTCTGCCCAACTAGCGATACGACGGCTCCCCAAGCAACAACGGACCAAAATGAAACCGGCATCCCAGTATCCTCCATCATCTTGTCGGTTGTTGTTGTTGTTGTTTTATTTTACGTCTACCTAACTAGCTTTATCTGTTAATACGACGGCTCCCCAGACAAGTTAAAACCCCAAATGATAATGTCCTCCTAGAATCCTTCCTTGGGTGGTCGGCAATTGCGAGAATGCCTAAGTATAGAGGTCCTCCCCCGACCAAACAAAGAGCCAGGTGAAAAATTTAAAAATGAACAAAGAACAAAAATAAAAAAACACCGAGGGGATCTATATTCGGCATGACCCGAAGGCGCCCTGCGGAGCCCAGGCCCATCCTGGTATTTTTGGCCTGCGGCCGATCCAGCAATAAAATCAAAAATCAGTCGCGACAGTAGTTTTGTATCCATCCGATACGGGGGACCTGTGACATATCCATTTCCTCCAGATGGTGTTCTCTTCTTTTTCCTCACCGCCGCCTCCGTGACCTCCCACTCCAGGCCCTCGGGCCTTCCTTTTCCGCCTGTACCTCCTCCTGCCGTCTTCCGGCTTCTCCATCGCCCTCAACACCCGGCTTCGCGGCTTCCACTTCATCCACTTCCATCGCGTCACCGAGTTCCTCATCCAACTCCATCTTCTGCACCTCTTCTTCCCCGCTTCCCCTTCTCAAAGCAGACGTTGTTGTCATCCTCGGCCGTAATTCCTCCATGTTGCGACGTAGAACCGAAGCCACGAAACTCGTCGACTTCGGCTTGCTCAGTAACTTGTCTGCAAACTTGAAAGACCACGGGCATTTGAGCGCCTTGCACGTTCACCAATGAGCCCGATCTTTTTCTTTACCGCAGAGTGGACAACCCAGCGTAACATCGTGACCGAACTTGCTATGATAGTAATCACAATCTCCGTGTCCGGTCTTGGCTGCCAGAATGTAGCCAAGCTCAACTCGTTCGACTTTTCCGTAGTGCTTGAAATGAAGGGGCTGTACGCTGGTCATGTCGATATCTCATTTGTATCCCCTCTCGCTAGCCAACCACTTATTAAAGTCCTCGCGGAGTTGGTTGCGACGCCATCTCCAGGCTTCGGCCAGGCCTAAAATGGGCGCCGAGACAACTTCCTTGCACCCTTCTTTTGCTTCTCTATCCGCCTGTTCGTTACCTGCCAGACCGACGTGGCCTGGTACCCAAAACACTTGTACTTTCCTCGCAGGGTCTTCGTCTTTCCAGTCTGCCAGAATACGTCTGGTCTCGTCAATGGCCTCCTGCGATATGCTATTGTGGATGGCTGCGTTACGCAACCGCGACACAACACTTTGGTTGTCTAGACACATCCAGATCTCGGTGGCGCCTGCGACTTTCGTGGCGCGCCTAGCGGCTTCTCAGGTCGCCTGTGCTTCAGTGTCTGCTACTTCTCTCCATATACCGAGTGCCGTGTGACCCGACTCGATGATATCGTTGTCCATAGTGATGACCCAACCTGCTCTAGTGTTTCCTTGTTTATCTTTGGAGCCGTCCGAGTATGCTATGACGGTGGATGAGGTAGCCGTGAGGATATCCTCCAAGTGTCTAGCTGCTTCACTTTCTTTATCGAGCCAGAGACGGGGGGGCATGTGGAGACTGCGTGCTGGTGGGCTGAGAGTAGTATGCTTGTCCATTTTAGCCGGCAACATGTCAGTCAAGTTCTTCACCACTGAGTTGTACCGCGGCGCACGTAGTATATGTTTGTCGTCCAGTGTGTGCAGGCGGATGGCTTCTCTCCGCTTCTCATCCTGCAGGAGGAGTTCGAATGGTGGGAAAGCGGCCATGTGGTGAAGGCATCCGATGCTTGTCGTTCGGTAGACGGGTAGAGCCGCCCTAAGACATCTGCGGATGGCTATGTCCAGATTGTTTAGAACCTTCTGTGGAAGTTTCGTGTCACCCCAAGCGACTGAGCCGAAAAAGGGCCCTGCTGGGACCACATGAACGTACTGCCGTCAATATACTAGCTGTGCTTGCTCCCTGGTAAACGCCACCGAGATATCTCATGGTGTTTGCAACTCTAGTAATGCTGGCGGTGACAATTCTGGCGTGTTCGGTGTAACTCAGCCTGGCGTCTATGTGCATTCCTAGCCAGCGAAGTGTTTCACTAGGTGGTGTGGCGGAGACGGTGCCGTAATTGCGAATTGTGACGGATGGGTTTTCGTTGATCCTCCTCTTCCCCTTCAGGTAGATGAGTCTAGTCTTGTCCGGATCAAGTTCAACCCTGTTGTGAGTAGTTCAGGTTGTCACATCTCTCATCACGTCCTCGATGACCCGGCAGTTCACGTCAAAAGACTTACTGCTGACTATCAACGCTCCATCATCGGCATACCCGAGCAAAGCTGGGAATTTGGCGTAAAGGGGGCACATGAAGAGCATGTAGAGAATCGGCGAGATTGGTGATCCTTGCGGTAGGGAACCCCCTACTTTTCTCGTCGTCTTGAGCTCATCAGTCCATAGCGATACCTCTCTTTCCTCCATGAAACTTCTTGTCCAATTGCATAGTTTTGTGGGCCAGCCGAGTTCGACCATACGGCCTTCCATCATAGCTGGGCTGACAGCGTCGAAAGCTCCTTTGACATCAAACGTCAGGAAAGAGGTGACATCTCTCATGAACTTGCCATCTTCAATCCGAGATTGGAACTCGGTGAGCAGATCTGTCACTGTCCTCTTCGGGGCCGCGCACATGTAGTTGCTAGGGATGATGTTGTGTTCGATGGTTTCCTTAGTGAGCCGTCTTGCGATCATCCTCTCCAGGCCCTTGCCAAGGGTGGGCAGAAGTGATGTAAGACGGTATGCACGAGGACTCGAGCGGGGCGTTTTGGGTTGGGGATAACGACGAGGTTGGCTTGTTTGAATATCTTGGGATGGTAACTGTTTTCGAGACACGTGTTGTACAATTTCGTGATGGTGTCACCAAGAGGTCCCCATGCCCGTTTCCAAACGTCGTTCATTATCCCGTCAGATCCCGGGGCAGTATTTCTGGGGAACCAGTTAGCTGACGTAACTTCGTTCTTGGAGAGCTCCGGCTACTCTCTTGCTGCGGGGTTGGGCTCTCTATCAAGGCGGACTTCTGGCACATAAGGTTTCATGTGAGTATCCAGCAGGAGACTGACTGATCCCTCGGTGCTTTTGGTTTGGGTGTCGTCAGGCCTTTTCAGGAGAGGGATCTTGCGATCAGGTTTCGGCTGTCTCCAGGTAAGAGCACGATAGATGTCTTTAGGCTCTGTCAGGTCTTTCATAATCTTATTCATGAGGCCAGCTTTAGCTCGCTGTACCACCTTGCGCATACTCCATCTTTCGTTACTGAGCCTGGATTCGCTGGTGTCACAGGGATCGTCTCGGTTGACGGTGCGTGCGTCCCGCATGCGGGCGTTCTGATCTCGGCACTCCTTGTCCCACCAAGACTTAAGTACAATGCTCGATGCGGTCTTGGGGGTAGACGCCTCCAGCGTCTTTTCAACTACCAGCATCAACTGGTGGGCCATTCTCTCAGTATTCTCAATGTCGATGTCTTCGGTATCTAATAACTGGTTGAGGTGACCAACGTTTCTCTCATACTCTGCGACAAAGCTGTCGAGGCTCATTCTCCCCAAACGTCACTTCGTCTCAGGCTTTTTGCGAGTGGTTTTAACTCCGAGTCTAATCTCAACAACCTCATGGTTGTTGGAGCTGCCGTCAATGATCTTCACTTCGGGCTTCCACTTCGCTATCGTGACTGGTGGGGCAACGCATAGGTCGAGCACTTTTCCTCGATCATGAGTGGGCTCATTGCGGTCATTTATGACCATGGTGTCGGTCTCGGAGAGCCACTCATCCAGCAAGTTACCGGCTGTATTCGTCTTGTCGTTGGCGTCCCAAGTTCCGTGGTGTGCATTGAAGTCCCCCGCGGCGATCCACCCAATGTCTTTTTCGATGGTGGTGAACTCCACAAGGCCAGCGCCAGCTCTGATGCATCCTTCCGGGGCGCTATAGACTCCAAAAATTTGTAGCGGGCCCATGTTCGTTTTGATTCGGACCTGGCACAGATTCAGATGGGTCTGATGGGTCTCGAGGGTGGCAACGTCTTTGCGAACATAGGCGACGCTGCAAACAGGGTCTTTGATGTCGTAGTCGTTACTGTACATAATGTACTCATGGTTCGTCTTGCTCTTACACTTCGCTCCTGAATGAAAGGGTTCCTGCATTAGGATGATGTCCACTTTCTGGTCAACGGCCAGTTTGAAGATTAGAGTGCGGTTGCTAGCTCCTCTCCTTGCGTTGACGCTCTAAATCGTCAGGCCTCCTAACATTTGTCAGTGCGAGGGGGGTTGGTCTTGGAAGAAGCCAGAGGCGGCAGAGGGGGTGGCGTGTTGGACCGGTGGCGCTTTCTGCCGGCCTCCTCGCCGTCATTCTCAGCGGTATCGCGGTGAACCTGAGGTCTGCGTACTCGCGCTCCTCTTGCGCATTCACGGTCGCCTGGGGAGTGGCCCGGGGTACCGCAGTCCAGACAATCTCTGGAAGGCGTCCGGCATCTGACAACTGAGCATTTGTTCTGGCTCCCTTCGAAAGTCACGCTGGCGGGAAGTTTCTTGCCTTCGGGCATGTCGAGTCCCACTCTCAAGGTAGCATCGTTAAAACGCTTCGTCTCGACTTGCCACTTGATCGACTTGACCTGGCCACCGGTCGTTTTGTTGTTGTTGTTGTTGTTTGTTTGTTTATTAGAGTCCCTTGTAGCCGAACTTGTCCGCTAAAAGGTCGGGACTCTGGCCACCGGTCTGTTTGGCAATTTGGCTAGCAAACCATTGTTGTTAGGGTTTGCAACCCCAAGAGGCTTTGCCTGTGACATCATCGTTCCTCGTGACGCCGAAGTACCAGTCGTCACATCTTTCCTCGCCACACCGAAGACCATCACATCGTTCTTGCCACGCTGAGGCATCAGCTGGTCATCCTTCGCCACCACAAGTCCTTTGACGTCATCATCAAAGTATTTAGGAAATGACGCAGTGTGTTGGAGTGCAAGAAATCATAGTATAAAGAGCCATTACCGGTTCTACTTGGTTGATTAGTTTAGTCTGCTTCTCTATCGAACTCTCTGTTACCTGTCTTTACTGTCCGATTCTGTGTGACCATATTGACCCCTCACAATTGATCGTTCTTCAGGAATTGGTAGCTGGTGTCGTCAAACTTGTAGAAATCGGCAAGGCCTTTGATGCGAATGTGGGTCCATCTCTGTTCTTCTTCGCATAGAGCGGCGCCACAAGCCATCTTAACATTCTCCAGCTTCTCGTCGGTGGTGTCTTTCTTCTCCGCGTAGAAGGCCCACCCAGTGTTCGTCTTCTTCATGTCAAGACTATCCTTGGGGACATTCAGGGCGGCTGCAACCGCGGCGACCGTCTCGTCGTTTTCGGGCTTAGACGGGGCCCAGACGAGGACCCTGACTTTGGCTTCTTTACGTGGGGACTCGCCACGGGGCTTGGCTGCGGTGGGCTTGCTGGTACGGGCGGCAGGCTTGGATGCGGCGCCCTTGGCGGCCATGCTGGCATACAAGAGCATGGCGGTGACCTTTGACTTGGCAGTCGCCTGCGGCTATCTGTCAGAGTGACGTTGGGCGGCAGGGACCGAGATGAGTGGGGCCGAGAAACCTAGACTGGGGTTCGACATGAGTTCATTTCGGAAGAGCCCGGACACTTGCGCGGCAAGTTGTTTGATGGTGCCATCACCTTTGGAGATGTCGATGGCTTGGTTGAGTAGCCCAGGGAGCTTTTTGGCCAGAACCAACAAAGCTGCTTGTCTCGACATAGCGGCTTTAGCCTGAAGCTCCATGAATTTATGAACAGACGCAACGTTCCGTTTTTTCTCAGTCATGGGGCCGCGAGGCTTCTCATTACGGGGGGGCGCGTTTTTGGTTGCGGTGGTGGCGGTGGTGTTCTTGACTGGATTGTCCACGACCACAGCGGCTTCCGGTACAGTTTCTTCAATGGCGGAGGGCGCGGAGTTTTCGGCGGCGCGGGCGACGGTGTCTTCGCGTGATTTCTGGGGGGTCGCAGCTGCGTTGCGTCCTACGTCGACGTCAGTGTCCATTTCTACATCTGCAGCGGCAGACATTTCTACATCAGCAATAGGGCCCGCCTGGACGGCGTCTACCCTCTCCTTTTCGCGTTCCATATTCTTGTTCGCGGTGTTCTCGTGGTCTTGTGGTAACGGGTTCGATGAGGCTGCATGGGAATACTCGACGCTGATTGGTCAGAGCTCTGAGGCGAGAAAAAAAGAAAGGTAAGTTCGATCATCTTGTCGGAATTCTTGTGCAACCACTGAGAACCCGGATGTTCTGGGAACAACATCCACTCTGTTCTTTCCCCGATGGCGCAGTAATTAAGCGCTGTGTGTATTTCCTATGTAGGGAAGAAGTAGCAGGTTTGATTCCTGCTTGGGTCAAACTAGTGAACACCAAGTTTCAGGCTTCGCCTAGTAATTGCACCTTTGCAAATTAGTGCAAGCTGAAAGCAACTTTCCGGCCTAAGGAGGGTTTTCCAACTTGGGGTCGGGCTGGGGTGCGAGGATTTGGGTTGCTATATACTGGATTGAAGGATATGAGGTGTCTGCAGGTAAGATTAGTAACTAACATAAGTTGAACTTAGATGTCCTGCAACACAGAAAGTCTCTCCATAGGCTAAGCTTGCATAAGATTGATTATTGAAAAATATACATATCTAGCTGGCCGTTTCTCAAAATGCTACTGCCCATGTTAGAACCTAGTTTAGTTACTCATATCTACCCGTTTACCTGTTGGTACATTCTCGAAATACCTATCCTTTATGTGCTATGTCAACTAATGTTTCATTTTCTAGGTCATCGCACGATCGTCACAACAAAGACGAAGTGGGTCGCGCATGGACCCTTATTTGTGAATGGGGTGACCCTCCTATGAATGTCTTAGCGCCACTTGATACCGAGATGCTAGGAAGATAGAAGAGAGAATCACGTGATTATTTCCATACCAAGCCGCTCTCATCGTATTATCTTATAACTAACGTCCTTCCACAGTTTACCATTTGTAAACCAACGGCGTTACCTAGAGGGCCAAACGTGGCGTGATGAGGATTTCAACTAAACCTCTCCAATCTTGGATCAACTAGCTAAACCACCCACTCCTTTTAAACTCCGGATTAGCCCCCCTACAGATAGCCGGCCCGCCGTTCAAAGCGAGCATACCATGTCCCTGGATGGGATAATAAGCATTCATGATGATATATAAAAAAGCACCCCTACTGGATTATCCACAAGCACGTCAGAGTTTGTTCTGCCTCATAAAATTTGAAATTGAGATGGCTGAACTCAAGATCGATGACATCTATGTGCTATCTGTCCCATTTACTCGCAACAGTAGCCCGGGTTCCCAAGTAACCTGTGTTCTCGAGACTTCGGTCGACGCTGTTGATTTGGTTAGAGCCTCTCTTGAAACAACATTCTTCCTTGATACATCCGAAATGGTACGTTTGGGTCTGGAGATGCCGTTTACATCGGACACAAGATGTATCATCTTCCAATCATTATTCGTTCATATCAAAGCTCATGGCGAGCTATATCAAAGATTTGACACAAGTTGTCAATGAGTGAGACGTTATTTCCAAAGACCATCGGCTTTTCTTCTCTTTCGGGAATATCTTGCCTAATTCATGTGCAAAAGTATGGCGATCACGACGAATATCGAAGCATGGAGAGGGGGTCAAGACTTTTGTACTCGATGTCGTTAGGTCACTATATATTTAGTTATACATCTAGAAGAAGAGAGAAAGATAGAGAGGGAGAGAGACTATCTCTCCAAGATGTTGCGTTTCCATCTACCACAATAGTCGGGCAACAGCTCGGGACATAATCTCTCACAGCTGATCAAATCATCCACAGTCTTTTGTACGGATCGCTCTTGTGGTGTCACGATGTAGCATACCCCTGCCCCATATTAACATGAGATAGTCTACTCTCTTTTTTGTGTTTGCGCACAAGTCATCCCGCCCACATCTTCCCTTCTTCGGAGAGGGTTGATCAGCTGAACGATGGCGGGTATTTATTACCAGTTTGCCCGCCGCATTCACGACTCCTAACCGAAACAAGTCATTTGGTGCGAGCTCTCAAGTGCAGACCAGCGTCGTTATCGAATCTACGCACGTGAAGCTACTTGTCCACGACGTGGCTGTCTTTTGTATTAGCACCCGGTTTTTTTATTCACTTTACCGCGGACCATTACGCGCCACATATCTTTATGGTCAGTGTGCACGCAGTTTTCCCAGTTACCGCTGAGCTATGTTCCGAGGAGTGTATTGTATAGGCTTGATTTATTTGCTGTCTTTCTTTCTTTTCCGTTATGTTAAAACACACATCTATCCCAGTTTATCTTGTGTTGAAGTCTTTGTCTCTTTTAGACGCAGTCCGATCCATCACTTTCAAGCGGGCATCTCTTGGCCCTATCAATAACCCTTTTTCTGCATTTTTGACATATCGAGGCCTTTTCAGCTTCACTTTCGGCAGGCCTTTTAGCAAAAGATTCTGCGTCAGATGCGTGTTTTTGCCCTGAAAGTTTGTAGACGGTATGGATAAAATCAACAGGAAATCTATTTCTAAGATGGAGGATGCAGGCAAGACTTTTCACACTTTAGACACCTGAAAGCTGATAACTACAGCTCACCGCGGGGGCGGACTTTTTGGATTCAATTTCTAGATCGTCCGCAGGCTATAAACACCGGGACAAACGTCAGCCCCGTGGGGTACCTTCAGGCTATGCTTATTACAAGGCACAGGCTCTCAAACACTATGTGCTATATTTGGCGGTGATGAACTATGATTTCCCGTGAGGGAAATAAGACTAGCGGCCTAACAGATAACCGTTGTAGTTACCATAAAAAACAATTCAGGTGCCACCAGTCTTTCCTCTTTGGGAGACTGGTGTAACCTCCAAGGTGCTCTATGATTTGGCATGCTCCCCACCATAATTAGATAGCGTTTCCTTTCCTTGGACTTTTCGCTATACTTTCTATCTTTTACCGCTTCCTTATAGATCATTGTATCAGTCGCCGTCCTGACATATGTACATGACTCGACTGTGGTGCTTTGGCCGAGAAGACCATTCTTCAACGATACGTTGACAAAACTAAGTGGTTTTTGAGGCTGATCCCGTAAGTCCCCTCACTCTGGTCCTCTGCAGTACTTCCTCACAATGCTGGGTATAGACCCTCTTGCCGTTTTTTTGTGTTTTTGTTTCCATTTCTGATTTTTGACTTAGCTTGTTGACTGCTCTTGATTACCGATAAGTCAACGCAGGATACTGGGAAACTGATCTTATTCTGGACCACCGTTGTTCAGAGAGTTTTTTCACCACCAGCAAATCCTAGTTAGAGTAGTGTTAATATTGTGACAGGGGTGTGCTATACGGTGACGTCACAAAAGCGATCCCGGCAAATAATTGTGGATGATTTGATCAGCTGTGGGAGATCATGTTGCGAGCTGTTGTCCTGTTATTGCGGTAGACGAGCACTGAATATCTCGGAGACATGTTCACTCTTTCTCCGTCTTTGTCTCTTCTTCTTTTACATACGTGTTAGAGTTGACAACCTAATTAGGCTTTGCTTTTGATACCACCATTTCGTGCTACGTTGAAACATTAGTCGTCATTCGTCACCAACGACTTCTTTGTCTTCATCACCCAAATAAAGTCAGAGAATGATACAGTGTGCTTAGTGGTGAGCATCGGGTGTGAAAGGTCAACAACGCGACTCAATTCTTGAGTGTATTCTGCGCCTTCATCAAACTCCTTGTAACCTATCTGTACTGTCCGATTTTAGTGTGACTATAATGACCCCTCACAATACATAACTAAATACATAGTGACCCAACAATATCGAATACGACAATCTTAATCCCTTCTCCATACTCTGATATCCGTTGTGATCTCCATACTTTCGCAAGCAGACGTTGAATAAAGCAAAAACAACAATAACAAGCCTTCCTTGCAAATCATATGTGTCACAACGGAAGATCAAGCGAGTCGATACGAATAATCCCGTAAGAGCTTTGTAGGGTGTTTTTGAGTACCGCACAGAGCAGCATTTCGTAAGATGAGTACAGGTTATCAACCGACACGGGAATCCGCTACACAGTGTCTTTGGGATTGCCCGTTAAACCCACATCACAGGCAGCTTTAGATCCAGGGGCTCATGAGTATTAAAATGTTCAGCTTGGTCATCTTAGTTCAAGCTAGATTTCTTGCTGTGTTCGCCTCGTGGTGTGTATACACTTGTGTCTGTATTTAGCGAGTTTCGCCTCCAGGGGAGAAAATGGAAGTTATGGTCTGCAACACTCTAGGTTTGGTCGTGTATCTGGGACATTTCTTAGATTAGAGACATCTTAGTGCCGCTGCGCAAAAAGACGTTTTGCTCCTTTGGACTTGCTGTTGGTGCATGTTTTATGATGGTCTATAGAGGCTGGTGCTTTTTAGACAGCTCAGAGGATGGCAACCAGGAGAGTGAGGGTCCATCGGATAAGGCATAATTTGACATTATCCCACAAAGCCTCTACCGCGTGGAGATTTCAATACTTTTCCCACTGTTTGTCGACCTTCTGTGCACTCGATTCAACGACCCCTTTCAGTTCGCTTTTGTCATCACAAAGACCCGTGGGGTAGTTACAATATGTGTAATCTACCTTGAATTGAACAGGATAGATTGTGTCACAGGCTTCCTGTTGGTCGCTATCAACACGGTCGTCCATTTGTTCAAGAACCGAGACAAAACATATATTACCGCATCGGGAAGAATGCACATTTGGGTTGCACCATAAGCTAGAGCTTCCATAACAGTCGTAAAAAAGGCTGATGTCTTGATTGTTTTTATTTGTGAGATAAATTAAGTAAGACACGACCGTCTGGTTGCGTTTACATCTCTACACGAAACAATAAGTAACTATGAGCATTACCCCGTCTTTATGTGTGCAGTTCTGTTCATGAAGTTTCCCAGGATACTCTTTTGCCTCATCGTTTTCTAAGATATGAGTTTGTCTCTGTATGTGATGGGTCAATGTAGTTACACAAAAATCAGACAGTATAGACAGATTTCAAGGAGTTCGACGAGGAAGCAGAATGCACTCAAGAATGGGGTCCAGCTGACGGCACCTTTTGTACCCGATGCTCACCGCTAAGTACCCTGTATCATTCTCTGACTTCTTTGACGATGAAGACAAAGAAGTCGTTGGCGACCAAGGCAAAGCCTAGTTAGGGGGCAAACCCTAACACTTTAGGACTGTCCTTGTCACACGTGATCTTTAGACTCGGGACATGAAAGATGATATTACTGTGAGAAAAAAGGATATCGGCCACGCAAAACTTATCATGTTCGTCGTGTAAGTATTACACAAGGGACTTGTGGTAATGATTACTTTTCCTTCCTTTTAGTTCGCTCTCTAGCACCATTTTGACCACATTGGTATGTTGTAATAGATGATTTCAAAGATCCTCTGAGCTTTCCTGGCCGAAAATTGGAATAATCTATAGACGGAAGCGCTCTCTGTTCAATGTTACGCAACACCTTCAAGTAGACTATGTAATCCGGTTAAGAATACAATATAAACTAGTTAATATATACAGTACATCCCGTCGTGGTATATTAGGAGACGTGATTGACAAGCACCGATATCAGCTTATTGTATTTCAACGTAATATTAGAAACCAGATATTTTGACTGGTATGATTGGTGGATATATATGTCCTTGTTATCAGGGTTAATCTTGGAACTCCCCCGGGTTCAGCTTTTGATTGATTCTCTAGTCCGTAGCTTTGTATCGAACTGATGTGAGGGGTCAATATGGTCACACAGAATCGGACAGTAAAGACAGGTAACAGAGAGTTCGATAGAGAAGCAGACTAAACTAATCAACCAAGTAGAACCGGTAATGGCTCTTTATACTACGATTTCTTGCACTCAAACACACTGCGTCATTTCCTAAATACTTTGATGATGACGTCAAAGGACTTGTGGTGGCGAATGATGACCAGCTGATGCCTCAGCGTGGCAAGAACGATGTGATGGTCTTCGGTGTGGCGAGGAAAGATGTGACGACTGGTACTTCGGCGTCACGAGGAACGATGATGTCACAGGCAAAGCCTCTTGGGGTTGCAAACCCTAACAAGTTAACCTTGACGCCCGCTCTATTATCAAATGTTTTCATTGTGCCAGGTTTACCTTATATTTCTACTGTATCTTTATGATGCACTGAAAATGCTTGGTACATAGTATTTGGTGTTGATGGTTTCAAAAACCCTCGAGGCGAACCAAATTTATGTGGATCCTTGCCTTGTTTAAAGAACATCCGTTGGTTACTACTACATGCTTTAGCTAGTCTTGCCCGCTTCCGATACCATGTCACTTACCAGACAGTCCCTAATTGAACAAGAATCGATAACAACTTTCAAGATGCCAGTTCTTTTTGGCTTAGTGACATGATCATGCCTCACAGTTCGGCAATACACTGGCAGTTGTGGATGCAACTGAATATCACTAGTTATAAACTACTTGCCACCACATAGAATTTGTTACCCAACGTGATTTCTCTTCGGGCCATACACTGTCACAGATAGACGCTGACCAGTTTCATTACGCTTCACATGTGGCCTTCTTTGCACCATCATCCAACGTCTAAGTGGGGCTAGCAATCCAAGCTCCGTCATATTCAAAAATAGTCACTGATAGCGGTCTCCCAGACTCCATGATCAGAGAGCGTACTATCAAAAAACTTGAGACATTCTTTAACACCCCTGAGTCTGATGGTCTTTGGTACACGCACACCTAACCTTGCGTGGCGTACAAGTATAGATAATCAGTATTCCATTGACGCAGTTTTCACAAGGTTCTGTGGCCTGGAAACGGAAGGTTCACAGAGCTGAACGGAGATTTGAACCGCCACCTGAATACAGCATTGATCCAAGAGACGTTTTGGTGTCCCTGAAACTATTGGATGCAAGTGACAAATTTGGCAATAAACTGAAAGGAAACATAGTTCCTCTGTGAACTGCAAAACAGATCCGATCTAACTGTTGATTGTGATATTCCCAATCTCATATATTACGAGCATATATAGATGGTGATGCAAAAGATGAACGAAGAAGAGAGCAATTATCCACTATATTCAAGAAAGCACGCTATAAAAATAATGATGACAGCCATATCTGAGGCATTTGCTAGGGGGGATTACGCAAATACGATGTGCTAATGCATGTGCAGTGATAGCTCAACATTGTTTATGTACTTTTCTCTAACACACCTAGTCCCTTGACGTGTGTTATCTTTATGATTATTGTTAACTTGATTTTCCCCGTCCCTAAAGCCAGATAGAATAAGCACAGCCACTAGGTCTGTCTACACCAAATATCCCTCCGCACTGGTGGTTTCTGAGAGGATTGTCCATCTTAATATATGTATGCTTTGTATAACAGTACTTCCAATGATACTACCTGACCATACTGCTTCCAATTATATTCACATGATAGTTTTATTTAACAGGAATCAACTACCTAAACATGGATAGATAGAAGAAAGAAATATTGGGGTTGGAAGCTCGCTTCCACGATTATTTTCACATCAGATTCAAGCACTGAGAGTATCTGGTTAAGAAAGTGCGGTGTATCATACGATCATATCATTTATCTCCACGTGTACTGTTTGATCTTTGCACAGTTGGGCTAAATTATGTGCTTGCCAACTGTATGTAGTCACAGAAACAAGAGATCATTGTAAGTTTTAGGCCAGTGAATACCCAACTAACATTATAAAGTCAAACCTTGGGCTAAACGGGTTGTCTGATCGGAGCAGAATAATAGTCGAGTCATTGTCGAAGTATTAGACTGTTGTGTGAGTTTCTGTGTGATCCCGCAATACATCGGTACACCCATGGCGCCATAAATAGTACTACTTCTAGAGTGTTCAATCCTGTCATGTAACACGGCAAGCCTGAAAATGGAAATAAATTAGATCCTGTGAGAAGTAAGCAAAAGAGAAGGTACGCGGGGTATTATGTGGAAAATAGAAGGAGTATTGGACATGCATGGAAGGTATGAGGAAGTATTATATTACATGGTGACTTAGTGACGCTCGTATGCTTCAAACTCCAATGCAAGGTATAGATACATTTCAAATTTGAATGTACAGTTGAATGTGAGACTCAAGGGCAAGGTTAAACAGGCTGAACATATTGAGAGCAAAGAAATTCAAGCAAACCCGGTTTAAAAGTTGATGAAGTACATTAGTTAGCTGTAGCACACAATTTGTTCACTATTTATAGTAGAATCGGGTACCCACAAATTGAGATTTAACGTTATCTACGGATATAATCGTATTTCTAGAATGTGATTTTGCAGGAGCAGAATATGATACATTGGTACATCATTCTTCACGCGTGTATACTCGTCTAGTCATAGGAAAAGAGAATTCTCGAGATGACGACAGTGTCTGAGTCATATATCGTACTTTTGTCTTGGGCGTCGAGTATCTTGATATACATACAACATGTTCAGCTGTTTTGACGTCGCCATCACCGGCAAACAAGATCAGCATGTATTTCTATCGATACTGAACATCGTTTCCTACACCAGAAACGCGTTCGTGTCAAGTAACAACTCTTGAACCAAACATCTCTCTCTAACGTGAAAACTATGAAAACTACGATAAGACAACTCATATTTATAGAAATGTATATTTACCAATAGATCGCCAAGAAGCCATCCCGTAGTTTAAACATATAATAGTGGTGTCACTCCATGACCCTAGATATTTCTAGTCGAATAATCAAGACTCAAGGAAGTGTTGTGAATAAACACCGCAACTCTTGCTCTAAATTTCAGACATTTATCTATAATGCCAACACAATTTATATGTTACAGCACAAACATGAGAACGAACATATCGGTAACGTTAAATCAAAAGTATATACCAAAAGATTCAGACCCGGAAACTTATAGGAAGTTCTATGGCACGACACACTGGAACTTGAAAACACTTTGGTCACTACATATATCACGACATTAATTCCACGTTGGTATCCAATCTCGTTGGTCATCTTACGGGTTCATGACATAATCCGTCGTATCGGCTGATTTTGGTACACATAAATGTCACTGTGATTTCTATGTTGCATCTGACACTCTTCAAAAAATAAGACTAAAATTACATCATCACTTATACCATAACCTTCACATCCTCGTCTCGTAACATTAATACTCACGTAAAAATAAAAGTGCAATTTGTAAACATCATTATTAAAGTATCAAACCCCCACACTAGGTTCCGGTGGCACCCATACTTGATTCGGATAAGTCGTTGCAGACATTGCGTATTGTTCATCAGACTCTGTACTTGATCTGCCCCCATCATGAGTATCCAACACTAGATGCGCCTGTTCTGTTGGCTGATTGCCAGTTGTATGGCACGGCGCATGAGGAAGCTCCGTACGAGTATCCTGTGGTATGGGTAATGACGTATTGTTGTTATTGCTGGCCGAGTATACATTTGAATGGGCCCGCTGAGTGTTGTGTATTGTTGCATAGCCTGTTGCCACTGGTGCGTTATGATAGTCAGGGTAATGCTGAGCACCATCTTGCATTGATGCATCAAAATGACTATAAACAGGAGGTAATACATCTGCTGGCCAACCGTTATGTTGAACACGCTGAGGGGTTTGTTGACTGTAATCGGGAATACCCATTTGACGCGTATTCATTGCTTGGGCAGAGGGCGCTGTGTTTCCATGTCGCGAGTTCATTGAAAACGCCTTAAACTTCGACTTCAGGGGATTAACACTATGCTGCGATGGCTCCGGTGGACCGTTTTTGTTCTTGCGTATTCTATCAAAGAAGGAATACTTGTTCGGCTTTGCCGGTGGGACATCCTGTTGTGATTGAGCGGTAAAAGGAGTTTGAGGTTGCCGTGAAATCCAAGTATCTAAGTCATAGCTTGCGGGCGGCTTTGGCTGTGCTAGAATAGATGGCACATCCGATGGCTGGCCGATTGGTGAAAAAGCAACTTTAGCCGGGGGTGCAGAGTGGGGCATTTGAGTATTCGGTGTAAATCCCAACGAGGAAGGGGACTGCCCAAAAATGGTAGGTGGACCAGTCTGGGTAATTAAAGGTTCCGATGAAGGATGGGAATATACCGAGGAAGGAGTTTTCATCATTGTTCTGGAGCTTGTTTCCGATAAACGGTGGCCATCCTGCTGACTTAGATAGCGATCCGATGCGCCACTAGCAACCCTCACATGACTGGGTACAAACTCGCGACTGTTACCGTGTAATGACCGTGGACCGACCGAAGAACGAGGCGATGCCGTATAAGTCAAACTATGACTAGAGATCCGTGCCGGGTCACATTCACTACTTCCGCGATATGGCGTGGCTTGATTAAACCCAGGAGAAGACGACACAACTGACTGGCTGGTCCGACCAAACACGCTGAGTGATGATTGTGAGTTTAACGCGCCAGATTGTGGGCGATTTCCATAGACCGTAGGATGGGGAGACGTCTGACGACTATGGTTGGGTGTGTTTTCATTGTCCCTAGTCTGCGACACAGGGCGGGATCCCCACCGTGTAAAGGATGACAAAGGCCGACCACGATCATCAACATCCCATAAGCCTCTGGACGGCGGTCCTTGAGACATAGGGCGCCCGGCTTCATTCAGATATGGAGGGTAAGGAGCTGGGAGATCAGCCGCTGACATTGAAGCATCACGCAAAACACCGCCTCTAACGGGCATGGCCTTCTTTGAACGTAGTTTAATCCCAGAAAATTTGAAGTTAGGACGCCAAGACAATCGGCCCTTGTGATTGCTGTGGGCGGGGCTATTATCCGAAGTCATAACGTCAATACCCAAAGGAGATGCAGCGACTCGAGAACCATGTGGGAGTAGTGAATCGCGGTGACCGGAAGCAATATGGTTCATACCTCCTATTGACATGGTGGAAGCTCGCATGTTGGGATTCATAAATTGCTGATTACTGGATGTGGGCATAAAATTAACCGAACTGGCATGTCTCAGGAACGATTGGCGTTTTGGAGCGGTGGTATCAGTATACATCGGGTCGACGGGGGCGTAGAGACTACCTTGGTCGTTCGTCGGTGCGAGGTTTTGGCGGCTCCATGCATCATTGACGGCAGACGTGGGTGAATCAATATATGAAGCCATGCTAGTGCGATACGCATCAAGTGGCACTGAAGACATTCTAGGCAGCCGGTGTTGTGTTGGTGATGGTGACGCCACAAATGAATGTTCGTCGTCATCACTCATTGGGAGCGGTGGGCTATCGTAGCTTTGATCGATATCTTGGAATGACGGCAACTCATCCTCATGTTCTGGCGCAGGTGGTGGAGGTACAGGTTCGGGTGATAGTTGATAACCAGCTTCTTCCGACTTCCCGTCTTCGCCAAACTTGACAAAACTTTCACTAGAAGCTGTAGAAGGGGGCCCATCACCGTCGATTTCTTTGTCACGTATTGGTGGTTGAGACAATGGTGGTGGGTTTTCTGCTCGACGACGAATTGGCGCAACGGGGTCCGCTAGCTGAGACTCCTGGGCTACCCAATCACCCCCGCGCAGCATGGCAGCTAAATGGGGAGAAATGGCGGAGTCTGGGTTATTCTGAAGGGCGGAGGGAAAGAGGCCGGCATTTGGAAAAACAGACTCGGACGGCCCAGCACTCTCTTGCGGAGCCGGTCCGCTGTAAAGACTGGGCGAAGCAAGATCGGTGCGAATAGGTATGATATTGCTTAGTCTATAGTCCCGACGCTGGATTGAACTAGGAGATGCTGGAGACCCAGTTATACTAAGTCTATGGCTTCTCAAGGAGGATTTGAAGGAGAAGTTGTCGTCATCTCTGTATGCTTGTCTGTCGTTTGTTGAAGGCTGTATGGATGCTGCCGGAGAGGAAACCACATCGGGATCGACAGACTGGTTGGATTTAGCTTTACCTTTGTCATTCATGCTAGAAGTCTCATCAACTTCCGGGATAGGCGAAGCAGTGTTGTCTTGCTGAGCGTCACTGCCATGTCTCTCATCTTTTTCAGACAAAGGAGAAAGACCATTAGCATTACATGTGTCTTGCTTCTGACGAGGGCTCAACTCGGTAGTCTCAAACTCAAGGCCCTTTTCATCTGAGACTACATCGAGTGGTAAATCTAAAGATTTTGAATCCGTACTTCCGCTGGTTTCCGGCCTATGCTCCAGCGCATCACCGAGAATAGCTTGTGGTGCGGGTGGCGCGTCGGTGATGGCAGGATTAAGTGCGGCATTAGCCCTGATAAAATCAAATTGCGTGCGTGTTGGCGAAACGGGCGAAACAGGCGAAAGTGCCGAGCTAGCATTGCGTGCGCCAGGTCTGACATCAGGAATCTCAATCTGAGAGGAGACTTCGATCCATCCTTTAGGTGGTGTCCGGTCGGGAAGCGCATGTGATTCGGCGTGGTTCATGGCCGCATCAGCAGGCGCAGAAGAAGTATCTGGCGACCCAAATGACCGTGCTGATGGTGGGGGGTGAACAGGTGGTCGGTGGGTAGAACCGGAAAGGAAACGGGGAGACGATAGCGAAGTCGGGGACGTCGAGCGCGATGATACTGGTGATATTTGGGTAATCGACTGCGAGGATATAACCGATTCTTTGGTCTGCGAATGTAATGGGGGCGGAACCTGGTCTTCGATTTCGGGAGAGATACTGCGACACGAAAAGTTGGTTGCTGGTGGAGAAACAAGAGATTTCGCAAATCTATCTGCGGTAGGCGTGGATGAAAACGCGACTGGGCTAAATGCCGGCGAATGTTGCAAAATGGAAGGTGATAATGGAGGAATATAAACAGGACCAGGTTGAGGCTCAACAATTTCTAAGTCTGTGGAAATATTGTTGTTGTTGTTGTTGTTCACGATCGCGCCCATGCCAAAAACTTCAGCGCCTTGGCTGCTCGTATTCCAACCAGACCCCTTTTCAGCATTATCCTGGTTCTGCTTGCTGTGGGGCCGACCGCTCATCATGTGCAAGACCGCCTCTGACGTCGATCGGCCATGGCCACAAACGTGGGCCCCTGGAAGCTGTGCCAGGCGTTGACAAGCACCCGAAGGGAGCGCAAGACCTCCTTCAGGATCAAGACCGCTGATATCAGCTACAGAAGCATTGGCTTGGTCATCCTGAAGCCAGA
Source organism: Huntiella abstrusa (assembly GCA_025685495.1). Lineage (NCBI taxonomy): Eukaryota > Fungi > Ascomycota > Sordariomycetes > Microascales > Ceratocystidaceae > Huntiella > Huntiella abstrusa. The sequence goes on along the minus strand of JAJNMT010000269.1, from coordinate 271,395 downwards.
GAGGCGGGTTTCGAGAGCCGAGCGAGCGCCACGATTTGTTTGGTCCGTAGCGGGTTCGATAGAATCGGCGAAGGGGCGTTGCAGATGTTGAGCTAAATATGCTGCCTTCCGACGATGATGGAGGCCGATCAAGGCATAACGGCAAGTCGGCATCCTTAGTCCCAAGACGAATAAGTTAGCTCATGTTTACACACGGAAGGAAAAAAAAGCACAGGTTCACAAAGTTTCAAAAACAGTATAGTCAGGTTACCCTAGACATTTTGAGTATAGTCATTTTCGACGACTATAGGCCCCGGAAATCCTGATGCATGCGAAAGTCCGGTCTTGAAACCATGCGGGCCGGAATTTGAAGCCGATCCTATTCGTATGTCTTGCCAGTGTATCGCCAAAGAAGGAAACGGACTAGCGTGGATCACTAGTGGGGTTGTGTGACAAACTTTGCGCAACCACTCGACGACAACACAAGTTCTACATGCTCATGTATGGGATTTGACTGTAGAATAATATCCAACAACTACCTAGCACATGTGCATATGACGCACATTTGTACATGACTATGTACCTGCGCAATCGGTATTGGAGGGGACGATCATGGGATTTACAAACATTAGACTTTGAAAGGAAGGGTACCCGAATGAAGGATCCCATCCTCCCAGGTCTTTTTTTTCTCTTGCGATACCCTAACTATGGGCATTTGCAAATCATCCGGCTATTGGGGTCATGATCCTATGGGCAAAAGAACAGTCAAATCCGCCAGGAAGTAGAACAAAGGGCTGTCTTTACAACAATGGTACATCCTCTCTAGACACTCTATAGAAAGGAATCATCACACCACTATCAAATTCAACATTTCGGGCACGAGGACTGACACTAGACAGATCAACCTGTACCATCCAAAGGACTGGTGTAATTAGTGGGTGCAATTGGAAAGATACATATAACTAAGTGCAAAATAAGGATACTCAAAGAGTCTGTAAACGACAAAATAAAGGGGAAGAAATCCGACAGGCAAAACAATCATTATAAAGAACAAGCAGTAAACAACAAACTGAAGATGGAAATAAAGTAAAAGACCAGTGAAACCGCACATTTATGGAAATACCTTTTCACCGCGGAATTTGTATTTTCCTTTACTGAGAAGACCCTTGCCGGCCTTTCCAGCGGCCAGCAAGAAATCTTTCCCTTTGACGCCCGACTGTTTGAGATCACTAGCGGATGTTGGGATGTGGAATGTTGTCGAAAGTCCGGATCCAGAAGGCTGTGATGATTTGAACGAAGTCGTTGACGCTGTCTGAAATGTCGGAGTAATTGGGAGAGACGGTGCTGGCACAGATGACGTATGAAGAGAAGTTCCATCGAGAGAAGCAGGCTGGTACGGAGTTTGGCCACTGTGATTAGAAGACATCAACTGCAACCCAAGACCGGCTGAAAGAGGGGACGCCCCAGGCACTTGAGTAGTCAACAGAGCTGGTGCAATGCTCTTGCTGAAAACACGTGACTCTAATCTATACTCTGGAATTTCGGAGATCATACCAGATAGCCAGTCAGACAACCCAGTCTCAAGATTTTTGTAGTACTCCCGAGCATCCTTCATTTCTTGAACTCTTGCGGACGGCGAGGAGTCTGACATGATCTGCCGCAAATCAAGAGGCTCAATAAGCCTTTGTGGTGGCGATCCAATGGCAGCAGCCGCAGTAGTAGGAAACGTCGCAAAGGTAGACTGGTCACGAGTTTGTGTGACTGGGGTTTCCATAACGGGGGGTGGTGATGGTACTTCTGCGGGGGCCGAAGCAATTGGTGACTCTGCTTTAGAGGCTGGTGGTTCATCAGAACTGAGTTTGTCGACCGCTATTTCAGGAAGTTGGTACGATCCAGCACCAGTCATTTCGCCATGTAATGGGGTCTTTATCGCTTTAGCTTCGGGCTTAGGTGGTTCGTCTTCTCCGACATCAAGCATAGATCGTATCACTTGCTTCTCGGGCATTGAGATTTCTGCTGGTTCGTCGGAAGGCTGGCTAGGAGTTGGTGCATGTTGAGGATTAACAGGTTCCGTAGTGGTGACATCAGCTGCAACGGCTGGACCCAATGAGACAGTCGGTGAATCAAGAGCAACTTCCCACGAAAAACGCCTAGTAACTTGCTTCGTCTCAGTAGGTACCTCATCCGGAACAGGTACGGTTTCTTGCGGCGATGGAGGTGACTCTTTCACTAATTCTTCCTGAGGAATGACTGGCTTTTGATCATCCAAAGGCTTGAAACTGGACAAGGGCCGGACTTGTGCAACAGGAGCATCTAAGTTAAGACCACTGTCGGTACCAGCGCCGTTTTCTTCGGTTTCATCACCTCCAGATGCCCAATAATCTTCATAGAGACTCGGGAGATAGTTGCTCTCGCGTGTACTCTTTCGTGAATTTCCGGTAGCGTCATGGGGGGTCAACGACGTATTGCTAGAAGGATCGAGGTGAAGCATGATTTCTTCGCGCAATAAGTCGCTTTCCTTGATTGAAGAAGACGTCCTGATACTCGAGGCGGAAGCACGTGGTGAGTTGGTCGCCGATAACTCCTGGCCGTTTGCCAGCAGAGCAGAAGCAATGGTTGGGCTAGCGGTCAATGGCTGACTCGAATCCTGTATCTGGCCAGTAACCGAAAGCGCGGGTATAACAGGAGATGGTTCAGGAACAACAGAGATCTCGACATCTTTCTCACTTGGAGCCGAAGTTACAGTGGTTGTAACCTCTGTCTTAGGCTTGTTGTCCTTGATAATTGACAGTGGCGGCAATGCCGGCATCGGCGGGGCATCGGCCATACCATTCTTGAACGAAGAACTAAAGTCCACGGCAAACATGGACATCCTCGCGACGTCAGGTAACTGGGGACTCGTGGATGAAGAATTCGGCGGTGGGTTCTTGTCTTTTTGTGTAGATGACAAGTCAATGTACTTGTCAGATGTACCGTGGGTAGCGCTTGTCGATGTAGCCTGTTTGGCGGGTGTAATACTCGTAGAGTTGTCGCCTAGCTTACCCTCAGCGGCCGGGAAAATAGCATTAAGTGTTGTTGAGGGTACGTCAGTATTAAAGGACGAAAAGTCAATGAAGGAAGAAGATACACTGCGCCGATTGTCAAGAAGACCAGAATCCGCACCCAACTTAGGCTGTGAGGATGAGACGGAACGAGCAACGGTAGATAAAGTCGAGTTTGGTGGCTCAGCATACAAGGTCGACTTTGGGTTTCCTTCTGGAGCCAAAGTTGTTTGTGTTATTTGGCTTATAAACGGCGAGGAAGCTGACCGTTGGACACTTTCCAAAGGCTTTTCGCGTACCGACAGCGGGAGTTCGTGTGACGAGCGAGTATTGTCAAGCGTTGGCTGGGTGGCTGCAGTTATGGCTGGTGAAACAACGGTAGCAGCTACAGTTTTAGGCAAAGGAGCTTCAGGCGCATAGTTGTTTGTCTGGTGATGTTGTTCGCTCGCAAAGCCCTGCCCTCCGGTGGCTCCGGTTTCCGTTATTTCAACAGTTGGTCCGGCAGTTGGCTCTTCCGTAGTCCTCGGTACCGACGCGGGTGTTGGTGTCTGTTGTTCCTCCGGCTTTGTCTGTTCCATGAGCAGCTTCTCTCTGTACTTTTGCTGGTGTTCCCGTAATTTTGGTAGAGGTGGCATAGCATTTGTGGGACCGACCGATGCGGTGACATGTGGTTCCTCATCGCCCCCGTATTCATCGTCAATATCCCCCCAATCATCACCGCCATAGTCAACAAGCTGAGCTTGCGTCCATTTCTTCGTTTTTTTGCGGTGAATGTTGATCTGAAAAGCACTGTTGTTGTTCTCGGGCATTGTGGGAGTTCTGTAAGTCAATAGGTGAATTTGGTTAACCAAAGTCCGTCTTTTCGGTTATCAACTGTTGTTTGTATATAATAACAGTGTCACTAGACATGCGATCTCCTTCAAGTCCATCCAGACAGTGACACAGCAGTGTCAAGATGTTGAAGCTCTAAGACCTAGTTTATCTTACACAGCTCGATGGGATCACCATAAAGCTGCGTAGAAAAAACGCCAAAAGGCAAAATCAACTTAAATTCATAGGACAAAAGCCCAAAACTAGTACATGAGTGCATATGCATCCAAGTAAATACATTTGCCTACATGTGCCAACAAAGAGACAACGCGAATGCTTACAATGAGCTGTTGCCCGCCTGGAAGGTCGGGTCATAAGATCCAGTTCCCTGCATGTTGAGACACGTCGTGATGGATAAAGCTGCTGGAATAATATTTTCGGTCGCGAGATTTCAGATTAGAGTGTATGGGTATCTGATATTTTGGAATGCGATGTAGATGCGATGTAGATGCGATTGGTCGATCTTAGAACCTGGTGTTTAACGTATTAAGAGGTCGCTTCACAGTTCGCTTCACAGCCAGGAAGTTGCTATTTCGAGATGCCAACCGAAGCACCAACAACGAGAGCCAGCTTTACTCAATGCGTGATCGCGACGCTAGCCAAAATGAACAATGTTCAACAAAGAAGGCTTCTTTAGTCGTGTGAAAGAAACAGTGTAGCAATAATTCCACGAAAAACCATTGCGAAATCACTGAAACGCTGAGCCCACCCCTAAGAAGCCATTGCGACGACGAATCATAGCACAAGCCGCATCACCCCTGGGTTACCGAGCCCACTTGGTGCTTTTTTGTTGGCGATTCATGCTGAAGGATTTGGATCGAATTGCAAGAGCTTACGATATGGATTTCTAGTTTTTTATTTTATATTGCTTTGTTCCTGTAAATGTACAGTTATGTATGCATACATGCCACCAGTGTGTGTACTTTTATTTCGATTTGGTAGTTTTATTTTATTCTATTTCTTTCGATAGTCTATTCATTAAAATATATCTATGTGCACAGGAGATAGCGTGGTGTTTGATGGAACCACACTCAATTGCTATCATTCACCCTAACCCTACCATTGGTCACGTCATGATGTTCTAGGGCAACCCTGGAAGATAGAAATGTAGAGGAGTACCGTCAACATCGACGTCATCAGCAAGTCTCTCCATAGGCTAAGCCTGCATGAGAGTAATGAATAAAAAAAAAAAAAAAAAAAAAAAAGACGTCATCAGCACGGCATGACAATTCCTACGGCCATTATGATTGGCCACGTGATACACAAATGTAAACTAACTCCGTCGCCCGATACGAGTTCTCACGACTACAAGTGAACATACATATGTCAATTTGTATACAGACATAAAAATTCAAAATCTCAATGATCTACCTGTGCCACAAGTTTCCACAAGCCACCGAGAAAACGGCCCCATCGGAATAGAAACATTGTTAACCGCCCGTTCATGTTATGTCAAGTTTCAGATATTCACCACACATGGCCAATAAACAAAAAGATCACCTTCACCTTCACAAAGAATCAAAATATCACAAATGACACTATATTTGACAACAAAAAAAAAACAACCATGCTATAAACAGAATTATAAACAAAAACACCAACACAAAAGAAAAAAGAAAAGCTTGACCAATATGGCATACAATGGGTCCTCATAAAGTGAAGTTTCATAAAGTCGTACAATGGAGGGAACGGAACTATCGGGAATGTCGCCGAATTAATGGCATTCCCGGTTTTAATGTCCCTGTCCCGGCGCCAGTTTGCGGAGAGCCTTGGTAGCTGCCTCGTGGAACAACGATTGGCGGATGGAGGCACTCAAACTATCATTGCCTCCGAGTCCACCAAGCGACGGACCTCCGGGCTTGGAAAACACATCCCGCATACCAGCACTAAGTGCAGCCGCACCAACCTGAATACCCTTTTCACCGACCCAATCACCCTTGTTGTTGCGCAATCTGAACGCCGCCTGAGCACCAGCCTGCAGGGCAGTTTTGGCTGCAGTTTGCCACAGCTCGACATTCTTCGTCTTGCCGCCAGCTCCGCCACGGCCCATACCGGGATCGCCACGTCTAGGAGGAGAGTAGTCGTCATAGCCGGGAGAGTGGTGACTCTGACGGGGTCTGCTTCTCTCGTCGTCATAGTAGTCGTAGCGGTCATCAGACCGGCGGGACCGTCTGCCGCGGGAGGGTTCCTCCTGGTATTCATAGCGGGAACGGTGGCGGTCGTCACGGTCATACGACCGATAGTTGTCACGGCCATAGTCGCGGGTGGGAGGACGGTGGTCGTACGAGTCGTACTCGCTAGAATGGCGGTAGTGGGAACGCCCATCGCCACGGCTGCTGCGGCCATAGTCGGACCGGTCGTAACCACGAGAAGAGCTGGGGCCATAGTTGTCGTAGCTGTCTGACTTGTAGTGCGACCCACGACGGGATTCACCACGGCCGTACGAGTGCTCATCCCGATATTCGTCGTCGTACTTGGATCTGCGGCCGTCGCTGCGGTAGTGGCCTGAATCATAATAGTCATCACCACGACGGCTACTGCCGTGAGAGCGAGAGTGGTATGCCATGATAAGGTTGAGATTAGATATAAAACGAATGAGAAATAGACAACAGTAGAGATCAACTTCAACCAAGTCGAGACCAAGGTGATGACCAGAAAGATGCAAAAATATATTTTAGACAACGATAGAAGGCTAAGAAAGTGGAGAAGGCCGTTCGGAACCGCATGGCGGTCTGCATGCTTTTATGTGTGCATTGAGGCGAATGGACCTGCAGGTGCTCGGCCGTCACTGGACTTGACAAAGATGGTGCTGCGCTCAGGTCAGTTAGTTGCCAGTCACAAGGAGGCCAGTCAGACGTCCCGACTTTGTGCGCATGGACAACCAGCCAACCAGTCTTTTTGCTTGCCTCGCTATGAATGAGGAGGGCAGGTTGGCTTCTGCTGATACAGAGCCCCTAAGTTCCGAGCGTATAAGTGAGAAAAAAAGCCTTCTTTGTTCTTATCACCATCTTCTTTGATACACTTGTTTGAACCGCTTGTTTTTGATATATGCACATACATACATACGTAGGCTACCAACTTTTTTCTTTCAGACCTGCAAATATCAGATACCGCAATATGCATCTTGTCTACAACCGGACATCCCATCAATCACTGCAAGTGAAGAAACATGGAAAATATGCAGTTTCCAGTACAGCGGGATTTTGGCTCCCTCACCCTCCCTTCTCATTGCCCCGCGCCTCAGACCTGCATATGTAGAGGGTTCCATCGTAGCTGGACTGGGCCGAGATATTAAAACAACACCTAGGGGTGTGAGCTAAATTACAGCACCCCTGTCCTCAAATGCCTGGCATTTTTTGTTCGCACTGTTAGCTTCTCTTGTTTCTAGAGGACTTTAGACTGCCTTCCTTTTTTCCAGTGTTCATGCTCGCCTGTCAGGTGTGGCGCCTCTCATACTAGGTGAGAAAACACAAGCGCCACTTTCCTAAAAGAGATACTCCGCGCCCAGACGGTGCTGGGTAAAACGCTTTTTCGCCACAACTCGGTGTAGAGTCTGCTCACCGAAGTTGCGTTTTTCATCTTTTTGAGAAGGTTGGGAGTTAAACCTGCGGCTCGTTTAACATCAGCGCTGCACAATTTATACCTGGCTCCATTCACATGAGTTGTTTTATGAAACTGCTTGTCGTTTTCGACCCGCCACCGAATTATTGTACACAAGTCCTACCCACATAATGTAGGACATTGAGGCCAGAACTTGGTGGATAATGTGACCGTCGTCGCATATACCGATTAATGACTCTAAGGGCAGCTACTTATCCATCTATATCTGCAAATTATGCCAACATGTTTAATCACGGACATACATACATATGTAAATGTAAACAATAAACATGTACATGCACCCTTTAACTTGTAATCTGCATGCTTTGCTGTACCTCGCCGTAAACTCCGTCTGATAACATCATAGAGACAGACACAGTTAAACATTAATTCATGCACTTAGAAATTGTTAGCCGAACAGGCCAGGCACGTTCTCTTCAAATGCGCTTGTTCGCTTACCTACTTTCGGTAGGCGCGGATGACATGACGGACCATATACCGGCTTTTTTGCGTCTAAAATCATGCGTACATATGTACATACTCGATCACATGCAAACTCCAATCGGATCGGCGAACAAGAATGTGTACTATATATGTGTTCATACATACAACAGCACCTTCTTTCATCAGAATATCAATATATGTACTTGTACTCGTTGACAACTATATTGTTACTAAAGATAACCCACGAAAAGTCCGTGCCGATGCGGAATATGGTAGGCGTGCAGCATCAGCTTTTGTTTTTGGCGTATGAGTGAACGACCAGCAGCAAAACTTCCACGAAAGAATGATGACAACAAACAATCAGTTAGCCATTGACATATAGCCACCGAAACTTCTTGAAACTATAAACCGCTAACATCTTCTTAAAATGAATATCAAACTTCGCAGTAGTGATAATCGAACATCTCTAATGCTTTGTACTTTTCCCGATGGGGTCACATGATTAAGAAGATGTAACTTGGCTTGAGGCGCTGCTGTCAAACGTGGTGAGCATACCGGCGTCAACTTCGCCGACTGTGATTCCGTTAACTTGTTCGAGGGCCGCCAAACGAGCGGCTCTTCCTTCTTTTTTGCGGGGAACAGGGGCTATTTTTTACACAATCAGTTAGAACATCATACTCAATTAGTCCTAGCGGACACACTCTAACTAGACAAAGAATGCTGACATTTTGTGACTTACCTCTGCCATTTTCTTGAACGTAGAAGCGACGCAAAAGAGCGACAGCTTCATCACGTCCCCAACCGCCTTCCACCTCAAAGCCAGCACCAACTGGACCACCGTCGGTTCCCTGCGCCAACTGGGTTGCGTCGAGCTTCTTGCAATTCTTGTGGATGTTGAAGACACCTCCGGTACCGCCAAACTTGTCATTGACTGCACCGAAGTAGACCTTCTTAACGCCAAGCTGGCGAAGGAAAGAGGCACACATAACACATGGCTCAACAGTGACATACAGAGTGCATTCCTTGAACAGAGCAGGGTCGAACTTGGGTTCGGGCCACCACTTCTGACCGTAGGGGAACAAGTAGCTTTTGGCAACATCATCCTCAGCGACACCATCATGCTCAACCTTCACACGAGAGGCGGCCTGAACCGATGAAGAAACACTAGGAGCCAAGCTAGAGACACTCCCGGTACTGCTCATGATAGAGCGGCTATCCGAACTATCACCAGCAAGCAGTGCGGCGGCGGTAGCAGCAGCTTCAGCAGCCTTACGAGCCTGGTTGGTTTCATGGCAAGATCGGGCCGTCTTAGCAGCATCGACAAAAGAGACGTCGGCACCGCTCTCAGCAGGTTGACTGAGAAGAGAGCAAACAGCCATGAATTCGGCATGACGAGTTCCGTTACGAGTGACGTTGGTGGCATTCATACCCTTGGCGATAACCTTGCCGTCGTGGACAAGCACACAGCCTACAGGGGTTTCGTTGGTACGTAGAGCAAGACGAGCCTATGCGAGGTAGCACATGATGTTAGCTTATGCACACCTGAAAATCAACATCAAAACAGACGACCAAGTAAACATACCATTTCAAGGGCTGCCTGAGTAAAGGCTTCATGGACAGCATCTTCCTCAGGAGACCGATCAGGACGGCCAGCCTCGCCGAGGGGAACCAAAGGACGCAGAGGAGCAAATGAGTGGGCACTACCCGCCAGCGAAAGTCTCCCAGACTGAGCGTCAGAGTTATCATCGAGCGGACTGGAGTCGGTGGGCGAAATGCCGTTCAGAGAAGAAGTGCTTTTGCTAGAAGCCAAGGCCTGCAGAGCCGCCTTGGATGAAGCAAGATCTTCGTTGTCGATTGTCATGGTGGATTCTGGTAAAGAACGAGATGAAAGGACCTTTGCGCTAGAATCAGACTTGCCCGAATTAAAGGCAGATAGAACTTTGCGTGGTGCCTTTTGGACTAAACGCGCAGCAGATGAAATGATGCCACGAGCCTTGGATAATGGTGACTTTGATGAAGAACTTGAAGTGGGAGAAAGACGAGAAGTGGCATGATGAGAGAAAGCGTTGTCACGCTGTGGAGAAGAAGGGCTTTCGTCATGTTTTGAATCGCTGGATCTGGAAGGACCAGTTTCGTCCGGACGAGGCGTGGAAACCACCATCTTCGGTGATTGCTTATCGTGATGTTTCCTGATCTACCAAAGAACTAGTTGCAAACAACAACAGGGGAAGAATGGCAGATTTGAGGAAGAACCCACCAAACGTCGAAAGAAGCAAGAGTAACGCAAGGAAAGCAAGTACGGTGACGTCTCGCGCAGTCCGATAAGATGGGCAAACCAGCCGTCCTTCGTGACGCGGTTATGCAAAGTGAATAACACCCAAGATTTTGAAAATTTAAAGTGCGCTTGTAAGAAGTGACATGCGGCAAGACACAGGTTATGGTGGGGATAACGGTAGAATATCTAAAACAAGATGATCAGTCTGTGAAGATTCTATGAGAGGTGTGTACAACCTACCACAGATTCCTTGCCGAATGAACGAGCGATTACAATTAGACTAAAAGAAACAATACAATGACTATAAAACCAACAAATAGAGGTGTATGTAGGTATCAGATGGTATTTGTATGGCAACAATATGAGTAGAGACGACTATGCTTGGTAGGCTTAAGTATACCCAAATTTCAACTAAGCCTGTGAAATCAGCGGCCAGATAAATTTTTGTCGATTTGCGCAGAAACCATGACCTAGTAGTGGATTGAGGATTTTGACTAAAACCCAATCAAGTTAAATGGGCACACCAGGGTTTGGTGCTTAACTGGAGTTTGGGAAAAAAGATCGCGACAATGTTGAAGCAAATTTGAGAGTGAAGGTGCAAAAGAAGATGGAAATTACTAAACCTTGGGTGGAATTTCGATTTTCTTTTACTTTGTTTGGAGTTGCTGGTTCTATTGGTACGGCAAAATGTAAATTACAGTCACGTGTATCTGCAGTATTACATTCACTTACGTTTACACAGACACAAGATTGGAAGGGACAACCGGCTATATGCATCCTTTGAATATTTGATGTCTGCAAAATGGTGGCTGGTATTGGGCGTTAACAAACGGAGCAAAGAAGTACTAGAAAATTTCAAGGCTTCTATATGTATGTACACTCATGTATGTATATGCACACACATACATACATGCGCATTTGTCAAGCGAGAAATGAGGTAGAAGTGGAAAGATTCTCAATAGTGAAGCTACATGAAAGCATAACCCCAAATTGATAGTCCCCAACGTGACACGAATAAAGGTCAAATAGACAAGACTGGATTCAGGCTGTAAGCTGGCTATTAGGAGAAAAGAGATGCGTGTTGTATTTATTATTACCGAAAAAACGCAACTATTGACAATGTTATAACACCACAACTAAATTGTTTCGCCGCATTTTGATTTGTTGTCCATGGCGACGTCGGGACATGAAGTGCGTTGGGGTTGTGAATGTCGACATGTCAGAAGTCCCTACCTTCCATATGGCTGACATAATCATAAAGCTTGTGGCCCATATTAGAGAGAGAACCATTTGTGAGAGGAGATGTAAAAGGAAAGGCATACCATGTCCATTACTAGAATACGGTACGTTTGTGACCATGGCAGATGGCAAGTTACGAGAGTCACGATATGGTACACCATCAGGTGCGGAATATAAAAGATCACTCAACTGAGACGGTTTATGGTCTGCAGGAGCGACACCAGCGGGGATAGCTAGAGTTGTAGACGTGACAGAATGCTCCGGCGTATGTATAAAGCAATCAGCCTGATCATATTTCGGAACGGTGATTGAGTCATGCTCGGAAACATCGAATGAGTCCACGGTCTCAGCTAAAGTAGTTGTTTTATTGGGAGTTAGGGCCTGATGTCGCGCTGGTGTTCGACTGGCCCCCCAAAAATCCGACTGTTCTCCGGAATGTAGCGGAGGGATACCTGCGTCAAGGAGACCGAGGTGGCTGAAATCTATGTCCGTAGAATCTAATGTGTCAAGATTAATTGACTGGCCATCCAAATGAAAATTTGGGAATAGATCAACCAAGTCTTGGCTAGGACTGAACGGGACGTTGAGGTCTGAAATCCCTGGTGCAGATGTGAGAGTCTCTTGTATTGAGTTGTCTGTCGGAACGTCAAACAAAGCCATCGATGAATCCGATGGCCCAAAGTCATTGTTGTTGGGGAACAAAAGAAAGTCGCTGTATGTCGTGTTTTGTTGTAGCGGCATAACTGATGGATCGTCTCCGTGTCCCCAAGGAGTATAGGCTGGTGTGGCCATAGATTGGAACTCGGGTGTAGGAGGTACTGGGGCAGTAGAATAGAAATTCGAAAAGCCGGTATGCTCTATAGCGGAGCCTATATCTGATGGTGCGAAGTTGTAAAGACTAGGAGTCACACTGCCAAAGGCATTCTCGGAAAAGCGTTGAACAGATGCGTCACCACCAATTAGTGGAGTTACCGAGAAATCATAATCCGGGGGCAAGGGAATCAAGGGAGACTGCGGGAAGCTCGGAGTACTTGCTGACAATGCTGATGACCTCCTCTGGGTGCGAGTTAATTTACGCTTCTGGGCTCTCTCGCTGCGGTTGCGGGTAGCAGCAGGCCCCGGAGAACCACTAGACGCACCACCTTGACGATGACTGGGCTCACACCTAGTTTTTCTCCGTCGACAGTCATCACAGGCGCCAACCTTGCGCATGAGATGAGCGTGAACACGCTGTTCTTGAGTCTTGGATCCCCGAGATACAACATTTGTGACGTCAACTCCATCAGTTGTCATGATTGACATGCCCGGGTGGTTTGCCAAGCTAGTATATGAGGCCTCACGTGAGATAGCAGGCTGGGCCCACTTGGTACCACGAGACTTGGATGTGTTGGTGTTCACAGGGAACTTACTTTGGCCAGGAATTACCGACGATTCCCGGCCTTTAGTAACCGATGGAGCTCGCAAAGGAGGGACACCGATAACAGTCTCAGTGGAAGCATCTCTCGTGGCTAACCATGTGTTGGCACGCTCAAGACTAGCTGGATCTAAGTGATAGGTATGTGATGTATAGCCGGAAGCTTCTGTTCGCGCGACGAAATCGAGGATGAGCTTAACCAGTTTGCTACGAAGACTAGCATCCCGGTCAGGGTAGATACCGTGCAGTATCGCAGAAAACATGACAGAATCTTGAGATGGTTCGAAGGTGAGATCGCCACCCTCGTTGGCTTTTGAGACAAACAGCGACATGGAGGCGTGCCGTGACGCCGGAGCGGTGAAACTGTTGACTCTTGACATGGCGTATGTTTGGTAGTTATTATGACGACTAGAATGAACAAAGAGATAGAAAACCGAGACAGAAGACAAACAAATAGAAGACGCTTTGTAAGACCAGGAAAAGAAGAGACATATAATGCGTGCAAGAAGGAAACAATGTGCGGGTTCTCAAAGAAGAAATATATCAGCGACTAGACGGTATGAGCATTGGAGAAAGGATTAAAATATCAAGACGCGGCAAATAGCCGAGTGAAGTTGAGACTACATCCAGATAAACTTGAAGAAATAGCGTATAATGTGCGAACACAGAAATGTGTTGATGGTTGACAGATGGAAGACGAAGATGAATAGACTTGAAAGAAGTCCTTAAAGTATCCCCCTCGAAAGACAATTGGGGGGATAAGCTATAGACTTCCCACCATGGTCTGTTGGAAGTTCAAGTCCAACCCCTCAAAGTTGAGAACAAGGCACATTCGAAGTCCTTCTTCCATTTTAGGCTCGCCGCTTTAGTGGGGCATATGATTGGACATGACAAGGCCATAAGTGGGGCTTTATCAAGGTAGCATGGGCCGTTTAGGCACTGTGACTTTCGCCCGACGACTATGTATTAGTACCTGTGGTACAGTGTTGATTACTGATCTATTTACTGTTTGCTCTATACGGCTCACCGAGTGGGTTTGAGCGTAGTTCTGATATAAAATGAAGGTATCGACCTGAAGACTATCATGTACATATGTATGTACATACTTGAAGCAACTCTAACGTAGCTTGGGACCCACTGAAGGAAGTGAGATATCTGGAATGGTGTATGTATATTGTCGACTTGGGACAACTTTGACATCCAGTTGTACATACTTCAGTCCATAGTTCATCATGTCACCTACACACACATGTTTTTCCGTAAAACCCATTTTTCTTGTAAGCGCGCATGTCTATGTACATACATAGAAAATACGTAGGTCCTGCGCCCATAATGACAGTGATGACTCGACATGAATGTGGCTCATTCTCTATGCATGTCAGACAAACACTCCTACCAAAAGTATGATTCATCGATTGTTATGATTCATGCTGACATATACGAACATTAAGGCATGGCCACATAGACATTACAGAATCAATGTTACATTTACATATCTTGTATCGGTGGTCGCTTCCATCCAAAAAGGTCATGAGCCTCCCGGCTCCACGGTCCACCCCCCACAATTGTCAATCCGGGGAACCTCTGGATGGGGGGTAATCCGGCGTCACCCAATTCCAAAGGATCTGTATCTTTCACAGACTGTTTGACAGTCACAGCCTTTTCTTCTCGATCTTCAGATTTATGGTGAGCTACAATTTGTGACATGGATGGCATGGCAACGCGTGTGAATCCCGATGGTCCTGTTGGAAGCTTATTCGGAATGATTCTTGTAGAAGGCAGCTTTAGGGCTGATTCCGCCGCCAATGCAGCCTCAGCCTTGGCGATGCTTGCGGATACTTTGTTTTTAGGCCGGGTTATCGCTACCGGTGGAATAATAAACTCAGTCGTGCTGGATTTTTCCGTACTCTCTGTTTTCTCAACCCGGGATGGAACCTTGAACGTCGGCCGCTTGACTCTTTTTCTTGGTCTAGGGTCTAATTTTGATAAAGCAGACGTTTCCTGTTCTGGTAATACATCGGTTTTTTGTTCTTGTTGCACAGATGGCACCGCTTCGACGGCTGTCTTGGACTCCAATATTGTATCAACAACTGCATCAGGTTTTGACGAAGCCTCAGTCTGTTCATCTCTTGGCACAAAAAGCGGAGTAGGTTCCAGACTAGTTACAATCGAATTACTCCTTTCCTCAAACAAAGTTGTTGGGTCCGGGGTTGCAACTGGTGATTTCACCTTGGCGGTAACTGGAGGTTCAGGCGGTGGTGATGTATGATCGGCCGGGACTTTGACGATGACTTCGGATTGAATAGCGAACTTATCTCTGATATCCGATCCCACCGGTTCATTGCCGTCGAGCTCTGGCGATATAGCCATACTTTTAGGAGGTTGAGATTCTGAATCGCTATTTTTGAGGGATGCAACGTCCGCTAGCAAGCTTTCATCGTCCCGACATTGCTGTTTCTTAGTTGTAACGTTGTCTTGCGCATGGTCCAAAGTAGATATTACTTTCTCGTTGGGAGCTTGGGCGACTGGTGTAGAAACAGCATCTGGCACTAACGGTGAATCTTCATCTGATGCAGAGCCCATCAGAACATCTACATCAACTTTGTCCGGAGATCCAGGCAGTTCTGCCTTTTGATTCACTGGATCATTATGCCAATATGAATCTGTAGATCCAACGTCATCATCTGGAGAACTAGAACGGTGAGATGCAACTGGGCTCTGCTGTTCTGGTTGGTCTGTGATTGCCGGGGGTGCCATTAACGGATGGTTCAAATCATCCATAGAAGTATCATCGGCGAGATTGAAGGTCATGTCATCTAAGAAGCCCCAGGATGCATCTGCGTGGTCCTGACTTGCGTCGAGAATCAAATCAATGGTTTCATCTGCCGGTATTCCGCTTCTTATTGGCGATTGTACTGTATGGGAGGTGGCTTTCGGGGAGTTGGCACCTTCATCTTCAATAATCTTCTCCTCAAGAACCTTGTCCTGTGCTGATGGGGGTACTGGAGAAGGACTAGCGATTATGCTATCATGTGTAGTAACTTCGGCAGACGGTTCACTATGTGTTGAAGGTTGGACAGGTACAGGACTAACGGCAGCAGGGACAACAGAGACGACAGAAACCTCCCTGTCATTGATATCCTGCTTCTCTGGTGCTCTGTCAGCATCGACTGGTCTTTGAGGACTGAATGGCTTTGGTATAGGGACTTGGGACGTATCACCGAGTTCTAAATCCTCATTGCCAGCAGAGAAAGTGGGTTTATTTTCGGGTAGACTCGGTCCAGCAGGAATATCAGGCGTAGATTCAATACTAATAACGCGGGCTTGAACCGGATGTGACTCGAGCGGCTGGCTTTCATTTGCGACGACGTGTGCTTCTCCGTGCTTTATCTCAGGTCCTTCAACAGCCTCCTCCCTGGGCTGCGCAGTATTAGACGTTGCTGAGCGGAGAGTGATTTCCGGAGTCTCGCTCTTTTTCGGGTTCGGTGTTGTAGAGTTTTGCGCTGATATTAAAAGGCCTTTTCGTCGCCGTTTAGATGGGAGCCGTAAATGATTTGGAGATGAGGGTTCTTTGGACTTCACAGAGTCGACAGAAACAGGTTCGACAGAGGGAAGAACGGAAATTTCAACTTCCTCAGATACCTCCACTCTAGTACGTTTTCGCGAATCTGTGATTGTCACCGGCTGTTCCTCTATATCAGCGGGACTTTGTGTTCTTGATGCCGTGAGATCAATTACTGAGGCCTCTCTCCGGGGCTGAGTCTTTGGTGAAGATGGGCTATCAATGGTCCCTCCTTGCCGCGGGTTATTTTCCACACTGAGTACTACCTCATGAGAATGACTTTTAGCCAAAAGTGATTTAAGCTTTGATCTATGCCGTGGTCGGGATTTTAACTGTAAAAGAGATCCCTCACTGTGTTCAGTTTCCACTGGTTTTTGTGGCTGATTGGCAGCAACAATGCGAGGTATTTGGATGCTAGAATCTAGTTCAATAATTGGCGTAGATGGGCGTGGTTCTGGTGGCTCAGAAGGTCTTGGCCCCGGCGGTCCCGCTGGTTCAGAGTCCAATGCAGGTCTTGATCGTAGAGTTGGCCGGACTTTTGGAAGCACAGGTGCTGGGATAGTAGAGTCATCTATAGAGTTTTCAACTGCGACACCGACCTTTCTAAGATGATTTCTGTCCTGTGCTTTTTGTCGCGCAGGTTGTCCGATATGACGAGCCGATGTGATGCCGGGCCTTGACACATTAGGCGCAATTTCAGTCGGCTCGTCATTATCGTCATCCTCAGCCCGTGACGGAGATTCCGATGGCCGAGAAACTGAAGAGCCTCGATTAGACGGCCTAGTCTGTCTATATGAGCCCCGAAGACTAGTCACTGTACTCGCCGGTGGAACGGCTGGTGTTACAGAATGAAGACGTGGGATCAATTGCGGACGAAGGGGCTTTGTTGAACCCACACCAGAAAGACTAATGGTTGCCCCAAATAGACTAGTTGCATACGATGACTTTTGTTCCTTGGCGTTGAATCGTGGGCGTTTAGCTGCCGGGGAGTCGTCGGATCTTTGAACACCGGCATCTGAGTTGGCAAGTTGCGCTTGCCGCTCTTCGAATGGCGATTTGGTCGGTACAGTAGCTCTACCAAGCACACCTCGGGAAAGAGTTTGGAATGAAGATGTTGCTGGACTCTTGCCTTTCGTGCTGGAGGTTTGACCCGGTCTTGGTGGGTCAAATCCAGTCAGCGGTACACGCCGCACAGTGTTCTGCAGCCCTGGTGTCACGGGGCTACCATCAGCCGCCGGAAGCGATTTTCTTGGCTTTTTTGCGAACATCTCCGTGATGTTTTGTGTTTTCTGGCCTTTGAACTCGCAGACTTGAACCACAATACCTCCACGATCAAGATTGATTTCTTCCCCTTCCTCCAGTGGATAGCTCTCTTGCCAGTGCATGTCGCCAATAGAAGTCCCCCGCTCATCGTAGACCATGACCCTTTTGTTGAAAGTGTGAAACTTCAAACGTCCGTCTTTCCATCTTTTTTGTTTCCGCTTGAGATCATGGGAGAATAGACATGTGTATTCGATCACAGGCGCTGTGACCTGGCCATCGACAGAGGTTGCGGAAGACATTGTGGGAGTTTTAAACTGTGAATGGTGTCAAGCTATAATGAGATTGTTAGAAACATGGGATTGACATTCGCATCAAATTAAACTCACAAGGTCCGACGTCAAAGGCAACAATTCCATCTCCAGATATTCTAACTCGAAACGGACACAAATATCCACGCTGCATCTAGTGTCATATGACGAATGATCGCTCGTAATAGCTAAAGGGACTGATATGCGTTGCACAATTCATAGACACCAGTCCTTATGGTCTCTATCATCCAAGGCACCAGCATGTACGTCTGTCACTGTTCAATTCCGCATTGAGTATGTATGAGTCGTGACTAGGGTCTATTAGGGTAAACACCAAACGCACACGAAGTCAGCTGACCAAATTAGTAGTACATACCCAAAGTGAAAGGTCTTGTAACATGTCCGTCGTGGTTGTGCAGGATTTACCCTCCGCAAGCCACAAAGTTAACGTCCGTCTATCATTTTACCATTGACGAATCTTTGTTTTTTAAAAATCTGATTGATTCCCATTTATGGGTAGGCCTTTGTTTGTTAGACCGTTGGTTATTCTTTACGAAAAAAAAGGCCATACAAGCGACGTCGGCTCTAAGCCACTAACATTGGGCGTGTAGAGGCCAATCGTATCTCGTTTACAAAGAGGGCTCACTCAACAAAACGAGCAAACAAGTCTGGAAACGCCCCTCTCGATGGAAATCTCGTCTCCAAGATTCTCATACCGACATGCGTATATACACACATATGCACATGCAACTACACTTTGGATATATATTCTCAAATGTAACGAAGATGTGCGACCTTCGTTCACTGAGGGGTACAGAGTGTGAAGTAACATTCTTTCAAGGCTTGGCTGGTTTTATGGTCAGGTAATTGTCTTTTATTTTTGGTACCCTTCCAGAATTCAAGCGCTTGTTTCCACGCAATCCTTTGCATTGATACGGTGGTTCATAGCCTTCGTTGCCCCTGATTTAGTTTCCAAGACTAACACGATGTTGTCGCATCCTTTTAACCCCACTGTGTGGCGCCTCCATCAAAGTCCAGGATGGCGGTGGCTACAACAAGCATCATGCACGAGCTGGCATTCGAGGTTCAGCGCCCGGGCCAAGGTCAAACACCAAGTCTTGGGGGGAGTAGAACTTGAAACAAAATACTGTGCAATAGGACTTAGATTCTCAACAGAAGGCGATCTTGGTACAGAAGACCTCCATCATTCGATAGCCAGTATCACTTATACTTGGGACATCTGTCTTTATATTGTCCACTTAGTCCTTGGCGGCACTGTTATTCATTTGATCGACTGTGGACGTATAGACACCGTCGTATACTTCAGATCTGAGTTACCCTGTCACTGAACCATACCGCAAAAGCGACCTTTTCGTTTAGCTCCCGCTCTTTGTCGATTGACTGTGCTTGAACACATTTGCACTTTCGACTGCCCACTCCTAATAAATATAGAACAAAGGACATTGTAATAGACATGTTCTAGAAAGCACACGTCGCCAGCACTCAACATTGATATATTTACCGAATACCCTGCATTGGCGATCGATCGCGACCTGTTACCTCTTACCATTTACTCCCGACTCTTCTTTTTATACGCACAACGATCACTGTTCTGGTGAATCCCACACATCCGCCCAGTCGACTCCCACGTACCGGAAATATATTCGCCATGGAGGCAACTCGCAAGCAGTTCGAGAAGTTGAAGTTTGGAAAGAAGTCAGGACAAACCGACTACGGCCATGTTTCCAATATTGTCAGTGAATACGAAGATGTGGACAAATTGCTTGCGCGCTTGATAGACGACGCAAAAAGCTTGCGCGAGTCGTGGGTTTCCATGGCGCTAAGTCAAGTTAATACTGCGACAGAGTTCATCACTTTATACCAACCCATCAACTCGGTCTTACCCGAGGGCTACACTCGCGTCCAGGAAGCCACACCCGAGGCGGACATGAACCGTGTCATAGCACTCCGGGATATATATGGGGAACTTAAAGAGGACATTCTCAATGAGGTCATCGTTTTTGATGCTGGTGTCATCAACCCCGCCACGAAGGCGCGCGAGTACATTGGGAGTTTCCGCAAGACGATCAAGAAGCGAGAGGCCAAGCGGGTAGATTTAGAGAAGAGTCAGGACAAGGTCAATAAGTTGCAGAAGAAGGGTGGTCGTACGCCGAAAGAGGATCAATCTCTTGCCAAAGCGGAGGAAGATCAGGCTCGGTTTCAAGAGGTACGTGTTTGCCGTGATTACTTTTTTTGCAGTTTGCATGTTGTCGTGTTACCTGATCACTAACATAATCATGTCGTCATTAGGAGTTCACCATTATGGATAATTACCTACATGACACTCTACCCGGCGTGATTGCAGCCACCATGCAGTTGATTATGCCATTAGTTTCGATGTTGGCTACTACCCAATACCGACTTCTGGGGATGTCGTACACAGGTCTGCACAGTTTCTGTGAGGAAAACGGCTATCCGTCACCAGCGCCTCCTATGGATGACGTTGTCAGTGATTGGTCTGCCGCATTTACGCCAATTCAGCAAACAGTCGAAGGCTTCAGTTTCATAGCGACAGGAAAGGGGCGACTGGCACAACTAAATCTTGGTGATGGCCCGACATCGCAGTCATCTATAAGACATAAGATGTCTTCAACATCACTTTTGAAAGTCGGCTCTTCTCAATCCTCAAGACAACCATCTCCCAGTCCCGCAATCAGTGAGACAGTCACGCCACGCGATCGCTCTCCTGGTCGCCCACCACCATTTGGTTCACAGAGCCTCGTTCCGACCGACTTCACTGCTGCTACAGCTTTAACTACGGGGTCTGTTGCTCCCCCTATTTCAAGATCAGCCTCATCTGAGCATTACGGTCATAATTCACAATCGCGCGTACATGCGCCGCCATTCCAACAATCTGCCGCTGTAGTTGCACCTGCATTCAAATCATCGTCTGCGATGGTAGTCAACAAGAAAAAGCCACCACCACCACCCCCAAAGAAAAAGCCAGGTCTAATGCGTATGGAGGAATTCGTAGTTGCACAGTTTGACTTTGCTGGCCAAGGTCACGGTGACTTGTCCTTCAAAGCTGGTGATCGTATCAAGATTGTCAAGAAGACTGCTACTGATCAAGACTGGTGGGAGGGTGAATTTGGTGGAGTGCGTGGGTCTTTCCCAGCTAACTATTGTAAGCCTGTGTAATAGAAGCTCGAATATGTCAATAAGAAGCTAGAACATAAATGGAAAGACAACTTTGTTAAGCTTATCCTTTCTCTCTCTCCCGGTCTCACTTCATGTATGGCAGTAAATTTACAAGTTCAAATAGAGAAAATTTCTATTTTTATGTGCCTGTGTACCTTTTTTGTGGGAAACCTCCAATGCTATCTATCCTTCCACTGTAAAATAAACATCTATATTGCATCTTTCAGCTCATTGCATATGGTCGCGCACTTAAGGCCGAGGCACTCTACCGCGACTAGACTCAAAGTATGATAATGACCCCGTCAATGGAAAGTCACTATGGTTCAGATCCATCGGTGTAACTGGGCCGGGTGAACCCAAAGGATCGAGACGGGGAGAGTCAGGATCCATCGACATACCGCCTAGTTGATGACCTGGAAACAAAGACGAATTTAAACCCCTATGAGTAGAACTAGACACTGGAGTCCTAGGACCAAGAGGGTAGTCTGGGAGAGTTCCATCCGATGAGCGACCTGATTGTCTACCAGAAGCGGGTGTTCTCGATGACGATGGTAGCATATCTGGTGCTACATCTTCCTCTGACGAGTAGTATGGATTACCCGTTTCTGAAGACATGTCACTCATTTTGCGTTTCTGAGCTTGTTCGTAGACTGATGGGTAGTATTTCCCCATTGACGGGGTGATGGGTACCGGCTGAGTCTTGGGAGGGCATCGTGGTTGACTCTCCGGGCGAGGCATGTGAGATAGTTGTTGTCCTGAAATTTGGGCGTGTGATGATTTGGCTGTCAATGAAGTATCCAGTGGGTCTACATCGTCCAAGTTTCTCCGAGCTCTGCTCACTGGACGCTGTGGCACCGGAAGAGGAGTTGTAGTAGATGCAGACATTGGTGATGGCGTTGTTTCTCTGCTAGGACGGGTATCAAAACCTCTGATTGTTCTCCAGGCAATATTGGATGAATCTACTGGAGAAGAAGGTTTTGCTGAAGGTACGTCAGCGTATACAGAGGACGATACTGGGTGGTGTGAGTGTCGACGTGCAGCAGCAGTGATAGAAAGAGGACCGTTATAGTCGAAACGCGGAGGAGCAAAAGAGTCTCCGGGAAGTGGCGAGCGACTTTGAAGAGTAGCAGTCTGAGCTAAGTTAATAGACTGTTTCCGAGCTTGGGCACTAGCGGAATGGAAGGGATGAGAACGCTGGATTCTCAGATTTGGATCCTCGTGTAAAGGAAAATAGGCACTAAATATGGGTGTTAGAAAGGATACGACATGCGTATTTATAAGGGAATCAGCGGATTCTTACCCAAGTCTATCGCCACGAGCAGACAAGGCCTCCTGTTCAAGATATGATTCTCGTCTGGTTGGAGCAGCTATGGCAATTGGAGTAGAGCCTGTAGCTCTATGCGGGGTTTCAATGGAACGATGGGCTTTTAGCCAAAACAAAACAGAATAAAGTCAGCAGACCAAACAAAACAAAGGCAACACGAAAAGAAATGACAGATGGTCATGAGACTTATTTTTTTGGCCCAGGGGAAATGTCTCTGAATACGATGGGAGAGGATCAATAGTATGTGGGGATAAGAAGACGGCTTATAGCTTTAGTGTGATTCAAGAATCCACATATGCCGTCTTCCGAGGTGTAAGTAGTAATATGTCGTCATTTAGCATCGCTGTACCACTAGAGTACAGTAAGAGTCTATATCACAACATATTCTACGTGCTGGACATTGATGTTGTGCTAACATGGCATGAACTTCATCGGTCAGACCCAGGGAGTCTTGTGCATCGCATACCTTCAGATGTCCCAGAATACCAATGACATCACCAACAAGGGCAGCAAACCAGCATAACCCTCCAGGTAGCTCTGTCTCCAAAAAAGAACAGCGCATGCAAACCCTGTCCGGAAAACTCCATCACTTGGTGGCGACTCACGGTACAAGACACCAGAAGAAAATGTGTGACAACACATGTGTGTACATATGTACAAACGTGTGTATGCACATACAGGCCAACGCTCAATGATGTCATAGTGTCGACATTTTGTCAGCACAGCGTGAAGGATTGGAGCAAGACTTACTTTCTGCAGAACTAATGTCTAACCGTGGAAGCGCACGCCCGCGCTCTGCCACTGTGTGTCGTCGGCCAGACGGACTTTGTGGGTCTAAATCAGAATCGTCTTCGCTGTCCCCATCTTCTCCAAATCCAGTAAAAGCGTCATCGTCTGAGAATTGTAGTTCATCGTCGTCATTCAATGTGTCCACTCTCCGTCCTACACCGCCTTTTGTCTTGACTCTTTGGCCGTGGCGATGATGTTGAGTGCCATCAGGGTCGAATATTCCCGGATTGTAACTGCTTTGTGGGACATGTGAGTGACGTCTACTAGAAACACTATGGCCGGGGTTCGTCGTCGGTGGCGGGAAGAGATGTTTGGCCGAGCCGGGCAGTCTTGTGGCATCTGATGATCGGCTTGGGATATAACTGGCAGCAAAATGGCCAGGCCAATCTGATTCTCCGTGGCCAGACATGATAAGAATGGTAGTAGTCTAGGAACTCTGTCAACTTGGAGTTTGGTCGTTCTCCTTTTTTGGTTGTAGTTTTGATCAAAGTGTAGCGAAAGCAAGGGGTAATGTGCGATGGTTTGGCAGATCCAGGAACTGTCACAACGCAAATGCCGGTGATCCACGGTTAACAACAAAAGTAAAAACACAGTTAAAACAAACACAGAAAGTAAATTCCCATGACATGACAAGTCTCCAGGAGACACAAAAAAAAAGGGATACAAAATCACGAAATCCCGTGTACTCCTCGAGAAGTAAAAAGAAGGTAAATCACCAAAAATGAAAGAAGAAGACAAGTAGATCCCCAGTCCTCAGAAATAGCTTGAAGCCTGGGGAATATGTACGCCAGACCGAAGCGACAGCTACAGACAAAGGAAGGACACAACTACATATAAGTATTAGCCGGTGCCATACCCTGGTGAGGGGCAAGCGCAGCTGATGATCTACTCCGTCGGCCAGACGAGCAAGACTTATTACCTTTGTATGAAAGTCCAAAATATCTTCACCATGACCTTGTCACGCTCAAGTGACCCGACATCCACATGGATGGCAGCCCAGTAAGCGAGACTTTAATAAGGGGTTCTGCACTTTTCACCACCACGTTTTTATTTAAACACCACAAGTCATGAGCTGGTTGACGTACCGGGAACTTCATCGCTTGAGCAAACACTCCCCAAACTTTCAAAAGAGAGGAGAAAAAGTGTACCGTGCAGAACAGACCACATCAGGGCAGGGCCTGCTTATGCCGTGCAATCCAACAATATGGCCACTTCCTGTTGGATGATAGCGGCCAAAGAGCCATTGTGTAATGTCGTAATCGCTGGTTTTGTCATCGGTTACCCTGTGTTTTATACAAGAGCCTCTGTTTTCTCCTGACTCTCTTCATAAACACATTGTCTTTTTCAGGCAGAAAAGTCGCTTGGTGGCGGATTATCGTACCACGCGCCCCTGAATACGTCATGGGTTATTGTTAACCCTACAGTTTGGCTGTGTGACACAAGCTATCAAACGGCAGTTATATGACTACAGCTTTACTAATGACCATAGTTGAATACTCCAACGTAAGTTATCGCTAGAGTGATGATATATGTACGTGCCGTAATTACCAGACTCGAATGACGACCCATGCATAGATCATTGTAGACTACCGAGTATCCACAAACAGATTCATTTCTAATCAATGCTCCCATAAATGCCAATTATCTTGATATACTTTCACAAACAGACATTTCCCATCCGAAAAGAAACCCCGTAACCCGTTAATACACGAGAAAACTCGCCAACCCATAAACACTACACCCACACCCGACGTCACCACACCTCCAAGTTGCGGCCTTGTCTCGACATCATGGGCTCGAACCGTTCAGCATGGGACAAATGCTTAGCCGCATGCTCCATCGCATTAGTCGTTTACCGAGTCCTACTCTTCGCCCTAGGTGTCGTGGTAATGGGAATCTATTACATCGATTTCAGCTCCATCAGTGAGATTGGTCGTATGGGATCTACGGCAGACTAGGTAAGTTGAAGAATCCTCCCATCTCGCAATACAATTGGCCAGAAGCTAACGTTACTTTGAAACCCCAGTACTACGCTGAAGTTGTTGGTTTTCTATCACTTATTACTGCGCTGGTATATCTCGTGCCACATGTGCCGCGTTCCGATACGCAGATTGCCTGGGATGGCGTTCTTGTTGTCATGTGGTTGGTGCTCACTGTGCTTTTTGGTGAAAAGTATCTTGGTTTGAAGCCCGAGAAGCCTACGCCCGATTATAGCCGGCTCAGATGGTCGGTTTACATTGACATTGCGGGGTTGGGAATGTGGGCACTTGACTTGATTGGAATCATGGTGTCCAAATGCTGGTATGATAGAAATCCGCATAGACAGAAGGATGAAGCATAAGGGAATCACAAAAAGATGCAGAATTACCCACATATCTATAAAACCAGCATCTTATAGAACATCAAGAATACATTTAGGCATTTTTTTCAGTGGAAGCAAATAACGCGGTTATGCAGGTGACCATAGAATTACATCAAATTGTTACAGTTAAAAGTACAAAAAGTCCGGCAACAGCACGTCAAATGCTACATAAATCCGGGACTATTACCAAAAGAAAACAAGGACTGTGGAACCCATTCTTACCACTCAAGGCACACTGGTGGGAATCTTGACCTCGCCTCTTCTACGATCATAGTTAGGAACACCATAACGGTGACCAATAGCCGTTCTAGAGCGACCATCCTTGCCAACATTCTCCGAGTTGAAGTCCTGGAAGCGGAACTCAAAGCGATCAGACTTGACAGCAACCAGCGCCGCCTTAGCCTTTTGCGCATTCTCCTCGCTTATCTTTCTGTACTTCTCAGCCTTGACCAGCTCAACCTTCCACCGGTCCACATGCTCCTGGCGCCTGCTGGGCTCAGCCATAGCCAGCTTCTCAGCTTTCACGAGCTCCTTGTGCATGGAACGCTCCTCAGGTGTTCTCATGGCGGGGTGGAAGACCTCGGCGGCGTCTTCACGAGTGAATGAACGAGACTCAGCCACAGGCCAGAAAATCTGTTGTTGCGTGTGACCGTGAATGTAAAGTTCGTTGATAGGCTCGTGGGGTTGTTGCTCGATCGTCTCGCCGGGCTTTGGGATGACGTATCTAGTTTGGGGCAACATGGACATGATAGCGTTGGCGTAAGGAACGGCCAGAGTCTTGCCCTAAGCAACGACAGAAGTCGTGGTTAGCGATTTGTTTCGGAAGGTGATGTCCAGGGGCACACAGTGGTTGGACTTTGACTTCGATCAGATAGGTTTGCATTCTAACCATGGAAATTGTCTTAAAGACTAATCGAATTTGTTGAGTCTCATCATATAGAAGTCAAAGTGACCACTGTGAAAATATGTAGGCGATGGTTAGTGTACTTACTTCTGCAATCCATCTCTTCTCAACCTGCTTTAACCGGACAACAGCAGCTACTCTTCTGACATCAACACCGAGCTCAGCAGACACCAACTTGAGAGGCTCGCCTTTCAGTGCCACTCTCCGGTAAATCCACTCTCTCGCCGGCTCGCTGAGAACAGGCTGACTGCGGAACTGAGGGTTAAGAGGGAAAGGCTGATCAGCATGAGGACCCAGGTAGAAGCCCGTAGAAGTCTGACGGCCATCCCTCCGGCTTTCTTCCCACCGACGCTCCAAGTTCTCCAAGAAACGCTTCATATCCTGACGACCGAGGGTACGGAACCCCTTCTTCCGCAACTCGGGGTCCAACCGACCGGCTTGGACAGCCGAGACGGAAAAGCAACGAGTGCTA
The DNA here is from genome assembly GCA_025685495.1 of Huntiella abstrusa. NCBI lineage: Eukaryota > Fungi > Ascomycota > Sordariomycetes > Microascales > Ceratocystidaceae > Huntiella > Huntiella abstrusa. The sequence continues at coordinate 244,351 of JAJNMT010000269.1, read as the reverse complement.
ACCTTAGTCACAGGCTGCACGATGGACCGAAGTCCCGGGACACCCATCTGAAGAGACATGGTGGATAGACAGACAACGACGTGGATTTCGCCACGAGACTGTCTGAATAGTCAATTTTTTATGTCCAAAAGGCGGACAGAGGGGAAAATATGAACAAATATAAACCTCGGAGCGACTGACTGTGGGCTGCCGCGGCGACTTGCGGAGCTTGAGCACAAGGCTAAAGAAAAAAAGAAGAGAAGAAGAAAAAAGAAAAGGAAGAGACTGGTCGCGAGGTTTCTCTTGTAGACGGGTGTTGGTGGTGAAAATCTTGCGACCAAGGTGCAGAATTGATGTGACTGGGGTTACTAAGCGATCACGTGAGTTAAAATTACATAGCGGGGTCGATACCAATTGCGATATCCCGATTGGGAAATCTCCCAGAGGTCCCCACAAAAGAGCAAGACGGTGATGTTGAGATACATGAAGCATGAATGGCTATGAAAGCCAAGAGACTTACATACGATCTTGAGTACCCAAGCTGCAGTATACTATATGCACTAGGTTTCATGTGTATTACCGCATACCTTCACAAAATGTTGGCGTATGTAAGTCTATTGTAACGATGTCATAATTTGTAATGTATAGGTGTGCGTGAGTTTGTATGTACATTTAAAGGCCATTCTATGGCTTGTCGACGTCGACCTTCTTCGTTTTTTTGACAGAGTTGAGGCCAGATTTGTGTCTCCTCCGTTCCGCCTCTTCATCCGCAGCAGCGAGCGTCTTCCATTGTTGCCAATTGGAAAAGTCAATCAGCGCCTGCATACATCCCCATTCTGTGATTTTCTTTTCCAGATATGGGAAATTGACTGGCTAAAAATTAAACCATGGTTAGAGACATACAGACAAATTGCTTCAAGTGCACTACTGCATTGACATACCTTGGTTAAGAAATCATTACATCCCGCGGCCAAGGCTTTCCGTCTATCACTGGGAAGCGAACTAGCTGTCAACGCCACAATGATAACTTGACCTTTGTGCGCGTCTGGCGATTTAAGACGATCTTCCTCACTAGGCTCCTCAATTATGTCGTCTCCTGATGTCGACGTGAGCGGCTGAGCAATTCTGTTAACCCGCTCCAGACGACGGATCTCCCTGGTAGCTTCGAGGCCGTCCATCACAGGAAGTTGAATATCCATGAGAATGAGATGAAACCCACCTTCTCTCCATTTTTCAATAGCAGCCCGGCCATTAACAGCAGTCTCCCGTCGGATTTTGAGTTTGGCAAGGAAAGTATGGAGAAGCTTAAGGTTTACCGAGTTGTCTTCTACGACAAGGACCTTGATAGGCGGAACAGCTCCGGCCATAGCCGGGTTCAGTGGGGGGAATTGGCCAGGCTTCGGCTTTGGCTCTGGGACTGGAGGCGCAGGGTTGTTGTTGGATGGCTGCTTACCATTTGGCCTTGATGGAGGGGACAAGGAAACAGCAGATTTGGGATCAGTTGGCGGCGGCTGGGTTAATATGTCTGGATTGTCGTTGGCTATTGGTCTCCACTGAGGTTAATATATGATATAGATGGTTATTGTACGGGCTTAGGTGTGGGGATGGTACTCACGAGGCCGCGCGGGATTAGTGATTGGCTTATTAGGTTGTGGCGATTGTCGGGTGCTTGGTGGTGATATCACTCGATTCACCCTATTATCCCTATCAATTGGCCGTATCTTTTGCCATTTCTGGGAGTCACGGGGCTTCGAACCCGGTGATGAGATATTTGTAGTCCCGAGATGGCGAGGTGAAGGTATTATACCTGGCGGAGGAAAGTAGGTATCCGAACTTTCATCTGGGCGCTCTACGTGAAATGGAGAAGACTTTTGCCCAGGACGGCGGGGGGTTTGTGAATATGTGCTCGTATGTGGTTCGAAGATGATGAGAGCATCAGCAAGAGATTGGCCGTCTGGATAGGCTTGGTGGACCACGTCCCAAAGAATCTCATCTGGCTCAAGAGGCCGGACACTGTTGGTTTGACGATCAATGAGATGTAAAGTGATTTCAGCTGAGTCAAACTTGCGCCCCAAAGAATTGGCAAACTTGAACAATATAGAATCGCGGACAGTATCCACCAGGTCGTCATCATTAATAGCAACTTGTGTAGCCGAAGTATTGGGTCGTCTGACCCAGACTCTACGGGTTGATGGATGGGGCATGTTGGTGTCTGGTTGACAACACTCGCGCTGTACGGGACGAGATCCTGGCGCTGTATCACCGGCAGACTGCTCGGCCGTGACGGCACAAGGGACAACTGTGTTGTGGAGTGTTTCCTCGTCGCGATCAGACTCGTAACCGAAATCTTCGGCTCCGAGGTATTTGGCGAGTACTGCCGAATGCGAGTGGCGGCGGCGAAAGGGACGATGGGTAGACGCAGGCTGGAAGGGCTGCGGAGGCGTGAAATAACGACGTCTACGGCAGTCGAGTGACGTATGTAGCTGATGGGAGGATGTGGCCTCGTGATTGAAAGGTGCGTAAGGTTCGAGGACAGTAGTGTAGCTTGTAGTGTGACCGGGAGAACCCGTGCGAGTCGGGTTTTTGGGAGAGGGCGGGTTTTCCGTGCGTGACGTATGAGACTTGGTCGGTGAAGGGCAGTGGATCCTAACGGTGGGAGTGAGAGGCGGTAGATCGGCGGCACAACCTTTAGAGGGAGCAATTTCAATGTACTGAGGGTGACTGTTAACAGAAGTCGAAGATAATGACGGAAATAGGTGTAATGGTAACGATGACGTGTGGTCTTCAATCGCAGGCTCTCTATAGTTTGGAGGAGCTCTGGATATAGTTTCCACGTTAAGCGTTATCTCAATCGGGTGGTTGCCAACGAGCGAGGGGTTGGTGGGGCTGGCTGGCACAATGCTAGAAGGAGCTGCAGCAGATGGATTAGGAATAACGGCAGCGATTGCGGTGGCTGAGGCGGTGTCTTGTGGCAGCTGGGATAGTGATGATGAGGCGCTGAAGCAAGTGAAGAAAAAGCTACCGTCAGTACACAATGGATCGCAGAAAAGAAAACGACAATTTTCGCCAAAAAAGACGTCAGCGACAAAGGTGTAAAGCTTATGTGAACGAGCTTTGACGCTTAAATGGAGCGAATGCGGTCCGTCGTCAAGGTGGCAATGGGATTATCCGCAATGGGGACAGCACTATGCAAGTCTCATAAAGCCCACCAAAAGTGGACTGGCCCTGGGGAATCCTGGCCATTGGCCAATAATGTGATAGCGTTTGGACACTATGCATGCGTAGAGGAACAGACAACACACAGCACAGCACGTATTTTCGACCTTTGGAAAAGCTCACGTCTGTCACGACGATAGTCGCACCTACAGTAACAGAGCAGAACAGACCTAAAGGCACAGCACAATACGGACATGTGAGGAATGCAGTGGATGCGGTCTAGACCACACCCAAGGAAGCCCAGACAATGCGTCGAGCCTGGTGCAGGCATGCAGTGAGTTTGCAGCCAGTTTGCAGCACTGCTATATCGTCATTATGTTATTGGCGTCGTGTGCATTGAGCTGATTTTGGGAGACAAAGGAGTGGTTGTGGTCCGCTGAAATACTTCATGGGATTTTGACGCTTGCCAACAACACAAAAAATGGGCGTTTTGCGCGGTGATGTGTTCTTGCCGACCCGTAGGAGGACCAGGAGGACTGCCCTAAACAGGGACAGGGAGCCTCTGTATTGTTGGACAAGAAAAAGCAATATTGCTACCGCCCAGTACCTCGCACTTTGTAGAAGATGGTCTTGAATGGGCAATAAAACCCAAGACGCACGTATTTATCCAGGACAAAGTCGGCACACAGTAGAACATGCAACTGTATCACTAAATTCAGTTATATCCCGAACTTGGAGATTTGCAGCCACTTCAATGAACTTGTCTCATGCATTTAAGGACGAAGACACCGGAATTTACCGCTGATATATAATCTAAGCGGCCGTATATTTGGTTGAGATCACTAATCATCCGTCGCAGTGTTTTCAAGCGATAGTCGTTGGAAACATAGAGAAAATAGCCACTAAGGTGGGTAACACCAAATTTCCTCGTTATTTCTTGTGTCGTCCAGGAAGGGAGAACTTGCCTCTGTGTGTGTACTATGCCTTGCATGTGCACGACGACAAGGGACTGCATTTATAGCTCTGAAGGTACAGGACGGCTGGTTCTCAGTACTGTTGCTTTCAATGAAAGGGAAACGTGCCATGATGCAACTAGCGGGTATGGAGTGTTGTTGTTGAATATGAATATATGATGCCAAACTAATCGTCAATAGAACTTACTAATTTTCAGGTGGAACTTTCTCACCACCTGTGTTTGTGTTGTTGCTAGCTTCTAGTGCATGGGCCCCGGGGTCACTTGGATTGACTGTAGTTGTTGGCACATGAGCCTGTTCTGGACTCTTTCGAAAAGACTCAAATTCTTGACCATTTAAAGCATTTGACTGGTCACATACTGACATGGTGCTAGGCTCTTGGGTGCTGTGCCGTGTAGTTGCTTCAGAAGATAGAGTTTGCTGTAGCAGATGATTGTCGGCCTGGTCAGCAGATCTTGATTCGGCCGAAGCATTACCAGAGTCAAGCTCCACACTCGGAATCCGAGATGCATTAATGTCTGATGGATTGATCTTTGTCCCGCTCATGATGACAGTGCGTGGGCTGGTTGTTGGTGTTGTAGACTCCACAGAGGCTGCAGGAGAAGAAGATCTCGATGACGAGGGACGGCGTGGCGGAGGTGGTTGCTGGAGACAGAACGGCCGGTTGAATTGTGGTGCTTGATGAGTGATATAAATAGGATGGGAGGAAGCTTGATCTGCATGTGTCACATCAAGCAATATGTCATTGTTGGCAAGAGCCTGATTAGGATCGCTGTCATGGTTCCAGATAGCCTGATGGTGTGGGTGACCAATACCATGGTTTTCAGGTGTGGTACTGACTCGAACCCCGCTTCCCGACGCTCTGGGCCCTTGACTCGCTTGTATATTGTCGACTGCTTCTAGAGCCCTAGGGGATAGAACACTGGTAGCTGCGGACATTGTCACTCCGCTCATCGAAATCTGCGCATCAGACGCATCAATGGGTGGCGACTGCAACGGTGACTGGCGTAAGCCAGAAAGCGAGGGCAGGGGTGCTTCATGGAGGGTGGATATGGAGTCTGGACTCCACGACGAATCCAGAGCAAGATTCTCACTTGTCTGACAACTTTGCCGGTCGGGCCTAGAGGCCCCATTGGGATCAGAAAGGTAGAGTCGTAATGCAGGCAACTGTTGCATTTGTAGTGTTTTACTCGGCGGTACCCAGGAAGCGGCAGCTCCGGCATGGAGCATTTGCGGGTGGAGATGAGCCGTGGTTGAAGTTAGACGCCGGTGTTTACCACTAAAATAGTCCTGTTCGTCTGACTCGTGGAGTGGTTGTTGCTGCAAAGTCGAATGTTGTGATGGCGATTGCGTATATTGTAGTGGCACATGTAGTTGAGAGGACGAGGAAGGCGGAGATCGACTGTAAACTCTTTCAAGTGCGTCAATGATGCTGTTTCCATAGGGATGGCGAGTAGCACCGAGACCTGGAGGTGCCAAGATATCCGGTTGTGAGCTGGTGATAGCGCTGTCACTTGAATCTGCAACATCCTGTCTTCTAGATGGCTCGGGATCTATACCACCAGAAGACGACTTGACCGAAGACCAACTTCGGAGTCTAGTAAGAACATTTCTTTCCATATGGTCTTATTACCAGCCCTTTTCGGCAAAGACCACATATATAGGGGCTAGTAATGAGACCTAGAAATGTATAACCCGGCTGTTGAGATATCCAGGCTGTTTGACCAAAAGATGGTGTAAACACCCGGTGCCACAGAGAAACAAACTGTAAGTGAAATATAGACAAAAGGTATAATACGAGAAGAAGAGGGAAAGCTCAGATACAGAAATATCAAAACCCACAGTACTGAGCTCGTGTTGGTCTACTACACGAGGGGCTTTGCAACACGGGAAACGAAGGTGGATATCAATATGAAAAGGGAATGTATTTCTCGGCGAGTAAAATTCAAGAGGCTAATAAGCTATGAAGCACCGCCAAAAATGAGGTGTCGTTTTGCATTTCTGACCCATCATGCAAACGGTACCAGTGTCGTATCGATCAGCCGGGACTTCTCGCCTTCAACAATGCAAGGCGAGTACCATCATGACTAGCTGGGGATGTGTTGTTTTGCATACAAATTGTGTGTACACACATATATTCACATTCGTTCACAGTGATATCACCCACAGCGTTGTATAAACTTACATGACCAGGGCAAGGATGTCATCCATACGTGGCGGCGAGGCCCCAAGGAGGTGGGGTCAGTCAACTCCGAAGGTCCAATTTAGAGCAGGCTTGTATGAAGACTATGGTTGAGGTTGGGCTCCGAATGGAGTCGTGAAGGCGGGAGGGGCAAGATGTTTTCGTAACGATGCCCATGAAGAGACGAAGTTTGCCGAGGTCTCCATGGTACGATGCATTGTCTCAATATGCAATGAAGCCCACTTACAACCTGCAAGCCAGTCTTCCTAGAACGGCCCTACAGCCCACTAACAGAGTGGTCGGTGGTGAGCGGGAAGGAGTGTCCAGTCTCGAAGCTTCTGTGGATGTCGTTGTATTATGTCGCTATGGAATTGGTCGTCTCTTCAGGGAACCCTTGAAGCATCATACAGTGGGTTACATGTATGCATGAAAGTTGGGCTCAATGTACTAAAAGCGCAAATAACCACCACCGCAAATCCTAGACTTGTAGCCTGACTAACCGCTTGAATGACAAACATTGCATACTTATCGACTGCAGGTAGTCAGATCTTTATCCATTTGCAGGGCTTAATGGCGGGGCAATCACTGTTGTCACAAAATGTAACCGCCGCAGCTAAGAAAGTCTAAAAAGTTCGCTCCAGCTAGGTATGCATGTATGTACATATGTACATACATACATACGTACATATTCGTTAATGCTGTATGCTTCTAGTCCGACTTCATTATCGTTGGACAGACCCAACAACAGAAGTACACATAGAATGAGGCCAAATACCCCTGTCGTAGGCCTCAATCCCTGCCAACCCCAGAGAAAGCTTGCTCAGTCAGAAGCCGAATCACGATCTAGAGGGGTATACAGCTCAACACCTCTCAGCCTATATCTCGGATATTGTTCTACCTATTCGGTAGCTTTGACACCTTGGAAAGGTAAACTACCGTGGGTGTTTCAACAAAAGCTAATACACCGATATCTACATATGCACATACACAGATTAGTGAAGACCGCCAACGAAGTCTCGTCAGCCCCGCTTCAGGTAAATGTCGATACATCCAACCACCCAACCTCGTCTGTCCAAATTCGGACATGGCAATTGGGCCCAGTGAAGTGAGATGCTACGTTGTGTATTACCTGAATTCTCGGAGAATCGTAGTCGAAACGTTCATGTAAACAACAACGTCACTCCAAATGCATGAACATATGTACATACATACGTACCATTACGGGCTTCCGGACGCTTGGTCAAGGTTCGGTCGCACACATTTTCAGCCCAATTAGAGCAATGACCATGACTTGGTCTGTTACAAGAGGGGTATGCCGGTCTGCAGTGATTTGTTCTAGCAGTATTACCCGTAGGTTCAGCTCCATTACTCTACGGTGTCTAACCGGGTGCTGGATCTGTTGGACCACAGGTTGGTGCAGATATTGTACATCCACCTGAATCGGCTTATCCAGTTCTGCATGAAACTATTGGAAATTCATGTACTTTGTAGGGCAGACCAACAGCCCCAAAATACAGTTTGCCTAGTCATGTATGCACACATGTCTAGTAACACTACCCGGTCCTTTGAATGGAGGATTGCGGCTTTGTACGACGTTATATGACATTGTAACTACACAAGCTTGCGACACTACTTGACACACAAATCATGTTTCAATTGATGGACATAAAAATCGAGAACAACTTTAATCGTATTTTTGTCTATTTGTCTATCGAGAACGTAAGCACCTTCTCCGCGTTTTGAGCCGAATCGTGTATATGTTGTAGCTCAAGGCAGGCGCCACACAAGAACTTTCAGCTACGTTTCTCGTTGGTTCTTTCCAGATTGGTCGTGACAATGAGGTTACTATTTTCTATTAATATGCTGTCCAGCCCGCCCTGATGTTTTCATCTTCTCTTTGTGCTTTATGTTCATCAAACAACCGATACTACAAGAATCGAAAACATCACCGCCAAAATGAAGGACGATTTTCCTCATCTCTATGTCACCACCAAGCTTGCTGAGACAGTCACAGACTACAGCAACAGCAAGTCTCGCGGGCTTCCGTCTGACTTGCTTAAATTCCATGCGGAGATTAAGAAAACCGAGAAGGCAACCTATACCATCTCGGAGTTCGAGGCCAAGTACATCAGTTGGTTCGCTAATCTCGTCGATGCCAAGAGAGGTAAAGAGCAAACAGAACATAGTTCCTTGCTACCGTCAGATGTTAACATTCACTTCATAGTTCTCGAGATTGGTGTTTATCTGGGGTTCTCCATGTCTGTCTGGGCCAAGTCAGTTGGACCCGACGGACATGTCACTGGACTCGAGTTCAACCCCGAGTTTGCCGCCCAAGCCCAGAAAAATGCTAAGGGTCTTGGTCTGAACAACACGGATGTTGTTGTTGGTGATGGCGTCAAGACGTAAGTTCCTCATATTCAACTCACTGACTCATCTGAAGTACTAACATACGATTTACAGGCTCCAAGCTCTCGACCCTGACGAGCCATTCGATATCATTTTCATCGATGCCAACAAAACTGCCTATCCCGAATACCTTCGCATCATCTTGGAGCGTTCACAGCCAGGAGCCTCGAAGCGTCTCCTTCGAAAGGGTGGAGTTATCATCGGTGACAACGTTCTCCGATATGGGTTAGCTGCGGACAGCAGCAGTGCGAACCCCAACCATCAGCTCTTCATGGACACTGTTATTGATCCCAGTCCTGCCGACTATCAAGCTCTGTCTACCTTCAACGAGCAGATGATGTCGAACCCTAGACTTGACCCCATGCTCATACCCCTGTTCGATGGTCTTGGTCATGCTCGTCTACTAGACTAAAGTATTGATAGCCTGATGTATAGTTCGATTACGGGCTGTGCGAATGGATTGATTTGCGGTAGATATTAGACGGCCAAGAACTACATGGGCTGATAATATATCTATGAACTGTTGAAAGTAGCGTTGTTCTTTGACATCAGTCCTTTGCCAACATCACAGAACATAACTCTAGAGTGCATATATCCATTTTGAATAGGGCGTGCCTTGGGCAGATGATTAACCGGAAGTTGCGTTTCTTATGCGGCTAAAACTCAAGGTAGCACCACTAAAACGCGGTGTGGTGTGACGGCCCCACCACGGCACAACGTATGGGTGCGACCAGCGTTTTATTCCCTGGGTATCAGGGCGTTCTCCAAGAGACATACCCCGCTTGTTTTCGGATCTTTTACCACCAGACTCTGTCAGATCATGATTAAGAGTTCAAGGTGGCGATATTATGGTGATTCGTTGACGGTCGAGATATTACCGTCTAAATAGTTTTAATGGATGGTAGGCTGCGTATGTAAGTGCGTTCCGGGGTTTAGTATAAAGAGAGTTGGAGACTCTGGTAGAGTTGGGGATTTGACTTGGAAGAAGTTATCAACAACAACTGATCTCTGTCTATCTACTTCCTTTACTTGTTTTATCTCTGAATTCACGTTATTCTTCACAATGTCTACTATGAAAGCTCTTGTTTACAAAGGCAACGGTCAAGTTGCTCTGGAGAACATCCCCAAGCCTACTCTTCAGCAGCCAACCGATGCCATCATCCGCATGCTCAAAACGACAATCTGTGGTTCTGATCTCCACATCCAAAAGGGTGATGTCGCCGCTTGTCAGCCCGGTCTCGTCCTCGGTCACGAGGGTGTTGGCATAGTAGAAGAAACCGGCTCTGCCATCAACCGCTTCAAGAAGGGTGATCGCGTCCTAATCATCTGCATCACCCAGTGTGGTGTGTGTGGTTACTGCCGTCGTGGTATGATGTCACACTGCGAAGTTGGTGGCTGGGTTCTAGGTAAGACGGCCAATGGTTGTCAAGCTGAGTATGTCCGGATTCCATATGCGGACACCAGTCTGCATGCGGTGCCTGCTGAGGCGACGACTGAAGCCATGGTCATGATCAGTGATATCTTCCCTACGGGTCTGGAATGCGGTGTACAGAACGCGCGCGTGCAACCCGGTGGAACAGTTGCCATCGTCGGGTCTGGACCCATCGGGCTTGGTGCCTTGCTGTGCGCCCAGATGTATTCACCCGCCAAACTGATCATGATCGATATGGACGATAACCGACTACGTACGGCGACAAACATGGGCGCGAACTTTGTTGTGAACTCGGGGAAGGAGGATGCTGTGGCTACGGTTATGGAGGTTACGGGGGGTGTGGGTTGTGACTCTGTTATTGAGGCGGTGGGAGTCCCGGCTACGTTCCAGTTGTGTCAGAAACTTTTGGCTCCCGGTGGTACGTTGGCTAATGTCGGGGTTCACGGCACTAAGGCCGAGTTGGATATGGAGGCTCTTTGGGATCGGAACATTACTATTACTACGAGGTTGGTGGATACGGCTACCATTCCTATGTTGACCAAGTTGGTGACTGCGGGTCGTCTGGACGCTACTAAGTTGATTACCCATCGTAAGTGGTTGTTCTCGGCAACTTTTGAAGACTTCATTGCTAACGTATTCATAGGCTATACTGCTGATCAAATGGATGAGGCGTACAAGACTTTCGGTACTGCAGCTAAGTGTGGCGCCTTGAAGGTGCTCATTGACTTTGAGTAACGTCACCGTGTGTGGTTGTAGTTTTAGTGCTTTCTCTTATTGATTGTGAACCCTATATTACAATATAACCCTATCAATGTCATAGTTAGATAATCCTACGATGAGATGGACATGAAAGTCCAATGCATCACTTATATAAAATGACATCATCGAACTCATTTCATAATAATGGCTGACATTGAAGAGCCTCACGAGGATACAAAGACCCGGGACCATGCAGTTCCACGTGTCCGCCGGTCAGCATCTCAAGCAAAACTAGTCACCATCCGGAACAAACGGCACATCTACCTTGACCAACACCCCGAATACTTCACCAACCAAGAACATGAATTTGCAGGCAAGCATACACTCCGTAGCCATAGTAGAAACAACCCACACTGACGCCCACGATACCATAGACCCTCTCCTATATGACAAACTCATTCGGCGGTTCCAATCAGCCGCTGAACGGGAAGCCGAAGGGAAAGTAAAAGGCTACTCACGAGTCCTCGAGGGCGATCTCGTCCGCTCAGAAGCGAAACTCGAGCAACTTAGTTCCGGCATGTCCGCGTTATCATGCCAGCGGGAGAAAATAGGTGATTCGTTCTGGTCTTTAGATAGACCGGATGTTACGGAGTCTCCGGAGACGAAGGAGGAGGCTATGGAGTTGTGGATTTCGTATTTGAGAGATCGGTTTATGGATGGGGGAGATAGAGACTTTGATTATGCTGTGGTGGATCATGATGAGTCGCTTGATTTGCAGGCGAGGAGAGACGCGGAAGATGAATGGTTTGATGATGAGGAGCCGGGGTTTGCGTCTTCGGATGATGAAGGCGAGAAAGGGGATCGACGAGTACGTGGGGAAACGGGCATTCAAGACTTTTAACAAGGAAACAAAACAATGCATTAAACACAACAAATACCCAACAATCTAATAAAATGTCTACCAAGTCATAAATCATGAAGCCCAAAGTCTTCAGTCTATCTACATCCAAACCTGATCAACACCAACCCGTAGTCTATTCAACGTCTCCTCATAGCGACTAGGGCTATGATCCATCAACATACTAGGCCGGAACCGCATCTCCTTGAACCGCGCCGGAACGTCCCGAACATAACGTAGTACAATCCGCTTAGCAGGAGACCCGAGTAATCCCTGGACTGTAGGTTCTGAAGCCATATCTCTTCTTAACACACTGGTACACTCAACGACGAAAACCTCACCAGGTGGGAGAAGTTTCTCACTGTTCATACTCGCTCGAAGAACTTGCAATAAAGAGACGGCCCATTCCGACTGGTCGGTAGAAGTCACCAGGGCACCTTGGTCTTCACTGATAGCTGCAGAGGATGACCCGTACCACCGCTGGAGGAATTCGCTTTGTAAGCGATCGGTGATGTATTTTGACAGCGAAGCCCGCGCAGAACCTTGTTCACTCTTAAAGGCGGCAGATAAAGCCTGGAAATCGTGGAGCACACCGAGAGACAAATATGGTACAATGTCGTTGCCTTGGACCACTGATGTGATGAGCCCGCGAGTGGCCTTTTGCAACCGGCGGCACATGGTACTCGGGGAACCGTAGGCGTAGACGTGAATTGGGCGTCCGGCAGGTGGGCGTAGGTGATAGTGTGAGTCGGTAGCAGGATCAGTATGCGCAGTCACAAACCCAAGGGCATTGGTGTTGGGGTTGGAAAGCATGATACCGAGCAAAGCGGTGACGGCACCACCCAGAGAGTGGCCAGTGAGAACAAGACCATAGTCGGGGAACTCGTCTAACGTCGCTTTAAGAGTAGCCAGGACCTTGCCATCCTCACCGTAGAGAATACGACGAGCAGACGCCTGAACGCCCTTGTGAACCTGGTACTTTTCTCCTCTCCATTCCATTTCAGCGTATTCACACGTCAAATCCGCAAGAACGTCCTCAAAGCCCAAAGTACCACGGCAAGCCAGAACAACGGCCTTAGATTCATGGTCTAGAGCAATGTAGTGTACAAGAGGAACACCTGATCCAGTGGTCCCTTCAGAACCAGAACCACCCTCCTCATCCACGAAAGATGCTAACAAGACACTCTCGGGAGAGATGTTAGTATGCTGGGCGAATGCCCGGACATCCCGATGCGTCTTGCGAGCTGCTGGCTCAAAACGTGGCTTCTCCTCTGGTGAGAGTCCGAGGTAGCGTAGGAAATGGGATCCATAGGAAGCCGAGGAGAATAAAATGTACCGTGTGATATTCCGGAGAATGTGGAAACGCGGGAAGGTAGTATCAATCATGCCCGTCTGACGCAGGGCATTGAGCGTCTCATTGTTGTATGCACTCCGTTGGTAATAGCGAGAGTAAACCAATGACGACTCTGACTCGTCGGCGGTTGCCAAAGTGTACAGACTTGGGTTCAAGTTAAGAAGTTGTGACTTCCGGCGCATAGCGTTATTGCTAGACATACCAAGACCTTGACGACTACCGATAGAGCGCTTAGAGCGATGTCTAGCACCAAATGGCATCGGCGATGGAGGAAGAGATAGATGGCTGTCGTTAGGGAATATAACGGAGTCCATGTCCCCAAGAGGCGATCTCACAATAACAGCATTGGCAGTGTTCCTGGGCTGGGGGGGGGAAGGGACGAAAGAGTCATCATCATGGGAAGTCTTGCGGTCATTGGGGGTAGCTGGAGAATCAGTCTTGAAAGTTGACGGCCCAGATTCTTCAGGCGTACTGGGCAGAACCGGGGACTTTACCTGGCTGTTAGTAACGGGAGTCCGGGGAGGCTCCTCCGAAGCGCTAAGAGGTGATGATACGGCAGGTGTGCCGGGAACTGCCATAACGGAGGTTGTCGTGACAGTTGGTGCAACGGGTCTTCTAGAAGGGATAGGCCTAGTGTTAGAGTGCTGTCCTCGTGGGGGGCCTCTCTTTCTCACTAACTTTGCAGGAGGGACTTCCGAGTCTCTATTCCACAGCGCCGAAATACCGGCACCTGATCCCATCTTAAATGCATTCCTAATGCTCCTCCGCTTTTCCGAGGCAGAGCTCTTCTTCCCGGAGCTCTCTTTGTCTTTGCTCTCCTTCACCTTGCCTTCCTTGACTTTGCCGTCTTTGACCTTTTGGGACTTGCTTGAGTCGTCAGTGTTCCGGGAGCGGAGAATCGAAGTGCGCCGTGATGGCTTTGCATCCATAGTAGGGACTGAAGATGCAGTAGCGGGGCGAACTGGACTTGTCGGTTGAGGTGAAGTAGGGGACTTTAAAGGTGAATCTGGGAACCCTGATACCAGAGGAGCCGAAAGTGGTCCGCGAGTAGGGCCGCTGGAGGTAGGAGGTGGTGATGGAATAAGAGTAGAAGCCCCCTCAGCCATCGAGTTTGGCCGCGTCAGAATCTCAGTGATTGGTCTGATAACAGTCTGTGAGGCATGAGGAACCATGTGTGACATCAATGAAGGTTCAAGGCCATGTTCCAGGCTTGAAAATTCCGAATTCAATGGGACTAAACTGCCATCGTCCGCTCTCTCAGCAGTAGCAGTACTAGTCTCTGTTCGTTGGATTTTATATACGATGCGTTGAGTCTGCGATCCAGGGCCGGTCATAGATTCCTGTCTTACAATGACAGCACCCGGAGGCGGGGAAAACTCAACACCGTGAGTGGCATTGGTGGGAACATCGACCGTGATGGTCTTGGTGGTGACCGTGTTGGTTGAGACAATGACCTTAGCATTGGCTGGCAACTGACTTGAGATTTGTTGCTGAAGAGTAATCTCGGCGTCTTCAACACGGCTCCGGGTGGCCATCGGTGGTTCAAGACCAAGCATGGAGGCCGTTTCAGGACCTCCCTCTGGTCTTCTGGTGTTGTACTGTCCCTTGTGACGTCCAGCTAAACTGATTTCGTGGATATCCTGGATATCTATGCGCGCACCGTCATCTAAAACGACAACATCCCAAACAATCTCGTCAACGCCATTCTTGTGGTCCTCCTCCTCAGTGATGCGTACGCAGGCGTTCTGAAGGTACGCAAAAGCAGCCATGGAAATGAGAAGATCTTTGACACCAACAGTCTCGCCTTGAATGCCGGTGTCAGGGTTGCGGAATTCTCTCCGGATAAGAGCAATGATACTAGCCATGGCGCGGGACGAATCAGTAGACCCAAAAAATTGGTTAAGTACAGTGAGGAATACCAAAGTACTATGAGATGTTGTCTCAATCATCGATGAAGAAAGTCTGAAGCTAGCGGCAATGACGAATATCAAACATGTCATCCCTCTGTACAAGAAATCCAAGCTCCCTTCAACCACCGGCTCAACATGTCCTCCGGCAAACGGAAAGTTGGCCATTTGCTGAACATCCCGGCCTGCAAAGCACATTGCCGTCTCAAGAAAGGTCATACCAACTCCCAAGCCAGAAACCGTAGTCGTCCTAGCCATATCCATACTCCATGTCGTAATTTTAGTACTGGCACGAATCAAAGTACCTGAAGTTTGCGTCAGAGCGGTAACGGCAAAAGCTAGCCGTTTCGGAAGTAAAGTGGGTCCTTCGGGAACGGGCTCCGGCTTAGAGCTCCGGCCCATGATTGCGGACATCATGTTGGCGGGAAGTGGCTGAAGTAAGACCGCATAGATGGGGGGAAAGGTAAAGAAAAGAACCCTTCACTAGGCTCGTCTCGTAAAAAGAGAAGTGAGGTATTGATGGCGATCAATAAGTCACCAGGCGCAAGAAAATCAAATTGATATATTGAAACTGGTGGTTGGGCTGAAGACGTGTGTAGCCAGTGAATAGATTGTGTTACTTTAGTGTAAAGTCAAGCTCGGTGTAAGTGAGAAAGTTGACTATCAAACACGAGAAAAAACCCAGATAATGTACAATGGAAAGATGAAATATGAGATGCAAAAAGATATATGTAGAGGACGTCGTCTAAAAGCGACTTTAATGGCATTTCTCCACCTAGTCAACTTCTAGAAACTCGAGCCAAGTGCTCATGTGCTTATAATGACGGATTCATGCGCGAAAGGGGATCTCGTGAATTCCTCTTTCAGTGGCAACTACAGGCCCTCCTCCCACGATTTTCAGTGCTATTCGCAGCCTAAAGACCAAATCTTGGCATTACAGTTTTCTTCGTGGGGCTGGGCTGGGCTGGCTTGGGCTTCGATAAAACCTAGATTCGACAGGGGCCTCATTGGCCAGTTAGAGGTTCAGTGGTTGGGACACAAGCATTTGGGCAGCGAGACGAGCTTTTTGACATGTGCTTCGGCTGTGGCCGGTATGGATGGCTACAGAGAAGAAATGAAAACCAATCAGTCTTGAGGTGTCAAGATAAACGGTACATAGGTAGTATTCAAGGCGGCCGAGGCTGTTGTCTAGATAGAGCCCAATCACACCAGACTTTCGGGGTTCCACAGTGACCGCCTCACCTGATCAGGAGTACATCAGGAGTATTCGCCTCACTTCTTCATGTATGCACGTTATAATGCGTTTGGAAAACCACTATAAGTACATTGTAACGCGACACCAGAGCTTCCAAGAATGAGAAATCGCATGTGAAAAGGGGGGCAACGACTGGAGTCTACATAGTCAATGCGATTTGGGCATCAACCAAGATACCATTGGGATCAATACACTTAGATGCCCAACCCGTGCCATTGTTGAATTCTTGGCGACATGTGATTGATATCAGGAACAAAGTCCTTAAGAAGAAAGTGCATAGATACTTCGTTGAGGTTTACACGGAATATCACAGCTACACTGTCAGGCATATTACCACAGGCCGGAGATACTGTACTTTTTGTTCATCATCCAGTTTATCGGTTCATGTTTGTAAATATCTAGTTAGCCCCAACTTTCGCAAATTTTGTCCTAAAAAAAGTGAATATCACTACAATCCAGGTTCACCGTTGACATGTGAAAGTCACACATATGTGGGATTAGTCAGGATGCCCCACCTATAAATGCATCCCGCAGACTTCAAAAGTTTCTCGAGACAAGACGCGTGTATTTAGAAGATCACTTAGGACTGTAGTACGAACAAAAATCGTTGTATGTTTGTCATTTCATTATTGAATGTTTCACACATTTGTCGAGATCATCATCATCAAACAGGGTTACACCCTAATACATGAACGACTTGCCAGTCACGAGACTGGGAGAATCTTCAATTAGCTCTATAGTTCCTCATCTCACGCAAAGTCATCACATTCCAGAATCTGTCAACGTCAAAATGCCGCCAATAGATATCGCGACATCTTCATTTGTGTTTCTATTTTGAGCCTCAACGTCTCGTACCGCTTTGCCTCAGCCCCGCGACACTACGCTAAATAGTGGGGCTAAGACTACTATTAGCCCAAATCGGCAGCGTAGCTATAACTTTGTTGGTCCCTGAAACTGATAGTTTTGAGTCTGTAGGAGCCGGCTGCTCCCTGTATTGGACATGTTGCGAACTCATCGTGCATGTGCCATTTAGAGAAGCTCCATTGGACTATGCGCCTTCCTGTCTCTGCCGTAAACTTAAACCTGTGTTAAACTCTGTGATATCTCCAAACATAGTCAATCGTCAATTCAAATCTACCAAAATAACACATCACAGCCACGGAATCTCTCACAATGTCCACCACCGAACTCTTTTCCGCCGACCTCATCTCCCCCGAAGTCTCCGCCCAGCTTCCCGAGGGCTACGTCGCTCGCGCTCTGCGCCCATCTGACTTCAACAGTGGCTTCCTCGACTGTCTGCGTGTGCTGACTACCGTTGGTGACATCACTGAGGATGCCTATGCTGAGCGCTTCGCTTGGATGACCAAACAGGATGGTTACTATGTGCTGTGCATTGAGGATACCGCTACTGGTAAGGTCGTCGGCACCGGCGCCTTGATTGTCGAGCGCAAGTTGTAAGTCAGCTCCGTGGGGATCCCGTTTGTGTTTCGTGATCTTTGGCTAATCATTATCTCACCCTGTAGCATCCACAACCTTGGTCTTGTCGGCCACATCGAGGATATTGCTGTCGCTAAGGATCAGCAGGGCAAGAAGCTGGGTCTCCGGATCATTCAGGCTCTTGACTTCATTGCCGCCAAGGTCGGTTGCTACAAGAGCATTCTGGACTGCAGTGAGGCCAATGAGGGTTTCTACATCAAGTGTGGTTTCCGCAGAGCTGGTCTGGAGATGGCTCACTACTACTAGAGTCTACGATGATGCGCTTTTTGATTGAGTAAGTACTTAGTATTACCACCATTCGTTTCACGGGCAAATAAGCTGACGGTCTATTTTATCAAGTACCCTGCCGTCTTCTAGACATTCCGCCTTTCTACTGTTTATTCCAAGTCACACGATGCTCGTATCTATATATTCCGAAACTGGGGAAATACCCGCGAATCACGTACCAGAGAGCCTTGTTTTGCCAGCTGGAATGTTTCCAACTTGACATGACAACTATCATGATAGATTTATTAGATGAACACATAAATGCCATATAGTATTCATCTACTACACCATACTCCAACATTACCTCGTATATTTCTCGTCCGAGAGTTCCCCACTCACACCGGCCACCCGTCCATGGTGCTCCTCACACATGACGGGGCCGGATAAGCAACACAAGAACATGGCACCACGTGAATAGCCAAGGTCTCAGGGTGCCTTAATATTGGCAACGCAGCCACATTGTTCGGGAAACCATAGTTGGGTAGTGGTGACACAAGTCACAAAGCCCCCGCTGTTATGAGTCTGCTTCTATTTCGGGGTGCCTTGGAGAAGTCAATTTAATGGTTGTAGCCACCAAGCGACGTTTTACAGTTGTGGAGAATCTTAGCTGATAATGGGTAGACCGTGAATGACATGACCGGAAGAGATTCCATTGTCATGTGTATATAAAGAACGCATATCCGCGATGTCCTTCGACATGTGTTAATGTGCATTTCTCACCATTTAGCATAATATCACATGTCCTTTGCTCCGCATCTGCACCCCACGCCGGCCTTCCCCACTTCAGTCCGAGATTCAATATTACCGACTGTTTTAATCGACAAGAAATTTATCAAAGCCTACATACATTCACCATGTTAGAGGATCTCCACGGAACTATTACCCGTGTGCGCATTGCATCTTTGCAATCACAGTGTGTACAAACATTCTTTTATGATACCATATTCTAACATGCCCATAGTATGCTAAGCAAGATATCTGTTATGTCAAACTCTGGAAGTCCAGTTCGGAGACAGAGACACCGCGTGACGGCCATATACCAAGGCTTCGATAAGCCAGTGGCTTTCACAAAGCATCGGATCATCAGGGTCAAGATGAGGGCGTAAAGAGATGTCAGTCTGTCACGACAGGCGGGTATCTGTGGCGCCCAAATTGGGGTTCTTTTATCATGCACTTATAGAAATAAGCAATGTCCGTATACAGCGGTTACCGAAGGTGGAGAAATCCGGGGTATAAGATATAATGTGACTTCCGTTAGAAACTACGAGGTTTATGATTACTGTTTTCACTCTCCAAAACTACCAATTGAGTTCATATTTAAACCTTTGTTCACTTTAGTTGTGTCTATAATCTCAAACATCAAACATCACTCGCAAACATGACTACCTGGAAGATGGGCAAAGCGGCCTTTGAGGGCGTCCTGCCCCACCACCAGAGTATGAAGGCACTATGGGAAACCAAGTGGAAGTTTCCTGTAAGTCACCGATATCATAGACATATTGAACTTGGTTATAATCTAACTAGCAAAAGTGTACCAAGGAGGTCTACCCGTTCCACGACGGAAAATATGAAGACTTTGCTCCAATCTTCGAGCACCTCATCAAGGTAAGCATCCATTTGGAGTTGTCCGCATTATCTCCCAAGACTGACCAACCATTTTTAGAACGAATACAATGACATGACCCACCCCAACTTCACCAAATCATTCATTCCCACCGCTCAACGCCTTGAACAACAAGCCGACAGCATTGTCGCCACCAAGCCCGCTGAAGCCAGTGCGTTATATCTCCGGGCTTGTACTGTCCTGCGAATCGCTCGCTTCCCCTACATCGGACAGTTCCCGAAGATCTCATGCCAAGTCAAGTGGGACGCCAACGAACTGCAGAAGAAGATCTACCTCAAGGCTGCAGCTACATGGTCTAGCCCCGTTGAAGAAGTTTTCATCCCTCACAAGTATGCAAAGGGGAACGACCTATCAAAGATCCCAGTCTACATCCGAACTCCCAAGGCCGACGGTGCGCCGGTCCCTACTGTTTTATTGTTGACGGGACTGGATGGGTACCGCCCTGACAATACAGTCCGGTGTGACGAGTTTCTTGCCCGTGGCTGGGCTTCCGTTGTAGCTGAGATTCCCGGAACAGCTGACTGTCCGGCTGACCCGGCTGATCCTGAAAGTCCGGACCGGTTGTGGTCATCGGTACTGGAATGGATGGATGCAGATGGCCGCTTTGACATGAAGCATGTTCTTGTTTGGGGATTGAGCTGCGGAGGATACTACGCTGTGCGGATTGCGCATACGCATAAAGATTGGCTTATTGGCTCGGTTGCTCAGGGTGCTGGTGTGCACCATTTCTTTGATAGGGAATGGATGGACAGGGCTGATGGTCATGAGTACCCGGCAATGTAAGTACATACCTCCTGCATGAATCCTCGCAGGAATGACTTCATATTAACATCATACTGGTAGTTTGTCACCTGCCATGGCGGTAAAGCATGGGTTCTCTTCGGTTGCAGAGTACAAAGACAATGTCCAGAAGAAGTTTTCTCTTCTCGAAACAGGAATTATCCAGAAGCCTTCCACAAGGTTATTGTTAATCAACGTAAGTTTATGTATTAGTCTATATATGCGCTCGAGTCATGCACTAACATGAGATACCACAAATTAGGGAGTCCAAGATGGTTTGATGCCCATTGAGGACTCGCTTCTCCTTTTCGAGTATGGAACTCCAAAGGAAGGTCGCTTCTTCCAAAATGCCTTGCATATGGGATATCCTGCTGCCAATGCGGCTGTCTATCCCTGGATGGAGAGCGTCATGGCTAGTGAGACGGCAACTCGGCTCCGGTAAATGCCTAGTGCTTTAAATTAGAAGTTACGCGATAAGTTAATAGAGATTGTGTAACTATAGTCTGACTAGTATCTCGAGTCCCTTGTGTTACCATTCTACCGTCCCATCCAACCACCGTCAACAACCATTGTGTGGCCACAAATGTAGGAACTTGCTGCACTGGCGAGAAATACTGCTGGTCCCTTGAAGTCATCGGGGTTTCCCCACCTTCCGGCTGGAATCCGATCACTGATGGATTTAAGGCGATCCTTATCATTCAAGATGGCCTCATTCATGTCGGTTTCAATGTATCCGGGAGCAATGGCGTTGACATTGACACCCTTTGAGCTCCACTCGTTTGACATACTCTTGGTGAGTTGGCCAATAGCTCCCTTGGCAGCGGCATATGCGGGGACATTCAACCCACCCTGGAAAGTGAGAAGAGACGCGATGTTGATAATACTTCCCTTCCGCCTGGTGACTGGATGAACTGGTAACTCTAGCATGATCTTTCCAATATTACGAGATAAGACAAATACAGAGTTGAGGTTGACTTGTAAGACCTGGTGATGATGTCATGTTAGGATTGGGGCAGGGGTATGTGACAATATGACGTGGGTGTTACCTCGTTGAAGTCGCTATCTGGGAAGTCCTCGCATTTATGACGACGTTGAATACCGGCGCAGTTAACAAGAATGCGAACTTTATGTCCGTCAGCGCCAATCCGCCCGCAGAGCTTCTCTACCTGGGCTGCATCGCCCATGTCGCAGTTGTAGATCCACACTTTGCGGCCAATGTTCTCAATGAGACTCTGCGTTGAATCCGTCGATGTGGCGTGCTGCAGGGGCCAGTTAGTACGTTTGCCAGGGGTATCTCCAAGCCGATTCCGGGCCGTTGGATCGGGAAGAGTGGGGCGCCGAATAGCATACTTGTGTCAGGATGATGTTTGCGCCGGCCTCAGCCAATGCCACGGCGATAGACTGGCCGATGCCGCGGGCTGCACCGGTGATCAGGGCGGTGTGGTCTGTGAGTTTGAAGGCATCGAGGGTGGAGGAGTCATTGGACCGTGTGGATGCCTGACGCATGGTGGGCGGGATTTCGTTGGATGAGACGAGGACGGACGGAAGGGAGAAGTAGCTGATTGAGAAGGCTTGTGGAGACGGAATGGTTCGGGTATTTATATACATGGTTATCAGGTAGGTCTACCCCCGTTTGTAGGAATCCATACTGCAACATTCAATGCGACGTGGCCGCCCGGTCGTAATGGCAAACTTGTACGTATGACCCAGGGGGAAGGGTCTTATGACGTATCATAAGCGCTGAGTGGAACAACATAGAATGTATGGACATGTGTACAGATTTACATATGTGGGTGCATATACTAGTGGCGGTGAGTAGCCCTGCATTTCTGGACAGTGTGTGGCACGGCAGAAAATCTACAGTCGGGGAGGCTCAAAGTAGACGGGACATCTTGGAGATATCATAAGAATCAAGGTCACGACAAGGAAGAGTGCAACAGGAACAAAAAGATGTATTCAGACCAAAACGCTAAAAAGCAAATAAGCAAGAACCATAAACTAACGACAAGAAAGAAGTAAACACCGTAAGAACAATAAAAACGGCAGAACCCAGAACAAAAAAAGACCACCCCCACCCAATAACAAAAGAAAATAACCCAGACGCCGAGCTCAAAAAGTGAAAAGGCAAATCCAACTGGTCAGTCGGACAAGGGCCGGACGGAATGTCACATGTACGTACTGTGCTCTTTTGTCCAAGACAACTGCAGTTACAACACACCAACAGCTTCAGAGACGGTAAAAGGGCAGCATATGTACATACATAGACTACTATACAGATCTCGACAGCGCAAAATGCAGAAAGGCAAAAAAGGGGACTGAGGACCGGAAGAGGGTGGCGAGATAGGAGGGATGGGAAAGACATATCAAGTCCTGATTAACCAGCAATCAAGACCCAAAGGAGGAAGAAAATCATGAGTACACCTATCAGCGTATTAGTAAAAGACCGCCGCTACAAGATTCTTGCCACGTCTTTAAACTTACCAAACATCTTGGCCATTAGCCAGCGGTTACTCGACACCCGCCCCCAATACTTGAGAAGCTCTCTCTGTGCGCCCTCCACATTATCCACAATATCCTCCGTGTTTGCGTCAATCCTCTCAATCATATTACCTTGTTCCTGTACCATCTGGGCCAACTGTCCAAAGATACCACCCAGCTCGCTAATAGTCTGTTCAATATTGACAATAGCATCAGACCGCTGCTGGATGTACGTGTTGTCCTGACGGCCCTCCTCCATGACTAATAATTGCTCCTCATTCATTTGTTGCATGGGATTCAATGCCAACGTATCCGACGCCGCGCCACCCATCCCGGACCCAGGTCTACTGCCCGTGTTACCGTACAATGGAGACGCGTCGGAACCAAGTGGTGGTGGTGGAGCACCCGAGGACACGGAACTCATAAAGTTCTCCGTCCGTGACTTGCTAGCGGCAATGTTCTTGGTACGCGCCTCCAACACGCCCTGGAAGTTAACGCCAACATCCGTCAACCGCTGCTGCAACAAGATGGCAACATTCCGGTTATGTTCGCCCTCCTGATCAACCTTTGGATGTTGTGCCTTGCTCATAGCCTGCAACGCCGAGATGTCACGGTTCAACGCCGACAAATCCTGCTTGATGATAAAAGTCAACTCATTGACCTCGACCGGCCGATCATCAAACATAGTCCTCCGCTTCGCCAACTGAGCCAACTTTTCCAACTTTGCCATGGTCCCAGCAATTCCCCGACCAATATCAGCAGCCTTACGAGCAAACTCGCTCTTGCGCGCAGGTCCATCGCCATTTGCTGCTTGTCTCTGGGTGTCGGAAAGAAGGGCTTTACGTTGGGCGCTGGGCTTGCCTTGTGTTTGGCGGCGTTGCGCTTGTTGGAGGACTTGTCTGAACTCGGCAGTTCGGTCCTGTACTGTTATCACCGCCATTTTGGGTTGTATATGTGTGCGTGTAGTGATGTGGGGTGATTGTCGTCGGGGACGGAGTAGTTATTAAAGCCGAAGCTGGCGATTTAACTAGTAGGAATCTCTGATCTGGGCGCGGTGGGGGTATCGTAGAGATAGATTCGAGGTGGTATATGTTTATCGTCTTGAGGACTCCGAGTGTCTTCTTCTCGTAACTGATGCGCAGTTATAGCCCGTCTATGGTAGCGTAATAAAGGCAATCTAACCGATAAAGATTCGATAAGACCAGGTTGATGTTTATGTGTCAAGGTCAATAAGTAAACTCAGCAAATAAAATCCACGCTCTCAAAAGTCTATACAATCTTGAAACCAAACAAATCAATTGCTATTCACAAATTGCAAAAAAAGTGATCAACCTCGAAAAATTCAACAAAGTGGAATTCAAATGAATGTCGTGTACATTCTCACCAATGAACAAAGCCGCCAGGTTTCGTAACGCGGACAGGCTTAATGGAATGGAATTACAGGGGTTCAAACCACTCCGCAACAGCGTGCACTGCCGCGACGCCACAGTTTTATAGTGGCCAAGTGGTATTTTTGTAAAAATATAAAGTAGGTTTAGAACGGAAGAGAGAGTAAAGATAGGATCAAAGTGATTGTATTCAAATTGTGATAATTATTCTAGATTTCTAACTTGCATACTTGGGAGACTTGTCTTCATTTATATATCATTTCCAGAGTTACTGGAATATGCTGAGTCAATATTTTTGATACTTCTTGATCTTGGACTTGGAAAAGTTTTCTTGTTCTCGTGAAAACTTTTTCACTCGGCGGCAGAGTTTTCGGGCTTGAAAAGTTTTCTTGTTCTCGTGATGATTTTACGCGCCGACAGAGTTCTTGGGATTGTAAAAGTTTTCTTGTTCTCGTGATAATTTTTACGCGCCGACAGAAATTTACTCTAGCGTTGCTGAGTGAATTTCCGTTGCCTTTGCTGAAGCTTGCGTATTGTTGTGTCATAGGTTTTTCTTATCTATCGACTGTTAGTTGTCATGAATTTCTAACTTACCTCTTTCCATTCCAAATTGTAGTTCTTTTCTTTTGCCTGTGTGGTTATATGACGTCTGTGTTTGTGACTTGCGTTTGGCTTTTATACTTGGGTGATATTTCTTGTGTGTGCATATATTAATGTTGTGCTTTTTTATCTTGGTATATTATAATTCTTGTATTTTATGTCTTGTGGATTTATGTTTTCTGTTTTGGGTTTAGTGTGCTTGTATTTTTGGATATTCTCAGAATATTCCTAGAATTTTTGGCATAGACCCGCCATCACAGACATTGTCATTGTGGCAGAAAACGCCACATGCGATCAATTAAACCCAATGCTGTTAGATCATGTTTTGACAACGACGTCATTTAGTTTTCATGAATTTGTTGAAGAATTGGCCTCCATCTATTTTATTCAAATAACTGCGTTCCGTACATTCTTAGTCCAGCCTAATAATCTTATTCAATGTACCGGTGTACATTTTCATCCGAGATTTAATCCGCAAACTTCTTAAGCTCAGCTAGGAGGTCGAGATTCTGGTACTTGTCGATTGTCCATCCAAGGGCATCCTTAGCATCTGGTCGTGTCCGAATAGCAGTGGCAATCATAACGGTCTCTCCCCAACTGTGAACCTTCATCTGACAATCTTCGACCTTGGTATCGTAGATGTGGATGTTATCAAAGTCGACGACGCCATCCACAGGCTTAGGTGGATGGAAGTCTTTGAAGGTAAGATCTTTAATCCACGGAGCTAAAAGGGCTTGGCCATCCATCTTAACATAGGCTTCGCGCATAGCCCATAACATGTAAAAGTGGCGTAACTTGTAATCGCACTGATCTTGTACAAGCGTGACTTCTTTGGGAACTGGGAGTGTCTGAAGGTATTCCACTTCAGCTTGCGAAAATACTTCGGAAAAGATATTGACGTGAGCCTCCCATCCGCGACTCACAGTCAATGCCCGAATATCATTCATCCGACGCTCAGCAGTGCTCACCACGTCGACACCAACATCTACTTGAGATCCATCGCCGCCATTATACCCGCATACTGCAACGGCAACGACAAGGCCGTCTTGGTGGCTAACATTAAAAGCCACTGGTTCCTTTCCGGTACCTGGTATGCGGAAAGCGGGCTTGTTGGTGATTGGGTCTTTGAGAGCAATGGCTTCTTCCCAAGGAACTTGTGCGTACCTGGAGATTAACAGTCGCTTCATCAAACATGAAGCCAGGCTCATCTTGGCATCCTTTACAAAGACAAACTTTGTGACTTGTTGTTTCTCGCCAGTACTCAGCCAGTTCAGCTCATCTTTAGCCTACACCCAGTTATGTTAGAAATGTCGTCAATTGATAGGGTTAGGGTGATACATACCACAGTCTCGAGATCTTTGGTGGTCTTGGCTTCGGTCCAAAGCTGAGTGGTGTCCACCACCCATTGAACGATTTCAGGCATTGTGATTTGGTATGACGTATGTCGTACTAAAATCTAAAGGATTTCCATGTTAGCGACAAGAACAACAGAATTGAGTATTGCAAAAGTGGCTATTGGATTGAACGAGCGCTTGGATTGAATCCGAGGGGTGTGGGCCTTTTGCGGTCACGGACTAGCGATTGCTGACTTGGACCTCCTGATTTGATTCAAAAGAGAAGTACCCAAACTTCAGAGAATTCCCATGACACATGATAAGTTTGTAAACTTTTCAGTGGGGCACGAGTATCAACATCAGTCACAGACTTGACCGACATCATGACCTCCGAGGACAAT
This sequence comes from Huntiella abstrusa, assembly GCA_025685495.1. NCBI lineage: Eukaryota > Fungi > Ascomycota > Sordariomycetes > Microascales > Ceratocystidaceae > Huntiella > Huntiella abstrusa. The sequence goes on along the minus strand of JAJNMT010000269.1, from coordinate 217,740 downwards.
GCGATATGCACATATTTACCAATGAGGACCAATTACACTGTAATAGGTAAGCACTGTTGGCGCCGACATCTCTGAAGCGAAACAAGTACTAGAAGGCTATGCGACTGAGTTGAATCTCAACATCATTGGTGTAACGCAGGTCCCATACACTAGCTAGGCCGTCATACTCCGAATCGCACGGTACTCCCGGATCAACGGGTACCGTTGGGGGGTGTAGTACATGCACCTGAGAAATAACAGGCAGCTGCATTAATACACCTGGAAATCTGCAACAGGGCAGTATTCTCCCTCATGGCACCACGTCCAAAGAGTTACCGCCGGGGGCACAGCGATCCGATGGATTCCCAGCGGCTCTATATGCGGAAGGATACAATCCATATGCATCGGATCTTCTTGCCCCGAGTGTTGCACATCATAAGGCGAAAGCGGTTTTGTCTACCATTGTAGAATCTGTTACGCTGCGCCTTGATTTTGAATATCGGGGTACGTGCCCAGGGCCTGATTGGTGTAGTTGATAGAAGTCCCCTCGGCCGATCACACAGGAGACGATGCGAAACAACGATGGAGGGACACTGCACGCGGATAATCATGTTTCGCGGGATTCCGTCGGACGGTGGGAGGCGAAAGACCTGGCGTAACTTACTGGAGAATCGCAACGTGTTTGCGACTGGGAAAGTAGAAGGTCGTGGCGGTGTTTTCGGAGTGTGGAAACCGTGGTTGTCGGCGTCTGGGAATGCTGTGTTACAGAGACGGCCTTTTCCGGGGGAAGCTGTCGGGCGCTCGGGCCAGTTTTGATAATAAGAGAACAAAAGACAAAATGCCATGCGAAGTTGTGTTGAAAATGATAAAAAAAACAAGTGAATCGAGTAGTAAATGATGAAAAACTTTTGGAATATCAAGTTTGTAGGAAAAATGAAAGTCTAAGTTTTGAAATTGATTTTGCGCGCAGCCTCTCGCAGTAATACTAAACCAACAACGACACTTGTACGCGATGTCTGACAGTTGTTTCTAATAACCCTTGTCAACCCTTACATCCATATTTGAGGTTTTGGAAGTGCTTCGATTTTAGAATGGAAGCCCAGTATCTGATGACATGCATAAAGATAAATATGTTTACACTAGGGGAGCTATAAGAAAGTTTCTTATTGAAATCAGCGAGTTGCATGAGAATGAATGGGATGGTCCATTCACTGCAAGAACCATGTGCCCGCTTGATGATTGCCCCTCTAATATGGAGAGGACCATAATGTAAAGCATTTATACCCTACCCTGAAGACCGGGACATTTACAATTTACACCGGCTGGTGTTGTGTGTAATCCGCGATGGTAACAATTACAGCTGAGATGCTATAGGCAACGTAAGTCTGACGTCGAATAGGTGGATGTACCACATATGCATCCATCGGCCTATTTACCTCCAATTTGTAAATACATACATACGGTAGTAACACGTCGGCCCCGTGGAAGAGGTATTCAGATTTGTGATATTTTTACATCTACGCCCCGATACTTTAAGCTCTAAAAGCGGTATAGTACCGACAAGGTGCCATGTGAAGATGAAAATGGCATAGTCAGCTAGCTTAATGCGAATGACATGAAGCTAAAAGAACAGCTAAATACGAGCATGACGACACATATACGACGGCGGAAAAATGCCTAGCTGATACTCCTCGGTGTCACCCCGCCCGGGCCGCCGAAAATCCAGCCCAGTACGCGGCGTGAATGCGCTGGCAAATTCCCCTCTTCAATCCGCCTGGCCAAGTGGAGTCCCCCAAGAGAAGGGCCGGTTCGGCCGATTCGAAGGATCAAGTACATGGCAAGTCACTACAACGTGCAGTTTGCAACCAAGATTATCACACTTGCATTATTGGAGCAGCCGCCGATTGCCATGCTGCAGATGTCAAGCCCACGGATACACAGGAGACATTATAGTTCGGTGAAAAGAGGGGCTGAACGTGTAAGTCCGTGATATTCTATGTATGTACATACATACATACATATGTATGTACATAAGATGGGAAAGTCAGCGGCGTGGCGTGGAGTGGCGGCCGTGAAGTGGGGTCGAGAGAACCATGCGAATTTCCCGCAAAGAGCGTCATGTTGTCTCTGGAACCGGATGCCGTTTCCAGACAGGATCTGGATCATGTAGCATAAGGAAGGGGTGGCTGGGATTATCTTGTTAGTCGCCGGTCCCTAAAGCCGAAGCTATCTTCACCATCCATGGTATTTCTTTCATGATGCCGTTGGCTACAGCACAGGACACAGTTACGAGTCGGTCATCCTCTCTTGATTTCTCTCATGGGACTTGCCAAAATGGACTTGTTTAGGCAAGCGAGTCGGACGAGACCATGGTCTATATGCAGGGTGCTGTGATCGCCGTTCTTGACGCTACTGTCTGGACCATAGACCAAAGTGTGTTATCCAAGTGACTGTTTTTCCAAAGGTGGGGTAAGCCAACAGATCGGGGTGGTTGCGCAAGGGCCTCCTTCCCGGAAAGCACAACAGCCTAAAGTGTCCCACTTGATAAAGACCATAAAGTGCAAGATTCGATAGAGGACCCAGACGAGGGAAGCTTTTTGTGCAGCTCGGTAAGCGAGTTTGGCCCACCTTTTTGTCCGTCGGTCGGTTGCTGGTGTTAAAGTGTGTTGGTTGTGTATTAAGACTACTCAGTGTTACAATGCGACTGCGGCAGGGCGGAAGTGCAAGCCCCGATACATGACTGTGACATGGTGGCAAAGTACCACAGAATCACATAGAAATCCATTGCCTCGTTGATACTACCACTGTACATCTGTATGTACATCCATACATCCTGTTGTCTCTCTCCGGATGCCCAAGTTTGCAGTTTGGAGGCGATGCATTGCAACCCAAGAGGATGCGGCGAAAAAGAGACAAGAATGACCAAACTGCACAAGGCTTTAAAGAGAAGTCAGACTGACAAGAGCACGTTTACTCACGATGGTTACTAGGGATCTGGGCGGAGCAAAAATCCAAATCCCTATGTCCTAGACTAGTATTGTGGCCCGATGATTGGATGTCAGCTGACTTGTGAAATGTGAATCTCTGGCATCATATTGCGTTGGCGAGCTGTACACATGTCCGAGTCTCACAATTTGTACAGCGCATCCACGACCGATTCTGGTGGGCTCGCCTGTCTTGTGGACGGCTACATATTTTGGTGGACAGACAGAAAGCCCAGCCAAGACAAGCCATGGGATGAATGGATCGATGAACATGGTTCTGCATGTCTGGCCTGGTAAAGAATGTCGCCCCAAGAATGATATCATTGCTGACGACATTCCTTGGGAGAGAATGGCCGGGCTGACTGGATTTAGACGTATTGGTCGGTGCGTTACATCTTGTGTACAAAAATGAAAAGTGTGAACGGCTGATAGCCGCACATGCACATGCCAATGTAATGGTAAAAAACCTACCCAGCCCTGTACATTTGGATTCTCCCCGCTCGTGACTTTGTTGAATTTTTCACAAAGGTTTGCATGCGTCAATTACTGACTGTTGAAGAGGAATCCTCCCTCCCTCTTTGCCACGATGTTTGGTCACCGATGCGGAAGCCGAGCCATGGTGAAAAAGGCAGCAGCCAAGTTTTGAATACCATCTATCCCTTGTTAATAGATGCACGATTGTAGACTTGTTCAGTGTGTCTGGGCGTCTCGTTTCTTGTTCAAGAGGGCACAAGCCATTGGGAGTTCATGACTTGATGGAAGCATCGGGTTTGTAGATTCTTTTCTAGGCGTGACACTTGTTTTAGACACAGCTTTAGGCACTGCTTAAGAAACAGCGCAGACCAACCAACCGTTTTAGTAAATGGTAGCGGATGAAAGTGGCGGTGTTCACTGCAGAATCACTGAAGCCTAACGCGAGATTTCTAAAAATGAAGATGATGGCTATTCAGAGGCCTACATACGACATCTGGTAGGATTCAAATGCCATGACCATGAACATTCATACCCAGGTCAAAACTTAGATGATGACACTAATTCGAGAGATAAGCTTCTGGTCCGTCCAAGACACAGAGAATATCCCCATCGATATGCGGGACCAAGAAAGAGGCATTATTCGGGCGCAACTGCAACCGGTGGTCTGACAGACTTTACCATGACAAAAATACCTTCCGGTGTATGATTGTCCGTTTGGTAACTAGGGTAAATGCGGCAGAAACGAACCCCAATGGACGACCGTATGTCCAAACCTACAAATGTGTGTAGAAATGCAATTATCCAGGTCTCATGACCCCGGTGGCGATCACTGTTTGGGAGTTTCCCTTTGTTTGGTTCAGTGGATAGAGAGCCCTGGAAGCTCTTGGGTAAACACTGAATCTACTGGATGGTTCGACTGGGCTGGCATTTACAATGGTGGGTCAGTTTGCTCATCCTTTTTCATGCATGCCTTTTCGATTTCCTTTACGTTGGTGACTTACACACCCCCACCACGCTTTGAATTCAGAGTCACACCCCACACGGCGTGACTTTACGCCCCTCCCCGCTAAGCAAACCAATCGTTCTGCCATCGGTGACGGTCACTTATTGCCTTTATAGACTAGGATAACAACTGCATTCTCCGAATCAACATATAAGGACCCCGAATCGCCCGCTCCAAGTCGGTATCCAGTCTTCTGTTCTCCATCTGCACCCTCATGCATCCATTCGACTCTGTCTCTTGCTTCTGTTCCACAACGAACAGTCTGGCGCCGCAGTAGCCGTCTTGTCGCTTCCGATTGTGTGCAGTGATTTCTTTCGTTTATAATTCTTATACGCATTTACTTCTATTTCCATTCCTACCCTCCTTTCTCTATGTCCTTGCCCGCCATGTCTCCCGAGACCAAGTGATTGACTCCGGCGCCGCTGCCTGTATATACCTTACTACACGGCGTCCTCTCTTATTACATCCTTCCCCTCCGCCCCTTGCTCTCTCCGGTGCTGGCCCGGGTTTAAAAGTCATACTCCATAGACTTTTCTCGTCCTCTCCTTTGGATCTAGCTGTCTTTTTGTTCATTCAAAGCAGCCCTGCCACTTGTTGCATATAACAGATCTTCCTTTCCACGCAGTTGCTTGACTTCTGTCGTTGGCTTTGGCACGGCGTCGCCCATTCGACCCGGCCGTCTTTTTTGCTGAGAGCATCCTTCGCCCAGCACCGTCTTGTGTCATAACAAACCTATGTCCTTGACGTCATACTTTTTACTTTCTTCCTGCTGGATATACCCATCTAAAGCAGCCTTCTCAGCTTACACACTGTAACTCTGAGTATTTTTAGACCTTATTCTTTATTTTTCTTTCTACTTTTCAAGTCTCGATGACTTTCACTTCTTTTGCCGCTGAAAGGCGAAGAGATGTCTTTGCTTGTCACACCTGACTGCATGACTTCTGTTTAAACAACTCTTCTTATATTGTTTCTTTTTTCTTCTGATTTCCTAGGAACTCTGTTTCTGTTAATCTTTTTACTTTACTTCTTTTTGAGTGCTTGCTTAACTGCAATGTGCTATTCTTTACTTTCTCGGTGTCGAACACCATATTGACTTAGTCGACGGATACTTCTGTACGACGTTCTCTTTTACAACCTTTTTCTCTTTACTTTTTTTCTTGCCTTGTGCACCCTTTCTTTCAGTCCTTCTCGACTATATTTTTATTCTTCTTTTTTCAAGATTCTTTCTTTTTGATCATGTCGATCTTTTAAACAACTTTTTTTTATACATCGTCCATCTTAACGCCGACTGTTGGACACCCTATGAAGCATGGAGGATTACCTTTCCCGCAAAGAAAGGCATGAAACCATGTGGAGGGCCCCTTGCTATTTGAGACCTTGAACCTCTACGTGGTGCAAGGGACTGAGTATTTCCTGGAACTATGGATACTCTACCAAGATTAGGTCTCATCCTATATCTCTATATCTTAATTCTAATGTTTGATGTAATTGCATAACATTATAATTCACTTAATCATATTTACATATACACATTAATAACAATATTTAATACCTTTTTAACATGACTTGCAACCACGTGAACAACTTTGATGTGACACAATGCAATTAACAGACTATTATGTATGTCGAACCTAATACTTAGCTTGCTCGATTTCCGCCACAAACTCTGCATGCTCTTCAGGAACCACGTCATTCTCATCAGCATCTCTCTCTTTACCCACAGGCTTTCCATCTTGGTCAACCTCTTGTACAGTATCGTATGAATCTAAAGAACCATCCTCAGTATAACGGAGGACATACTTAATCTCCCCACGCCACCAAGCAGTACCCCATAGAGCCAAAGTCACCGAAGGCACCAGATACAACAAGGCAGGCTGTCCATGACGGAAGACCACCATGAACCCCATGGCAAGGAACAGCCCAATGACATAACCAATCATGGTAGCATTAAAGTAAACCTTGCTAAACTGTGTACCAGTCAAAGAAACAGGCATCTCAGGAGTCAGACGTCCTAGACGCGAAGTCCAGACCCAATCACCCCACTTGTGGGCAATACTGACAAACTCCGGTTTACGCTGAAGGACACGCTTAGCGGTGGGCTTACGGGTTCCATCTTCGGTCATGGCGTTGATCATGATTGAATTGAACTTGATCTTGCGGGCATAGTGGAGCCATAAGTCGAAACGAAGGGCCATGGCGATGAAGACGCCGGGGACAGCAATATCTCCGAGACCAAGCATGTTGAGAGCTTGTCCTTTGAGGTTGATTGCGGTGATTTTCATGGGGGCATCCAAGGTGGTGGCGACAGTAACCATGAAAGGACTAAGTGAGATGTTAGTTGGAAGTGTTCTTACCAATGCATAGAGAGACTTACGTGTAGAAAACCATGACAATGTCATAGAAGAAGAGACCGAACAAGACAGCCGTACCAACGAGGAAAGTCGTAGTTGACAAGACAGAAAAGGTAGTCAAGCAAAGAGAAATAGCAATCACGTTGGCAAGTATAGCCGCGTTGGTATTATGGTATACCCAAACGATTACTATAGCCATGACAGCACCAACGAAATCTTGAGGGCAAATCTTCTGAGAATCCCTAGAGCCAGTGATGCGCTTAAGAGCCTTTGGCATCCGCATCTTAGCGGTGACCATACCTCTGATAGCCCAAAGCCAAGAACCAACGGATAGGGTAGTACCAGTCCAGTTGACAGGGAGAGGGCCCAGACGGAACTCTCTTGTTTCCTTGGAAATACCGGTAGCGTTTGAAACGTGGTGCGAACGAGTCTTCTGGTTAACTTTGAAGATAGTATTCCCAGCTCTCCAGTAGCTAGGAAACACCATCGTTGTAATCAGCATCAGCCATTGCGACAGGTTAATAGTCAAAGACGCCAGGGCCACAACAGAGATATAAGTACGCATGACCAGATTCAAAAAGTTTGGGTCATCCAGGTACGTAATGAGACAGTACAATCCATACAAAAAAGCCGAAGACATAAGAGGGAAAATAATTGCATCGCTCATCGTCAACCCCGCTTGGTTATCTGGATCCGGCTCGTCATCTTCCGGGTCATAGTCATCATCAACATTGTTCTTAGCAGGTTTCGCCGAAGGTGGACGCGTCAGGGAGCTGTAAGAGCCGACCCAAATACAAGCGGTAGCCCCTCCGATGAGCTGGAGAAGACTATACGGAATCTCCATTTCAAACTGGTAGTTGACAGTAACAAATCGTTTGCGTGTATGTACGAGGGTTCAATTCAAGGTGGTGTGACGCTATAGAACCAGGATACCAAGAGAAAGGGTGTATAGGAAACAAAAAAGAAATTGAAAAATAAAGATGTGTCCAAACCAGCAGGACGGACAGAAAAGAAGTATATGTCAACGTATAAAAATAATTGCTTTACGTTGTAAACACGTAGGTAAAGATGCTGAATAAATCGTCAGTCGCAAATCACATGTGTCGTGTCTATTCTCGAGCTGTCAACTAGGACCTGGGCAATAAAGTGGGTCATAACGGGCCGGCATCCTAGCATGCGCTTTGTGCGACTGGCGATATTTTGTCAGCCTTGCGCCAAGCTACTTTGCGACAGGTCCAAACAGCGCATAACGCCAACCAACGGCGCAACACCTTTAACTCACCAAAAGACCCTCTCCAGCGCCCAAAATGGCATCCACCGTGATTCTCGAGACCTCAATGGTAAGTCGCGCTTACCCATATCTTCCCAAACATCTTACTAACGATATACTAGGGCTCTATTGTCCTTGAACTATACACCACCCACGCCCCCCGTACATGCGAGAACTTCTCCACCCTAGCTAGCCGTGGCTACTACAACAATGTGATTTTCCACCGGATCATCCCCGATTTCATGTTGCAAACGGGTGATCCCACTGGCACTGGGCGTGGCGGCTCGTCTATCTGGGGTGACAAGTTTCCCGACGAGATTCACCCTGGCTTGAAGCATACTGGCGCCGGTGTATTGAGTATGGCAAACTCGGGTCCTAATACCAACGGTTCACAATTCTTCATTACATTGGCGCCGACGCCATGGCTGGATGGGAAACATACTATCTTTGGACGAGTGAAGAGTGGAATGGCGGTGGTGCAAAGAATGGGTATGGTTAAGACTGATTCGGAGGATAGACCGACTGATGAGGTTATGATTATTCGTGCGAGAATCCCCGAAGAGGAACAACAATAAGCTGGGCATTTGTAGACATGCATTATAGATCAGATCAAGCCCAGGACATAATGACTGAATAGAGACAACAGGATACCCCATTCACGATTCACAAGTATTTGCTCTAAATATGTATGACATGACAAGAAAACTCAAATTAACACCAATCCCAAAGAATAACCCAATAACTCCAACAAAAAGAACCCGGGAATACCCATATATGATACAACCAACAAAAACCAAAAGAAAGCCAAGACAATGTGCGATGAAAACAAAACCTACACAACTCAACGAACAAACACCCGGAGCTTAGGTAGTCTCGCCCGTCCCTTCTCTTGTCTTACGGCCCAAACCTGGCGCCGTCTTCATCTTGGTCATCTTCTTCAAAGGCGAAGACATCTTGGCTTTTTGCTTCTTCAAAATGCCACCAGGAACCTTCGAAGGTGACACCGAAGTAGGCGGTCTAATGGGACTCTCAGACGTGAGCTTCGTCCGCTTTTCATCGCCGGACCTCTCCTTGTCTTTTAGATCCTTTGCTTTCTTGAGCGGAGATGCGCTCCCAGCAGGTAAGCCAGCGATAGGAATAGGTACAGGCGTCGTGGACTTGGTCTTGATTTTGATCTTTTGCCCCAGGCCCAAGTTCACACTGCCAGCCTTCACCTTCTTCTTCTTAGAGCTAGGTTCTGATCCATCAGCCTCACTCTTAACCTCTGAATCGCCAGCCATCTCCGAAAGATCGCGCTTTCTAGTAGTCTCGCTAGCTGACGGCGGAATCGGGGTACCACGACGACTGAGCGGCGGTGTTGGCTCATGTTGACTGTTTGCACCGCTCCCATTTGCACTGCTGATTTTCTGTGCAGCTGCTCTTCCAGCTACACGACCACTGTTGCCTATACAGGCACCCATATGGTTGTTCAAACGTGTGACTAGGATACAACGTTTGCACTTGCTGCAGGTGGCCGAGGGATATGACAGCAGATTTGTTGGTTTCTGGTCTGCTGTCAAGTTGTTTTGCTTCTCGAAATCCTTCTTTTTCTTGCCACGGCCGGGACCAAGAGGAACCCAAGACTGTCCGTAAATATCACGATTAGGCTCGTTGATGAAGGGGACGCGCTTGCAATGCGTAGTCCCTGGGTCGGGTTTTGAGGGGTCATGCTTAGTGGCTTCACCCTTAGCGCCCTTAATAATGCCACTCGGGGTCGGGTCGTGGATCTGCGGAAGGTGGCACTTGGGGCAGATCGGCTCCTTGATGGTTTTGAGTGGGTTCCCCTTGAGGGTGACCTGTCCATTGCTGTATGTGGCGGCGTCCGTCTCGGCCCGGACATCTTGGCTACCGTCGGTTGGTGCATCAGGCGAAGCAGCAGCCTGCTTCTCCACCTGGATAGCCGCGGTGGCCGCTCTAGCCATCTTTTCCTCGCGGTGGGTCTTCAAGACCAGGTCGTGGACGATGTTATACAGCACATCATTTAGAATATCGGCGGCCTGACGTGAAACGTGAGTTAGCAATCAATTGATCACGACGGTAATGTTATCGCGTGCTTCACAAGCGGATCGTGAAGCAACGCGCGTGTCCCCACCACGATGCAAGCAGGGGACGTCAAAGTCCGAATCCAAAAAGGCATGCATGATGAATTGCGCATCGCAAAGGAGCAACCAAAAAGCTACTTACCAAACTGTCAACATCAGAGCCGTCTTCGGGACGAGGGAGAATGCGCTTGCGAGTCATGTTGGCAAGGGCAAAGAACTCCGCGACGGAGCCAAACGTCGAAATATGGAGTGTTATGGAGTTTAAGTCGCAATTAACCCCAAACTTGGGAAAGACGTTCACGGGCACCACTAAGAGGCCTGTCACCTGTCGTTGTCAAGGGTGTTGACGGAAAGGGAATATCGGACTAAGTGCACTCTATAGAGAATGCGACTTTACTGCGGATGGATTGGACGGGATGCAGCTTTGCGAACACCACTGCGCCGTATGTATGGTTGACAGAGAAAAAAACAGACAGTCAGAGTGTTGTTTGTTGATAGATGGCCTTCAAAGGCAAGAGATCCAAACAATCCCCAATTAGCCTAGGTATTAGCCTAGCGGCGTGGTCGCATGTACGATGGATGGAGGTTTGTATGCGGATAGAATTGAGGATGAATAATCAACTGCTTATTCAGATTCCTGATGGCGGGAAAGGTCTTCCATGTAATTGCGGGCGACTAGTTGTGAGTTGCGAAATATAATCAAAGAAGATGCGAATGTTTGTCGAATGTGCAAATACAAATGCTGCAGAATGGATTTTGAAAAAGCTTAGGCCCTAGTCGATGGGCATGTGTGTGTTGAAGCACGTAGTCGCGTATTCTGGTTGAAGGCGAGTATTGACTCGTGAAGTGGAAAATGACGATGTTAGAAGACTTTGGTTTATGGCGACGAATGTTGAAAGTATCCAGAAATAAATCTCAAGGTTGAAATAATTTTGTGTGCAATCAACAGATGGCAGTGACGCGAATAATTCACGGTTAGATCATACATAATTGCTGTTTTAGGGTCGACAAGGGTGTATGAAACAGCTCAGTGGTTGTCTTTTAACTATTAGCAACTGACGATTGCGACCAACACACCGCCTTAGAAGCATCACATTACAAATCCGCAAGTGCGAACAGTAAAAAAACGTTTCGGCATCAGAAAGAGAACCTGCATACAAGGCGAACAGTCAGGTAGTTACGCATCCACCTGTCAGATACCAGCCCAACTCAAACGCATCTGCGGGTGTCCACGTCCGGTGGTGATGTCACCAGATGGATATTTCCTGCATATGATATTTTGACAGGCAGAACTTTCCTCGATTGGCGAAACGCCATGGGCCGTGATTCTTCACCGCTTTTGGCGGCAGCCCTTCCGGGTTCACTAGCACGAGGGAGGGTTTCAAACTGGCCACGAGATTCTGGAACTATAGAAACACTTGGAGCTATTCTGACACCGTCAAACAAGTAACAATTCTGGCGACTTTTGTATGGCTGTTATTGAGCCGCTCATAGTTCATCATTGATCCTTTAAAGTACTTGCCGCTAAACCATTGCCAATATCCCGAATCAGCGCAAAGCTCCAGGAGAAGCTAGCTTCCACCTTTAAACCTTCTTCCAGTTCAAGCATCACTCACCAGGTCACAAATAGTGTTACTGAAGTATCATCTGTTTCTAGACGTACCCAGAACACGCGCCATCCATCTCTAAACAACCAGATTTACAATGTCGCAAACAAGCATCACCTCGTGGTTCAAAGCCGCAGCCGGCACCTCCAAGTCCGACCCGTCAGCTACCCCGCCACTCCCACAAACGCTCGCCCCACCTCCATCTCAAACCTCCGCCCCTCCGCGTTCCCCCATCGGCGGGCCTCCCCGCTCGCCAATCAGTGGCCCGCCCCGCTCCCCACTGAACGGACCCCCACGTTCTCCCGCCACGACCTCAAACGGCCCCACCTCGTACTTTCCCCCGCAACCGGAGACCACTAGCACTAGCGCATCTACCAGTCCTCCCGCCGCTCCAATTCGGATACACGAGAATGCCGAGCTTCGGCCCATTACAGCGGCGGATATCACGGCACTCCGTCGTATTCTGTCTTTGCGCCTGCCCGTGAACTACCCTGATAGTTTCTTTCGCGCTCTCACTACCAATCCTGGTAATCGCCACTCGCGTCTCATAACATGGTGTGAACCTGGCCAGCAACCTACCATTATCGGTACGCTAATTTGCCGTGTCGAGATGCGCCCACCGTCCAACGAGTCCTTCCTATACCTCCAGGCGCTCTGTCTTCTTTCCCCGTACCAAGGTCTCGGTCTCATGGCGCAAGCCATCGACCACGTGCTAGCTCTCGCCCGTGATGAAGACTGCGTCGCCACAGCTGACGCCCACGTATGGACCGCCAAGGAGGACACTATCGACTGGTATCAGCGCCGCGGGTTCAGCAAGTCCATTGCCCCCATTGAAAACTATTACACTAAGCTGCAGCCTGCCAGTGCCTGGGTCCTATCACGGTCAACTGCCACTGCACCCCGTTCTCAATCGGCTGTCCAGAACCAAGGCTCTAGTGCCCCCGTGGTTAGCACATTGGCCGCTGCTGCAAACCTACCTGCCTTTAGCAGCACGGAACAGCCAGCTCAACGGCCTTCCGGGCAATCCTTCCAGAATGCTGCGCCGCCAACCTCATGGAATGATCTTCCAGAAGATCTAGCAAACTTAGGTCCAAGTAGCAAGGCTAAAGGTTCCGGAGCCACAAAGAAGAAGCGTGACCGCTCATACCCGGCACCTGCTTACTAGAGTGCCCTCCGACCATCGAGAAATATAGACATAGTAGACTTAGACGCAATAGATTACGAGTTCCAAACACTCATCCAAGAATATCCAAATATACTGTCCAATAAATGTAATAATTCATCGCTATCCACTTAAAAGACATTGAACAAGAAAAGCAAAAAGCACAACCCATATAATGTGAAGAAACCTGTACCCAACGGAATACAACCCAAGCGCATAAAAAAAGAAGAAATGTGAAAATGTGAAGAAAAAATGCACAAACAGAAACCCGTCAATGAGCAGCATCACCGAATCCGAGACAACCGGATCCACAGAGCCGAACCACGAACGGGGAAATCCCAAGAAAGCAGAAACACCATGTCCAACGCCGTTTTGATAGCGGTCCACCAACAAGCAAACCTAAAAAATAATCAAACACTCAAAGGATGGAGCCATGATTCTCAACATGCAGTCTTAGTGCTTCCAGAACTTGGAAATGAAGAAGCCAGCAAGGGCGGCGACACCGAGGACACCAGCAGCAGTAGCAATCTGGGCGGTACGGGAATCATCCTTGACTGCATATTCAGAAGAGACAAATAGGTTAGCAACAAAACTCAGCGGCGTATCAGCTGCGCGGAAAAACTCACGTCCAAGGGCAACGGGGGCCAAACTGCTTCTACGGTGGGCCTTGGCGGCAACCAGGGCAATCAGGGCAGCACCGACACCAGAGCCGTCCTTGGCAATACCGATACGGATCTTCTCGGCGCCCTTAGGGCCAATGGCCTCGATGCCACGGAGAGCCTCGAAAATCATGTCACGGAAGAAGGGGTAGTGCTCAACCAGGGAACCGTCGACACCAATGTCGATGATCTCCTCCTTAGGGTCGTCAAGCTTGCCCGACTTGATGGCAATAGCGGCAATGGCAACAGCCGAAAGACGGGCGGCACGGCGACCGACGGCGTGAGCGATCGACTTGAAGACGTGGGCATCCTCAAGCGAGGGGGTGTATACCTCGAGAACACCCTCGATGGACTGGCGCAGAGACGACAGCTCGGGGGTGTTGTCAGCGGCAGCGACGGACATGATGGAGGAGTCCACACCCCACTGCTTGAAGAAGCCGGAGGCGGGGCTGATAGAGGTGGTCGATCTCCAGTCGTTGGAGCTGCTGTTAGCGTCGTGGAAGAAGTGAACCTCGGGATCCTTGAGCAGGTCGACCACGGCGAGACGGACAATCTCACCGAGGAACATACCCGAGACACGCTTCTCGAAGAGCTGGAAACCAGGGTTCACCGAGTTGGTGTCAAGAGTCTGATCCCAGGGGGTGTTGGGAAGAACGTTGAGCTGGTTATCAAACGAACCCCACTCAGTGTTGACGACCATCTCGCCGGTAGACTTGCTGTACTCGCCAGTGATGGGCTTCTTAATGTTGGACAGCTTCTCAATGTAAGCACCGTTGGTGCCGGTACCGAAGATACCACCGAGGATAGCCTTAGACTTGCCGACAGAAGTGTACGAACGAGCCATGAGGGTACCGACAGTGTCGTTGACCAGAGCAGCAACGTTCACGGGGAGACCAAGACGGTCAATCTCGGCCTGGAGAAGAGCGCAAACATCCTTACCAACGGCATCGGGGATATCGAAACCCTTGGTCCAGCGGAGGAGCTTACCGCTGTTGATGCTGAGCTGCTGGACGGGGAAAGAGAAGGTGAAACCGAGCTGGAAAACATCCTGATCAGAGTCACCGAAGAAGCCACGGCGACGGCGGTTCTTGGAGGTGAAGTGGTCGGCGTGGTGCTCCTTGAGGAAAATATCAATCTGCTTGGCAAGGAAGGCGAAGAGTTCACGAGCGGTCTTGGCCACCATAAGCTCTTTGGGAATGGCGACCTTGTTGAAAGTCAGGTTGAAAGTCGAGTCACCGTTCAGCTGGATAGAGCAGACACGGAAGTTGGTACCGCCGAGATCGACAGCCAGGTACAGACCCTGTGTGACGGAAAACGTGGGTTAGTTTACTATAATTTTTGAAGGTACCGGAAGATTCGGCGCTTCCAATAACCGGATTTGTGCAGTATTGGTGAGACATACCTTTTCAGAGCCGTTGGGCACACCGGTAACGTAGGTAGGAATCTGAGCAAGACTGGTACCGTCAGACTCGAGGCCCTGGTCTAGATTAGCGAGGAAGAATTATGGTTAGTCAAGATTCTCGAGTTGATGCAATTTTTGCTATTTGTTTCGGTGCTAATACGCGCCATTTTGTCATCTGCTGACACAGTTGGAGACGTTGAAACGCCCAGACTCGGCTAGCCGGTCATTAAAGACTGCATCATGTGCAGACTGCAGACGTGGCACCATGCATGTTCAAACTACATGAAAAAACTCACCCATCTGGCTCAAGAACTCGGTGACGGAAGCATTGAGAGTCTCGTCCGAGATCTCGAACTGCTCAACGATTCTGGTAGTAGCGGCTTCTAAAGACATGGCGAGAGGTCGTGATGTGGGCGGCGTTGTGGGGAAGTTTAAAGGGTTCTGACACACAGGTTCGTCCAGGTAATTCGAAGGAGGAATTGAAGAATTCAAAAAAGACGAGAGATGTCGGAAGAGGGGCAAAGAGGCTAATATATGTACCGACGAGAGCACAGGTTCCAAATCGAGCTTGGCGTCAAAATAGGAAGATGAGGCAAGCTATGGCAGCAAAACCGAAAAAGAGGAGCGCGCTGGGTTAGCTACTAGGAAGCTAATAATATGTGGATAATAATGCGTGCTGGGTTGCGGGGATGCAGAAGTGGAGGAGGCAGGAAAGAGATGAACGGAGGGACGGAGACCGTGAAAGATTTGGTGATAACAATACAACGGTGAGAAAAAGAGAGAGAAAATAGGACGGTTCTGTGAACTGTCCGAGTGGTATTATAGATGAAGACTGAGATGACGTTGGTGATGGTACAGATGTCGATGGCCAATGGTAAGAGCCAAAATAAGAAAAAAACGGGTATTTGAAAATTGGTGGGAATAACTGGATCAGGAAGAAGAGAAAGAAGCCAATGCAATTGCTAAAGAGGGTCTTGGAGTCTGTATATATAGTCCTATTCTGAGCGGAGCAGACGATGTGAAGGCGTCTATGAGAAGGGGGGATCACATCTCCACTGAGGTTCCTCATCAACGGCAAGCTGAAGACCTCGGGCCCATGGGCCGGCGCCATAGTTTGCAACCAGACCACCACACCCACCAGGGAAAACGGCCGAGCTACCGCGTCGAGCTCTTTCAAGGCCATGACGGTTCCACTAGGACTTGGACGGGGTATGGGGTGTAGGACCAAGAGACGAAGACGGCCAATACGGGGGCGTGGCGCTATATGAGAGTGGGGCAGACCAGTGCCATTTTAGGACAGCAGAGCCGTGACCTGTTGCTACTTCTCTTTTTTTTTCTTTTTTTTTCTGTAATGGGTTGTGGAAGTTTGAAGGTAGTGAATATAAAAGGGACACCAGTAAAGACGATGATAGGATTCGAAAAGTGGCTTCCGAATTGGCGGGGAAGAGGGAAAAGTGTGGAGATGATCCCGCTATATTTTCGGTGGTCTTGGCCTCACTGGAAAAGACAGGCCGGCGTTTTAGACGGTTGATCACTATTCGTGTCTGTCCATAAGGCTGTTCCTGGAATAAACAAATGGCGTTGTTTTTTCTGGAATATGCTTATGAATTGTAGGCATACTACCAAATTCCTCAAAAGGCATTCAGTATAAACCATCAAAGTTTGCCTATTGCCAGTTAATAGCCAGCATAAAAGCCGGCTGGGGCGACAAGCCGACTGGCAGAAACAGGGCCGATTACAAGACCAGAACCAATGATTGAGACGAGAGGATCCGCTGTAGAAAACCCCAAGCAAGAGAAGAGTCCAAATAGAAAGCCTAACAGGAGACCAACACCATAATGGCCTCACGCAACAAGAGCGTCACGGGCCTTTCTCCATTGACTTGAATCGGATCCCGCTGGTAAACCAATGGCCAATCCGGCAGTTTCGGTGCTATTCGGTCGCCTGGACACGCCGACATAGCATGTTCCATTGGCTAAAAGCCTTGGCCCCCAGTCCAAGTGACAGTCGGCCCCAGATTCTAAGGGAACATTCCCCAGAAATTACTCCAGGAAAACTAGCATGTTGACGGTGGAACAGGTGCATTTCTGGGGGTTTGTCAATCCATCACACCACACTTGAGGAATAAATGACTGGGAATAGAGGGGTGGACAAAACAAGGACTCTGAACGGACTATCATGTCTGAAGTTCAACAAGTATTGCGGGGTGATTTCCATGGTGTGACTATGGGGTATTGGAAGCATTGTCATGATGACGTGCATATTCACTTGAAAGCAACAGTTTCTGATAAAGCGAAACTTTTGGTGATACTCGGTAAACTCATGACCAACACCATTCGGGCAAGTTTGCTTTTGCCATCCTAGAAAGATTGAGGCTCTGGTGTCCCCTGTAACTTGACAACATCCCGCCGCATTGCTCTTTATTTTCCATTGTGCCACCTTAACCGACCACAGGGCCAAAGGCACAGCACAAAAAATCCACGAGCAATGAAGCAAGCAAATCGTCGCCCTACAATACACCAACCATCAAAAATGATGAAAAGAAATTTGAAATGAGCCACCGGTGTGCATGTGCCACTGCACAGGCGACTAAACAGAGCAAAAGGGACTCTAGTAATAGATGGTAGACGACATAGGACCACCGTCTAACTGGTTTCAGCCTTGCAATAACAGATGGAACCTTGGCTTCACGACGAACTACGTCCCTTACCGAGCCGATGTTCCGGAGGATAACCACAGGATCATAACGACTTTGCCGTATAACTGTCACTGTCATACTAATGTGAGGCTCTGTATTCAGAGCACTAGGCTTCAGACTTAATCCGTCACCCGTCAACTAGCAAAATAGCTAAAACCTATTGCCACAGGACCAAGGTCCGCTAAAGATTTAAACAGGATAAATGTGGGGAATGTAACCACCATCACGGCCGGGAATGGAAGCAATGAGGTCATAGGGGGGGTAATTGTGAAAAGGTAGGGAAGGACAAAAAAGCAAATATAACTCACCAGAATAAACGTCAACGCTACTACGATAAAAAGACTATATCGTAATCTTCCATTATGGGACAACCGAGTGCCCGATGATAATTGATCCTCCTCACTACCACTGCGCTTATGCTTGGTATTCTTAACCTTTGGGTTCCCCAGAAGACCCAAGCCAGAGCGGTTACGTCTGTGTTTGGCCATTGGTTTGAATATCTCTGAGACGCAGCTCTCCAGAACACACAGCTCTCTAGAAACCAACCCAAGGAACAAAAGATCAAGATTGCCCTTTCGCGTGGCACAGAATCCCAGAGAGACAAACTCTGTGGAAAATGCAGTGTCCGACAGTCGTTCGTAACCTAGCCCGTCCGTAAATCACCGAGGCTTTGGCCGATCGTCAGAGGTAGGACAAGCGTTCTTGCTGCAAAGTCTATGTATGTATGTTTAGAACCAGACCTCGAGACCAAACCTCGCGACCAATAAGCACAACTCTTGTGCCGGGAAATTTCGTCTGCAAAACTGGATTTGTGGGTGTACCACTGATGTCGGAAGCGGAGTTGCCACCCAGGTGAGACTGAGTGGAATGTGCCGAGTATGACGTCCGGAAAGCTAATTATTTGAAGGGAGGCCGCGCAGATGTGAAATAATACAGTATATAGAGACTTATCCGGGTCTCATAGGCGAGCCAGCCGAAAATCTAACAAAATAGATCGGCTATCTGTGATTGCTGACGGTGTGAAAGTAGCGAAAGAATGAAAAGCCAATCAATGGCAAAAAGCCCAATTGACCTGATCCGCTTCTTCTGTCGGTATTCTAGTCGTTCTCGTCGAAATGCAACGGGCCAAGACAGACCACGCTTAAAAGTCTATTGAGAGCCTCTAATTGGCTAGATAACCCGGCGAACAAAGAAAAAGAAGGGCGCACAAAGCAACGAAAAGAAAATGGTAGTCGTTGACGATGGTGGTTTCCCGTCGACTTGAAAATCTTGTTCAGTCAATGGTGATTGACTTGCCAGTCTCATGCAGAGCTGGCCCTTCCTCTTTCCCCCTTCAATCTTGCCCCCTCAAATTCAGCCTTTTTTCGTGTTGTTGCACTTTGCTGGCTATTTCTTGATCCTAGGTACAGTGTAGAAGACAGTGTCCGGTTCTATGCGCCAGCTGAAGGTTGTATGAGTTCACAGTGTCTAAACGCGTGTCGAACGGTAGGGTTATAAACGACAACTAGGGTTATGCATCAAACTCACAGTGCTAATGAACGGTGCATACTTCATACGACACTGTATTATTATAGTGGCCAGCCACTATAAGCCACCTAAAAACACAGCGACTATGATGATTGCGTCTCAACCCCACAAACACACTTTATGCATCTCATGCAAAAATCATGACATGTTGAATTTCCAAACCTCGGTCTCGTAGCAATACGTCATTGAACCTGATATTTGCCCCTGACAAGAACGGCCGAGCCTTCCCCTCATCCTCAGCCCTGCATTTCCCCATCCTCCCTCGCCCCTCCATGACGCAAAGCCCTTCTTCTTCCTCGCACCTTCCACACGATAATTCCATCCATCCAGTAGTTCGTTCCCAATTAGGGGGTGCAAACAAAAGAAACGCCCAAAAAAGAGGGGCGTGCCATATGACGGTTCTTTCCTCGTCTGTTACGACCCTTCCGCGACATTCTGCCCACTTCCCCAGTTGGCCCTTGTCGGTCACCTGCACGAAGCACCGAGTATCTCGCCGGCGAGCGGCCACCCCGTCACGATGATTTTGGAGAGCTTCACCAGGGATTCGGACTTTGAGTGCATATGAAGTCTTCCTGAAGTGGGATGTTGGGATGAGCCGCGAGTTGGGCTTCGGGAGGCGAGGTCCTGATGTCCGGATTTGGATACTCGGGTCATGAGGTTTTCCGTTGTTGGTCACAAAAGTAGACAAGCTTGTTTAGTTAGACTACTCCGGTTCCACCCATGTGTAAACGCCGGAACACTACCCACCATTATTCTACATCGTCTCAACTGGTGATGCCTGCTCTTTTCCAGTCACGGGGCCAAACCACCCCACACGCACGCCACAATAATGTCACCGAGAATCCCCGGGTCGCCCCGGACTCCCATTTTGACACTAGCAACTGAGCCTCTTTTCTCCAGATATCGTCCTCCCCCACCCCCCACAAAAGAGGAATCTATGCTTGAAAGGCCCGTTTGCCATCGTATGTACGAAATCGTGGGTATTTCTCCATGGGGTAATGCATTGAAAAGATACCGTTGTAGTGGATTGCTTTGTCTTTTGTCTGGGACATGCAGGAAGAAACGACAAGGACCCCCAAGACGTGATGACGAGACCGAGGAATCCCCCGGATATCCCCAGAGTTTGTGTTTGTTCTTGCCCCCAGGAAAATTTTGTGGAGGCATGTGAGCACCTGACGGCCACGAGAAACATGCCATCCCCAGAAAGTCTTGTGGTTTTTGACATGTGCTTGGAAAACGCGGGGTACATGGCAATTGTGGGCACTTGCGCTTCTATCGGGTCCTGGAATGTTCTTTGTAGATCATAGACTCTTAAACTCTGTGATTATACACATTTACACATTTGCGTGAGACCCTACGTCATTTTTAATACTATGAATGGAAGAGACAACTTCATTGCGGCTCTGGGAGAAAGCTTCGGGCTCGGTTAAGTGTCACTTGAGCCGCATCATGAAGACAACTCTAGCTGACCGGCGAGTTTCTAAGCACCGCAATTTTCCCACTAGTGCTGCAAGTTATTCTTCGGTTGCGCTTCTAGTTGCCATGAGCCGTCCACACGTCTGATAGAGTCACACCCTGCGCTCCTCATCCTTCGACGATGCTATACAAATTTCAAGTCCTATACCCTGAAAATTATCGTCTTGACTTGTTCTTTTCTCGTCCTCCGCTTTCCATCTTCCCCATATCCCCACATTATTGCTCAGGGCATATTTCCTAATCCGTGGTTAGCTAAATGCCATCCGAAGTGGACGGTTCCCTGCTTGGGGTCTCTTTTCCCGAAGAAGGGAATGGCTCAAGTGTCCGGACTGGTGATTCTGGTCAAGTGTTTGTGGAGTGAACTGTAGTCTCTGTTACTTGGGGATCTCCGGAGAAGATTATCCGTAGATGGTAAATACATGCGACGGGTTGAGAGTGTTGTCTCATGTCACCCGGTGACATTGTCTGGGCTGTGATGAAGTAACCAAATGAGACATGTTGTGCGAGTTCATACCTTCCCCGGAGCTGCGTGTGCGTGTAGAAACAATCTGGGGTCCTTGATTTGCCACATAACTCCATCATGATCCGCAGCATGATGGATCCACCATGACGTACTGCCATGCATTTGGCGACGAGACATCTCCACATGGCGGGATTGAGCCTCACAAAAGTAGTTTCGGATTTATTTAGCGGGCTCATCCAATGGTTGGATCTAGATTTTTCATCAATAGGTGATTTTTTGAAGGCAACGAACTCGCCGGCCTCAGTGGGAAGGCATCCTCACGGCTATCTTCTATGGAGAGCTCAAAATGCTAGTAAGAAATACAGAGTGCCCCATGTTCGAAGACGTAACAAAAAAAGTGACAAGAGTTGTTTCCACATCTACTCCTAGACAAACCTAGTAGATTTGTCTGGGACGCCATGTCCGGGAAGTCTTTGGCAAGGTGACGTGCCGAGGGTGACTGTCTATAGAGACGGTAGATTGTAGATCAAAGGTGAAACTCCCACATCATAGAGTCGTATCATCTCATTGACATGCGTACCGCTCTGTCGGGTTATGACGTCAATGACGTCGTTGATGTCTCTACATCTAGGGTTAATAACCCGTTTCTTGGCGGTCACACGGGACGTTTGCCGGCGGCAAAACATCGACCTTTGAGTAACAATGAACAAAGTAAGACACTGTAGAATGTGTTTGGGGATGATGGATATTGTGTTGTAGAACTATTTCATGTTTTCCCATGTCGGTTTTATCAATCTATAGTTATTTATGTGTATGTGATGGAGTTTAGCTGCAAGCACAAGCGGGTTGATGACGTTGTCGTGGGGGATACTTGAGATAATGAATGAGACAACTCGACTATTTAGCTTGGTGAGGTAACTGCAGCCAGGAGACCATGGTTTGCCTTAACATCAAACATATATTCCAAAGTATGTTGTTAAACTGTTAATGTGGCCATGTGTTATCCCTATTGGAGTGTACATCCGGGTATATCCTTTTGACTTGTATCAATGGAACCAACATACCATAGCATTTAGATTACACAATTTGGCAAACTATGTATATTGGATTGCTTGAATTGGTAGACCGCATGGTTCTAACATTTTGACATGGTGGACACATGAATTCACCAAACCCGCGAGTTGCGGTATCTGGTGTCGATGAATGTACACATGTTGGTCCACATATATGTAATGATTTCACCGGCTTAATACTATTCAGAATGTAGTCTAGCAATATGTTAAGCATGGAGACCTTGTATTCGGTCGAGATTATCACCGAGTGGTACCTTCCCGATGTAGTTCCCGAGGTCATAGAGATTTGTGTAACCGATGATTGACGACGGTCCGGGACAAGCCGTCTGAAGATGAAATTCACTGCGCAGTTCAAATACAAATAAAGAGGCTGAGTACAAAAGACTTAGTTACACCTTAATACAGTTTTGTGTGTATTGTGCGCTGGTAATTGATCACGGCGTGATGCCGACGTCCCCACGTGCCGACATGCGGAACTCCGCCTGGTAAATATTACCGAAAATCATATAGCCAAGAACAATATTCACCACCGGAAGACATCTAATCTACATTATAAAACGTCACAGGTTAGAATTTCCCGACATTTATCAAGATGTCAAGTGCATGACGGTACCAGATGTCGATGAAACACTGTGCCAGAGGCATCGTGATGCCGGGTACCATGTCAAAATGAGGAAACATGTTTGTATCAAGATTCCAGAAAATGGCAAGTTTGTAAAAGCAACATGAGCTGATGTCTTTGACTTTTTATTTCGTAGGTGAAATCACTCGATGCCATGAGTTGGTGTCGCAGCGAGATATAGATGTTGTTCTATATAAGTGGCAATGATCTCACAGCCACGACTTGTGGAATTTGCTTTACTTGCCCACAAACACTGACATCATTGGTGGCAATGCTACCGGTTTTGTATTGTGCGGTTTTTAAAGTTTTTAGTTTGGTTATATACGAATATACGAGTACGCATATTCTACTGTTCGGTAATAGACGGTTGTTTATTCGATCTGTTCGATCTTTGGAACGTCTAACCCCAAAGACCTTTGCAGATTGAACCAAAATCCACACAAAATGTTACCAAGTCTTCAGATACAAGGAGAAAATGACACACATGTATCGCCTTTTAAGAATAGAAACAATCTGCAATGGAAATCTTGATGTTCCAGTCTCCCATTATCATGCATTTAGCCATGTCTTTAGGGTTACCAGTATACCGATAAAGCATGGATACCATTAACACAGATTGTTCTAATCGAGATTGAAGAGAGTGGCTGGTGTTGTTGGGTGGGTAACGGAGCGTCGTGGATTTGTGCGAGGGTCAATGGGGGTAAACGTCATGTTTAATTCTGGAAATGGAGATGGATTCGTAATGGCAACCAGGTAGTTGATTTTTGGGAAGGACAGGAAATCATTTGGGTGTGGAGACCTGTTGGGATATACCGTGACGTGCTAACGGACTTGGTCGCTTCTTTGTTGGCTTGGAGCTGGTGTCAAAGAAGGGGGGCCTTGGCATAAGCAAACTTTGGATTTTGGTAGTAGGAAGATAGATGGTCGATGTTTAGTGGGGTTCCTCTTAGGCACAAGCAAACGATATGGCGCTTTTGCATTTCCCGCAACGAGGCACAGCAGTGAGAGGTAATCCATCGTTGAGTTTCTTTAAGAGCCTGTCAAGACACCAAGGAAGCGGTCTTTCCCGAATTCCACTGGTTATTCTTGGTGTGTACAATACGTGTGTATGTTTCTAGATAGTTATGGTGGGTCATCGTTCTGCCAGCTTAGATCACGAGTCGGTGGGGGAGGGGGAGGAAAGGAGCAAAAATAGAAACCAAGGGCAGGGGGATTCCCAACGCTAAGTACAGATGTTACTGACCGGTTCCCCGAACAGGCAAAAAAAAGGACCAAAGAGGGGACCAGCCAAGAGAAAGGGTATGAACATACATATGTCTGTTGGTGAAAAACGGCCTCAAAATTCAAGCCATCTCTATGGTTTTGGTGTGAAGGATATAGAACCGGGCGTCATGAAGATGCACATGGCCTATTCGAGATTGGGGTTACCAACTAGGATGATTTAGGGTGTATAGGGAGACAGCAAGTGACAAAGGAAACAACAGGGAGAACAAGCAAGTGTAAGACATTGGGACTGTGATGATATCATTTTTGAAATTGAGGGATGCTGAATAATGAAAGAAAGGGAAAAGGAAGCCTGACAAAACGCCCAGGTTACAGTGATGAGCTAACTTTTTCGTGGCCTTCAGTATGACCACTGGGCCATTCCCGGTCTATGAACTAGGACGTACATAAATACGATATGTCCAAGTGGTTATCCTACAGAGACGGGTTACGAAAAAATAGTAAAATAGAAATAAAAATAAACAAAGTAGGAAGGGACCAAGTGAAAATGACAGGAATGGGGAACGGAAGGGAAGGAATAAAAGCTCGTGTTGAGTTTGATGTACATAGTATGTCTTTGAAAGAAGCCTGGGAATGATGTAAGATTTCTAGATTCAAGTGTATTGGATGGACACATTGTGTATTCGGAGAGTTTACGGAGAGTAATGTTGGAAGAGCTTAGGGGGTTGAATATGGAAACAATGAAGAGTGTGAGTCAACTACAGAGAGTACATATGTAAGAACAAGTTCAAGCAAAAACTAAACTCCAAGAACCATCTACAATGTAAACATCTACGCTTCTTCAATATACGAGCTTGTGGAAAAGGGCGGATCGTCAGATGGCAGGATGTTAGACCCAGGATGATCTAGACAAGCCTATTTACCGCCCATGTTTCTCCCGGAGGCGTACTTTGATGCGGGAGAGTACAGCCGAAAACAACCAGAAAAGAGGGCGCCGAGTTGGGGGCACTTGTTGGTCAGCTCAGAGGCCAATTGAAATACCCCGTATACAAAGATTAGAGTTTGATCCCAGTGCCCGCGAGAAGCAAATATGTAAGCAAGTTTCCAACAAGCTGAGAGAGAATCAGCAAACGGACGAGTCAGTCGAGTATCAAAGAGTAATGTTCTATGTGGCAAACCCATAAAAATAGTCAAAGGAGGTAGCTGCAAGGTCGATTGGCAGCAGGGACAAACACAGGATATTCCTTCTCAAATGGACTGGGAATCCATAGATAAAAGGCATTCCCACGACATGATTTGTGTGCCATTTATCCGTCTTATGCTAAGGTAGGCGGCTTGCCATGTGTCATTGTCGGCCACCTTTTCCTGATTGACTTTCCATGCCCTGTGCTTACGGCGGTGTCTTTTAGAATTCAGGGATTTTTGATGGTAGCCTTGTTGATTTGATTTGTTGGTTGAATCGGGAGAATAACAAGAAGAAGGAGAGAAAGAATGACTTGACTGTAACTGTAAAGAGTGAAGTATGCTCTGTGGGATATATAGAGAGTTTTAGAGGCTTTAGAATGGCCATACTTGATTCCTGCGATTCCTGATTAAGCGCCTCAAAATCATAACTTGCACATAATGTAGTCAGGCTTATGAGATACATATGTACATACAACATGTACTGTACATACATTCAGGAATACATACATACTGTTACTGTTACTTCAACTCCAGCCATTCCTTTCTTCTTTTCTTCTTCTTCTTCCCCTCTTCAATCTCACAAATCTGACATTACTCTACCCAAATAATCACCATCTGGTTGAGGCTCCCTCACAAATGCATTGCTGTTCGTTTCTATTCTAGCTTGCTTTCAAGAGATACTGCACCCCCTGCCCTGTACAAACCCACCTGTGTTTCCATAACCCCCTCTCGATTGGGCGGTCTTGCGACGACTGTGCCGTTTGTTCGTTCCCTTTCCTGCTCGCACTGCCTTTTTTTCCCCGTTTTTTGTTCTCTAGTCAAGCCTAACTCGCCTACAAAGCTTGCTATACCCCTCTATCCTCGTGTCTAGAATAACTACACTACACCACCCCAAAGCAAGGTAAAGCCCGCACGCAAATCACTGGAACCTGGCTGGAGTGGCTCTTTGCTTGGCTTCTCGTTCCTTGTCCTCACTGTCCCGAACAATCCAACATCCTAAACCTAACCTATTCTGCCCGTTCGCTCTGTTCCTATCCTATCCTGTGTGTATGCTGCTGCTCGGCCTTCCTTTATTACGGCCTTTTCTTCTTTTTTTTCTCCTCTTTTTCCCTTTTTAATCTTCTCTTTCTTTTTCTTTTTGCTCATATGAGTTCCCGGCTCAAGTCCACGTTTGGCTTTGGGAAACGCAAATCTACAGCTGCCAATCTCCAGTCTTCTTCGCCGTCTTCATCGTCGGTGCAGACTCCCCCCTCACACACCGGAGTTCCATCAGGTCCCGGACCTGTTTCTTCTCCGGCACCCCTCTCGACCACCAATTCCGCCGCTCCTTCCGTCATATCGCCTTCGGGCAGCACAAACCCCACTCCGAATCCCACCGCCGATTCGCAGTCCGGTCGTTATTCCTTGCCGCAGGTTCCCGTGCATCCGCATCAGCAGCAGCAGCTGCTTCACGACGACCGCGCCCCATCACCAAGTCCTTCATTGCCCGCCCATCTTCAGGGCAATCAACAGTACTCGCCAGCCCAGCAACAAGTCATGCAGCGTCAGAGTTACCCCTCGCAGTACGGCGCCCCGCCGCAACAGGGCCAGATGGGCCGTACTAGTCCGCTAGCCGCTGGTCCTGGCCGCATTCCTCCAGCTCAGATGGTTGGAGGCCCACCGCCTATCAACACAGGCGCCAACCCCGGATATCAGCAACAGATGAACCCAATGGGTGGTCCTCCCGCTTATCCCGGCGCTGCCGGCTACGGTGGTCCTCCCCCGCCACAGGGTGCCGGTGGATATGGTGCCCCTCCCCCTCAGCCGAACAACATGCCCGGCTACCGGGCGCCAGGCACTGGTGAAGCCGACGCCCGTAACAAGTCGCAGTTGATTGTTGGTATCGATTTCGTATGTCGCCTTTGTTACTAGCCGTAATTATCTATTGCAAGCTAACATTTCTTTCAGGGTACCACCTTCTCCGGTGTCGCCTTTGCTTTTGCCACCAACAACGAGGCCAAGGAAGATATCATCACCGAATGGCCCGGTGCTGGTTCGTACACCAAGCAAAAGGTTTGTCTATAGTCTTTTCTCTCCTTTTTTTTGTTCAGTCAACGTATTAACCCCTATATATTTATAGATCCCCACTGTCCTCTACTACGACCAGTATCAGAAGGTGGTGGGCTGGGGTCCCGATATTGCCGATGCCCTTGCCCCCACTGGTTATCCGAAGCCTGGTGTTCAAAAGGTGGAGTGGTTCAAGCTGCAGCTTATGCTTAGCGGTAACACCTACATCGATCCCATCAACCTGCCTCCTCTGCCCCCAGGCAAGTCGGAGATTGACGTCGCCGCCGATTACCTCTTCAAGCTGCGCCAGGCTATGCGTGCTGCCCTTCAAAAGGCTCTTGGTGAGGTTTTCAACCGTGAAGAGCGTAACATTCGGTACTACCTGACTGTTCCTGCCATTTGGAACGATGCCGGTAAGGCAGCCACGCGTGCTGCTGCCATTCAGGCTGGTTTCCTCCGCGACGAGAACGACAACCGTCTGACTTTAGTTTCGGAGCCCGAGGCTGCTGCCCTCTTCTGCTCCAAGGCTGGTCTTCTTAACCTGAAGGTCCACGATGCCGTGCTCATTGTCGATTGCGGTGGTGGTACTGTCGATTTGATTGCGTACGAGGTGGAGGATGAGAACCCGTTCACTGTCGCCGAGTGCACTGCTGGTTCCGGTGACTCTTGTGGTTCTACTGCGCTTAACCGCAACTTCAGTAACATTCTGCGCACCAAGATTCGCAAGATGAAGCTTCCCGAGGGTAGCAAGACGGCTGGTCGTGTGTACGCCAAGTGCATCATGGACTTTGAGAACCGTATCAAGGCTGATTTCCGTAACAACGGCTCTACGTGGGCTGTTGACGTCGGCATTGAGGCCGAGTTCCCCGAAGCCGGTATCGAGGAAGGTTACATGACTTTCACCAACGAGGAGATTCTCCAGTGCTTTGACCCCGTCGTCAACCGTATTCTGGAGCTTGTCCGCAACCAAATCATCGCCATCCAGGCCCAGAACCGGCCGCTGCAGAACATTCTGGTTGTCGGTGGTTTCGGTGCCTCAGAGTACCTGTTCCAGCAGATCAAGCTTCACGTACCACCGCAATTCCAGAGCAAGGTTGTCCGTCCCATGGACTCCGTGGCTGCCATTGTCAAGGGTGCCGTCACTGCCGGTATCACGGAGCGTGTCATTACCCACCGTGTGGCTCGTCGTCACTACCTCATGGCTACCCTTCAACCCTTCAAGGAGGGTTACCACCCAGAAGCTTACCGTGTGCCCTCGCTTGATGGTAAGGATCGCTGCAAATTCACCAGACAGATCTTTGTGCAAAAGGGACAAAAAGTCAAGATTGGTGAGCCAGTCAAGGTTTCTTTCTTCAGACAGGTGGCACCGGGTGCTACCCTCATGTACGAGGATATTCTCTACGCTTCCGATGAGGATGTCTGCCCAGAGTACACCAAGGATCCTCGTAAGTTTTTATCCCAACACGCAATGCATCACAACATACTAACCAAAACCTACATCCACAGGCATCAAGGAACTCGTCACTCTGACGTCAGATCTGTCCCGCAAGAACCTCGAAAAGGACTTCGAGCGTATGGACACGGCACAAGGCACTTTCTACCGTGTCTACTTCGACATCTACCTGACGCTGGACGGTTCCGAGTTCAGCGCCGAGTTGGTGTGCCAGGGTGAAGTCATGGGTCGCTGCCGTGCGCGGTTCCGGTAGTCTCTTGCTGATTGTGCGGGCGACTAAAAGGGGAGTGACGTGATGATTTGGTGGATATATCTATCTACTAAAGTGTGTGGGCTGAGTCTGGTGTTGAGAGAGACTGACTGGGTGGCCTGCTTGATGAGATACTGGGCTGATGTGTTTGTTTGTCATGTTTTTGTTTCTGCGTATATCTGCTGCTTTACTGTTTTATTTTGGCTTGGGCGTTTTATTTGTGCTTTATGCTTGATATAATCTCTCTTGCGCTCCTTGCGCCTGTTGTTTCAAACTGCTGTTTTGATGGACTCTTGATTTGGTGTGTCTTTATGTGTATTGACTGAGTGATCTGTTCTGATATCTCTAAATGATATGTAGATACATCTACCGACGCCCCCGTTGACGTTCCCACTCCGCTCTATCTTCCTCATCACTCCCACTAAATTCATCCTCATCACCACCACCCACTGGCACAGCCGGCGCCGCCGACCCCGGAAGTGGCGGTGGCCCCCCCTTTGGCAAACTAGGCGGAGCCCCTCTCGGCGCCTCCTCCGCATCAATGAAATCACCCGCATTCATCTCCGTGAACTCATGCTCCAGGATAAGTTCCTTAAGTTCCTTATTCGACGGGTCCACCAACTGTAACGGCGTCACTCCGTTGCGGTTCTTGTGTCGAGGGTTACTTCCGGCCTCGAGCATCATCTTGACAAGTTCATTGCCAAAGGGTTTGTTTTCGGGTTCGGTGCTGTTGATCCAGGATATCGCGAGGTGTAGAGGGGTGGAGCCGTCACGGCGGGTTGCGGGGTCGCATTCAAAGTTGGGTTGGTCGAGGAGGATATCGATGACGTCGTCTATAGGGGTTAGTTAGCTATTGGTGAAAGGGAGGACTATGGAAGGGAAAACTTACAGTGGCCTTGGGCAGCAGCCTCGTGGTAAAGATGGTTTCCCAGGACAGTGGTAGTATCATTCAACAAGCGGGATAATTCATCCTCACTTCCCACCGAGGCAATAAGTTCCTCTAACAACTCGGTGTTATTCCGGCGACAAGCCTCGATTAGTTGTTCCTGAATGGATGCGCCCTCGTGTACTTCGTTTGCCATTTTGCGCGGATTTGGTGTCGTCGAGTGACAGAGAAAGAGAGAAATAAGACTTGCGAAGGATGGATTTTTCCAAGTTCTTACACACCTGCTACAGAGAGCTATTGTGGCTATGACGACGGACGAGCGAAAGATGGCCTGAACAGCACAGGGGATAAGGGATGCTGACCCTTTTTAACAACGCTGTTGTTGCCTTTGTAGGGTGGAACTAGGCAGGCGTTTATATACTCGCAAATAGAGACTGAGGAAAAAAAAGGAATCCAAGACTTGCGCATAAATTACTCGCTGCTTATCTACGTGGAAATGTGGCTGGTGTCTGTATATATTCGAGTCTATATTCAAGTAACCCAGGTCAAGGGTCTTTATTGGTTCACATGGCGGTTACTATAGCTTCACATCTCGGATTCCGCTTCAAACAGCTCGATATCCCCCTCATTAACCCTAAACATCTTGTGATACTTGAACAACGTGTAATTCATCAAGGTTTTGTATTACTAACAAGTAATTCAACGGCCATTGTACACCTCTATCAACCGGACAAGACCACCCGATGCCAACCGAAAGGAAAAAAAACATAATAGTCTGGAAGATAGCGAAGTGCTATGCCCCAGGGGAAATGAAAAAAAGCAAAACTAACAAATAGGTCGTAGCCAACAGAAACAGCAGAGAAAAACAAGAGGAAAAGAAACTATCAACAAGTCATAAGTTCGTAACATCTCCAGAACAAAACCAAGATTAAAAACAAGAGTACCGTAAAGAGGGTGAAGTGCGAATGTGAAAGAAAAGAGTACGAGAAAACAACAATGAACGAGAAGACAAGACTTAGAAGTCTTCGTCCTCCTCTTCAATAGGCGCCGGAGTCTTCCGCTCCTGTTGTCTTCTCTTATGTTGCGGTCTGCGGTTGCTAGCCACATTAGACGCCGAATCATCCGGCGCAATCATATCGATATCATCAGCCCAGGCATCATCATCGTCATCTTCACCCTCTTGCGCCCATGCCGGCCGCTCATAGTTAGAAGCAAAGCTGTTACCCGAGCCAGGAAGAACCTCCGGACGCTTACGCATCTGGAGACTCTGCGCAAGACCAGCTGAGCGTTGACGAAGGCCGTTACGAACAGTCTGGGCGTGAAGGTGGAGAGTCTCAAAGGCGTTCTCGAGAGCTTCCATGCCATTAAAGATTTCAAGTTCCAGTTCGTTAAGGGCAGCAATCTCAGCTTCCTCGTCGACTGAAACGGCTTGCTTGCCGCCTGGAGCGGGGACAGTGGCTGAGGACATGAATGATGCTGGAGTGGCGGTTGCTGAGCGAGAGTACGGACGTTGAAGAGGAGTGCCGGAGCGGGAACCGCCGAAGCTCATACGGGAGTTGACACCCTCGCCGCGATCGGGACCGAGCATGCCACCGGGAGACATGTCGCCGCCGTTGTCGGCACCAGACCAAAGGAACCCATCGAAACGACCAGAAGTGAGAATCTCCCATTCGGAGGGGTTAATAGCGGAGATGGTGCAAAGCAAGTCGTGGGTCTCAGGATACTTGATGAGGAACAGAGCTGTCTCGGCATCTCTAGGGGTCGTTGGTAGACTGTACAGCTGTTGAAGGGCGGCGCTAGACTTGATGATGAGTTCGGAGCGATTCTTGCGGAAAGGCGTAGGGGCTCTGGTTGGCGGCTGGAGTTCACGGGAGCCAGTCAAGATGGCGTTGAAGAAGGGCTTGTCCTCGGTGCTCAAGTTGGTCAGAATAGCAAAAGTGAGTGTCTCGTCATCAATATCTTGAGGAGGTGGAGCCGGAGCATCGGCGCACTTGGTCATCCAGCGATCAACAGCCTGGCGAACCTTCTGCGTCTGGCGTAAATAATGCTCGCGGAACTCCTCGTTCAGATCGGGATCAAGGTTAATAGGCGATGAGGGCCGAGGCGGCGCATCCGGGTCAATGTGTTGGTCGACAGCCTTGATACCGAGGGTGCCGATATCAAACGGAGGCCACGCGGGCAGATTGGCACGGCCGCTAACTTTCTCAAGAACCTCGCCCCAGTTAAGGCCGTGGTGGGGATACTCGGAGTGCTCGCATACCAAACACGAGCAACCTTCTTGGGGCAGCTCGCGAGAGAAGACGCGCTCCAGGCGGTCGAGTAAGCGGCGGGCAACGGAGCGATGACCGGTGGCAACGGCGATAGAGCCGTTTTTGGCGATGACGGTGTTATACTGGTCCAGCAGGTTGAAAAAAGGCGTAAAGAAAATTTCGGCGCCCTTGAGGGCGGGGACGTTGGGAGCTGTGCGTTGGACTCGGTTCTGGGCGATAACGGAAAGGAACTGCTTGGAAATGGTCTGTGGCAGACCGCCATTCTGCATCAAATAATCGACGCGTGGGGTTTCTTGGATACTCAGTATGGGTGGCGGTGGAGGAGGAGGAGGAGGAGGTGGTGGTGGAGCGAAAAATGGAGTTGGAGACGGTGGTTCACCGGACAGGGCTCCGTCCCGGACATGCCACGCGGGGCTGTCTGGCACGGAATACTCTGATCTGGTGCTACCGGAGTGGGATGATGGGGACGACCGGGACGAACGTGATCTTGATGCGTGGATTTCAATAATGGGACTCTTCTCACCTTCGACGATAGATCCATCGAGGAATCCCAGATTATGTAGTTGTGTCGGCGTCTTGGGAGACGAGTCCTGGGCGCTTTCTGAGGACGAATCGTGGCGGCGGTGTCGGCGTTCACGGGTGCGGTGGTCATGCCCCCGGTCACGCTCGCGTTCGCGCTCATGGTCGTGATCAATCTCTGATCTCTTCTTGGTACTACTGCGGTGGCTGGAACTGCGAACACTCAAGCGGGAGCCCTTAACAGTGGACCCGCTACGGGACAAGCGGTCACTGTCACGGGCACGAAGAGTCTCGCGGGAGCTGGAAACGCGCGGGGTGGATGTCGAATGTGTCGAAAGTCTGGAGCTCGAGCTCTTGCGCCGACTGACTCGTGAGGATTCACCGCGAGCCAGCTCGGATACCCGCGACTTGGACGGGCGATCTTCGGTGATTGTGCCGGTCTCACTTCCTGGTACGCGCCGGCTGCGTGAGGACCGGGCCATGGAGGCGTTCGGTTGGTGGCTGAAATCTTCGGTGTCCGGTGGACTCGGTGGCGCATGGGACTTTGTTGTGGAGCGGCGTTCGTGGGCTGAATCTACCGAGCGGGATCGTGTCTTGCTGCTTCTCTTCTTGCTTGAACCAGAGCCTAAATCAGTAGCTTCGGGTGTGATGGGATCGCCGTTGGCCTTGAGTGCCGCACTGCTTCCGCTAACAGCCCGCATCTGGGACGTGGTGGAAACATCCTCACGACTACCCACGGCCTCCTTGCTGTGCGTCTTGCTGAAACTGGGGTATGGAACGGATACACGATCTTCGCTGAGCCCGGAAGCGGCCAGACGACCAAAATCGCCCATCATGTCACTCGGAGATAGCATTTCGTCCAGCTTGGAGGATTTCGGGTGGTGGTTACTGCGGGAGCGACGGATAGAAGACGAATGGCTGGTTTCACTATCTGTAGGGCGTAGACGGCTGAAGAATGAAGTAGTGGACTTGGGCGAGCGGTGTTCCTTGTCACGGTCGCGTTCTCTATCTTTTTTTGACGAATGCTCTCTGTGAGACTTGCTGCGTTCAATATCAGGTCGCGATCTCCGTTCCCGTTCCTTGTCCTTGTCTCGCTTCTCTTCTCTATCTTTTTCACGGGAAGATTCACGTCTTTTTTCCTTGCTTTCGCGGGGGGACGCAGTCAGATTAGTTGCGGTGTCTACGGCGCTGACGGCCCCGTCGATAACTTCGCTTTTAGCAGACATGATTGCGGGTGTAGAAGGCAACGGCCATGCAGAAAGAAGGCTGTGTTAATTATGTTGGCCAGGCGTGTCGCGAGCAATTGTAGGTGGTGTAAGTTTTTTTCTTGGATGCAATGATGATGATACAATGGGGGCGCTGGACCTGAGTGTGATGGTTCTACAAGAGAACAAAACCGGAAGAAACTGGCAAGTTGGGTATCCAGTAGTCGTCTTCTTTTCGTGTAGGACAAGAACAAAAAGAACAAACCAGAAGAATTGAGGCCTATAAGAACGGGCTCAGAAGATTGGTGGATGCAAAAAGAAAAAAGAGGAAAAAAAAAGAAGAGAACCGAAAAGGGTACTTTGACAAAGTACAGATGCCCTAGTTTAGAGCTAGGTTGGAGTTGGCTAAAGTTGAGAACTCGCGGTATTCCAAGGAGGAGTCTGTAACTTTGGTAGATTCAAGACGTGCTCCGTGCGTGTGCAATGAATGTGCGGAGAAGGAAGAAGAGGAGAGAGAGAGAAGAAAAAATAGGAAGAAAAAAAGGGACAAGAGACAGACGGGATGAAAGAAGCAGGTCAAAAAGAAAAAAAGGGAACGGCAGACAAGATGCAGTGGGATGCAATGCTGGATAGCGGCCTAGCCAGGAAGAGGAAGAGAGCACAGAAGAGCACAGAGGAAGAAGAGGAAGAGCGGACTGAACAGACCACCAATAACAGGTAGGATGGTTATGACTGTTAAGATGTGATGTATGTATGTAAATCCAGAGGCCGATCGGTCTAGACAAGCCGAGTGTATGTAGGGACTGACAGAAGGGCTGATGGACGAGCGGCGCCGTGATTCTGTCGATCGAAAGAGAGCTTCCTATTTGAGCTTCTAGATCGGTGACTCTAGTTTCGTGATGCCGAGAGAAAGCTTCTTGGTTGCTTTTTTCTCCGGCGAAGAGGGGCAGGGTTTGCGGTTTAACGAGTTATCGCGTGGTTGGTCTCGGTAGTATGGTGGGGTGTACGGAAGGGATGACCCAGGCGATGATCAAAGTAAGCAGAAAACGATATATGTATGTAGGTAGTGCAGTTTCCGAGGCTTGTGCTCATGATTCCAAAAGAAACGCCAGTGACTTTTCCCGTGAATACGTAACGAACGGAAGAAACAATTCCCGGAGGAGAAAGAAACCTTGACAAGATGGACGGGAAAAGATGCCCAACAAAAGACTTTGTACGGTATATAGAGGGGGTATGATCCCACTAAAGAGCATGTGACAGCCACCTAACCGGCTAACTGTACACCAGCGAGGCCTGCACACGCAGTAGAACAGGCGACGATCAGTGCGGGAACAGCCTATTAGACCTTCTATTGTACGGGACATATGCAGAGCAAACTCGGGCGGCTGGATGAAGTTGGTTGGGTAGTTTGATAGCCTAGAACCGAACGAATTGACTGCATTTTGCACCTTGCAATCCCTCCCCACTTTGGTCCTGGCGCCAACAAAGTGAACCTAAAGAAGTGTTTGTTCTCACGGCCTCAACTGATGGATGTTTAATGGAAGGTGGCTGAATTTGGATAGTCTTTAGTGTGTGTAGAACTATCCGTATCGCTTTGCCCGGTGCCGAGTATACATTGGGTCCGCAAGCGGGAAGTGCGGATGGATCGATTCCGGGTATTTGTGTATGAAAGGCTGGGAAGCTTGGCTGAATGCGCTTAAGTGCAGGACGGGATCTGGTATGCTGGGGCTAACAAGCTGACTACCACGAAATCATCACTGAAAAACACATCTTCTAGATATCTAGAGCATATATCTAATTCTCCGTTTACAAGCTACAAACGTAACTTGAATTAGATGTGCTGTCATGTCAGTGAGACATACTGCTCGAGCTAAGAACCTTCTCCTAAGGGGCTCACAATTGTAGCCTTCACTAGTCTGGGATTGCTCCTTGTCACTCCAAACGATGGAATAACAATCACCAAATGGTTAGGTGCATGTCGTAAATGCACAGCTTTTTTGGACCCAAAATCAAGACCAAAAGTCGTCAGTGGCTACTTGGGTAGACACGATATGTCGTGTATGTCACAATGAGAAGTCTACATATATCAACCTTGTACTCTTTCCTTTTCATGACACTTGTAGTTCTATTGTGTCGCTGTTTTCGGAAGACTTTGACGTCAGTGGGTTGGTTAACCCTATGCGTTGACGACGTCAATTGACATTGGGGTATAAAAGGTGTACTACGATGACACTCAGAAGGCTCGACTTTCAAACGACATTGCTAGATTTAATACAAATACAAATACATACAAGCGAACCAGCAACAAAAGCATATCGCCCCAATAATTGCCAGACAACACATAACCTACGGACCGCCAACCTAGTAACACGTTGTATCCAAACCAGAAAAGCAGTCAGATGCGGTCTTGACGGATTCGCCATGGGGGACATCCGGGTCTTTTCCACTAGAAGCAATACTTACATTTCCATTTCACTTTCCCCGAATCCAGCGGGATTGACATTGCATGTGTATCGACTCGCACCTGATATTCGTTTGTACCTTACATGTGAAGCGGGAACCATTGATGCCCAACGAAGAAAGCTGGCTCTCGCATGAGGGGTTCAACCTGTAGTTGCATGCAAGGGGTTCTACCACGAGACCTTGCTCTACTAGGCCCCCCTTCTATAGATTGAACTAACAGATTTGGTCGTCTTGAACTTTTCTGTTCAATGAATGTAGGGAGTGAGGTTGTTTCTTCGGAATCATTCACCATTTGCATTTCTATTTTTGGCCTGTGGCCAGCGTATGCCAAAGCCCTGTCTCCACCCCCCAACCTCATAATTGACAGCAGTTTGTTGCCACAATTGCAAGCGAGACATGGCCGTACATACACAAGTACACACAGTGAACAAGTTATTCAGTACAGAAGGAGGTTGGAATTCTGGCTTAAAGCCACTGTACAACAGCCACGTTATAGACAAACCTTGGATCGAGTTCCAACAGAACATCCCCCACTTAACGGACAAACGTGTTGGGCACAAAAAACTTGTAGATTTCCCACCGATTTTTTACATATTCCCATATGTATGTACAGCTCCCCACCATAGTCTGTTACCTGCATCCCATCTGCACTCCAGCTGCACATGAAACCTTGGAACTAGCGGTCTGCTTGATGCGGGCCATGGGTGCCAAGTACTCGGTACATCTAGAAAGCGTAGAAGCCCAGTATAACACAAGTAGCAGGATGATTCCGCCCATGTCCCAAATAAGTAGCCTTGTATTTTTCTGCTGCCTGATTCTGGAATGAGCCTTGGAATGAAAATCCAAACGTGTCGCAGCGGGAGAAGACTACATATGTACATACTTTTCCATGGCCTATTTACCACGTACTGAAATTGCTTGCATCCACAATGTACCGTTATTCCGTGTTCCACCGCAGTTCAAAGACCGCCATCTAGAACTCAAGATACACAACCGAGTGCTCACGCCACCCGCTTACAAAGTCCGGTCCTCTGTTCTCACTCATCATGGGTCACACATAAAAAGGATTCCAGGGTTAAATGGGTAGGTATCATTCCGCATTATATTCAAACAAAGACAACAAGTAAAACATACCAAACAAAGTCAAGCAAGTGCAAGTGCCGGCATCTGTTGGGCCAGCTTTTTTGAACGTCAATCACCAGCTACAAACTCTCTTTACACTCTGTCGAGAAGACCACGGCTCTCGAGCATCAGAATGATCTGGTGGACAATAGCACGGGTAGTCTGCTTCTCGCAGTCGACAACGAGGTCGGCGTTAGAGGGGACCTCATACGGGTCATCGACACCAGTGAAACCCTTGATCTCACCGGCGCGAGCGCGCTTGTAGATGCCGCGACGGTCAGTCTTCTCGCAGTACTCCAGGGGAGTGGCAACGTGCACCAAGAAGAAGATACCACCGGCCTTCTCAACCTGGGTGCGGGCAGAGTTGCGCGCAGCATCGAAGGGGGCAATGGGGGTAGCAATAACGGCGGCACCGGCGCGCGAGAGCTCCGACGCCACAAAAGCAATGCGGGCAACGTTCTTATCGCGGTCCTCCTTGCTGAAGCCAAGCTCGGCCGACAGCTCATGGCGCACGGTATCACCGAGAAGCATGGAAACGGGACGGCCACCACCCTGCATCAGAGTAACCTGAAGGGCGCGGGCAATGGCGTCCTTGCCAGAGTTCTGGTAGCCCGAAAGCAGAATGGTGAAGCCCTTGGCGGCGGGCAGGGGGTTCTCCTCGCGCAGAACCTTGACGACCTCGGGGTACGAGAACCACTCGGGGATCTCCTTGCCGGAGCGGAGACGGTTGCGGAGCTCGGTACCGGAAATGTTGGCGGTGCGGGTGCCCTCGGGGATCTGGTCGACGGGCTTGTACTCGTCGGTGTCGGGAAGGTAGATCATAGCCTGGAACTCGACCATCTGGATACCAAGCTCATCCTTGTACTTGGTAACAGCCTCCTGGGCGTCGTAAGGGCCGTAGTGGTCCTTGCCGTGCTTGTTCTTACCGGGGCCGGCGTGGTCACGGCCGACAATGAAGTGGGTGCAACCGTGGTTCTTGCGGATGATGGCGTGCCAGATGGCCTCACGGGGACCACCCATGCGCATGGCAAGGGGAAGAAGGGCGAGGGTAGCCATGCCGTTGGGGTAGCGGGGAAGAAGAGCCTTGTAGACACGGACACGGGTGAAGTGGTCAATGTCACCGGGCTTGGTAAGACCGACGACGGGGTGGATGAGGACGTTGGCCTGCTGGGAGCGAGCGGCGCGGACGGTCAACTCACGGTGGGCACGGTGCATGGGGTTGCGGGTCTGGAACGCAACCACGCGCTGCCAGCCGAGCTTCTCGAAGTGAGAGCGGAGCTCGGCAGGAGTGTCTATCCGGGGGGAAGAAAACGGAGGTTAGTTCCGATCCGGCGTATTCACTAGGAGGCATTCGGAGATCAAAACTTA
Organism: Huntiella abstrusa; assembly: GCA_025685495.1. Taxonomy (NCBI): domain Eukaryota; kingdom Fungi; phylum Ascomycota; class Sordariomycetes; order Microascales; family Ceratocystidaceae; genus Huntiella; species Huntiella abstrusa. The sequence goes on along the minus strand of JAJNMT010000269.1, from coordinate 178,918 downwards.
CAGCGCAGGTCAAGGAAGTCATAGTGAGCAAGGCGGTTGATAGCCTCGAGCTTACCACCAATGTAGAACTCCTTGGCGACATCAAACAGGTGCTTAACACCGGGGTGGGTGTCGTCGTCACTGCCAAAGACCTGAATGGCCTCATTAACCCTAATTTGGTGTTAGTGCTGGGGGTTTACTAAATTTGCCGCTCCTTCCGGAAGTGTTTTGGCGATGATGCCATCGCAGGATTCACTCAAAATTTCAAGCTGGTTGTCAAAGACAAAAGCGAATTTTTTTGCGCGGCGCAACGATGGCTGGGAAGGGAGATAAGCCGGAGGGCGGCGAGCGGGGATAATAATTTGGACTCACTTGTCGGGCTTGTAGATGTCCTCAATGGTCAGGATGGCGAGGTTGGAGTCGTCACGGAAGTCGCGGAGGACGACGCGGGAGCCGGCCTTGAGGGAAAGAGAGTCGATGGTCTCCTTGGAGGCGTCGAGGGTGATGGGCATGGAGAAAAGAACACCGCTGGCAAGGCGGTTGTCGGCGACAACACTGAGATGGGGAAGGTTGTAGTTAGCATCATTAACACTCGTGTGGTTGCACTCAAGGCGACTCGTTCCATTGCGCAGTGACAATGGGACGACGACTAGTTGGCCGAGTAAGGCATGTGGTATCGTACCCGTTGAAGTCCTTCTCGTTCATGAAACCTGTGCGACAAAGCACGTGTTAGCCGTTTATCATGACATGTGAATATCTGCATGCAGACTACAACTGGGGGAAACTATGTGCGTCATTGACATCCATAACACAAGAACCCGAGCTGCAGCTGTCCACATGCAAAGGGAAAGGAAACATACCCTCGAGAGGAGAGAAAGCACCGTTGAGGATCAACTCAAGATCGCAAAGGTGGCGCTCGGTAAGGACAATGGCGGGCAGCTTCTCGGCCTCAGCGGCAAGCTCGGCCTGGCGAGGAGCATCGCGGGCGAAGAGGTCCTTAAGGACACCGCCGTGGGGGGTAGGGGTGGCCATTTTTGGTATGTGTGGTGAGGAAAGGGTAAGTGATGATTGTGGAATGGAAAACCGGTCACTAAAGGAAGGAAGCAAGAACAGAAAAAGGGAAAGAAGGAGAAGGAAAATCGGGAAGTAGGTCTATCTTTAAACAGGAAAGCGGTGGTCGCTTGATAATTGTCTTGGAATCCTTAGCTGGCTCACAGAACGAGGGGCAGTGGGACGCTGACGGCACACGGAAGGAGCAGGCCACTGGCCTATAAGTGGCGCCGCAGGGGTGCCGACTTTAGTGGCCCGACAGGGTATATGGGTGAAATGGAGTATGATTATTTTCTTCAATAAGTCTCAAGACAGCTCAGGAGTTGTTGTGTCAGTCTTGCGAGGAGCCAATTGAAACAATGGTAAGCCTGGTTTATTCCCGCCGGACCTTGTCAGATAGCCACCACCGGGTGTCCGTGAATCATACGGGAGGCGGTCAGTTGGGGCACCTTTGCAGACGGGGCTGGAGATATGTAGCACTGTAAAAGTCAGCTTGGAATTGGCTCCGTTTGCCCCGGAGACATGGCGGCGAGACGAGAGCTAGCCGTGGCGGGTTATATACGATGGTGGGCATGTCGTGTGTGTATCTTGACTGGCTAATTCTGGAAGACTATACCACGGAAGTATTCTGGGGAGGTGCGTTACACTATGTACAATGGCAGAAGTTTGTGTGAAGTACAACATGTGCTAAGAACAATGTTATATCTACATACTAAGAGGCATCTAAAATGGCATAGGAACTATGGTTGACCTATAGACAAAGTCCTGATTGCCTTCAGAAATGGTGGCAGTCCCGGATGCAACCAGACGTCATGGCTGACCAATCTCATCGTGGATTGGTGAGCCTCTAATCCTACAACCGGTAACCTGCCATGCAACACGAACAACAACAACAACAACGACTCTATCAAGCACCCAAAACAGCGCAAAACGACCCGGCCCAGGCATTCCATAACTTGCATGGCGCGCCCTGGTTTTTCCATCATCCGTCCATGGTGCCGAAGGAGGAGCCCTGAACGCTTGGCCCCAAAATGACGTGCTCGGGAAACTGCGAAGGCGTCACGAAGCCCCTGTCTACGGGTATATGGGTTTAATGGATTTTTTGGTGCTGCCCTGGGGAGGGGCGAGGGTTCCGAACAAAGGAATGGGTTCCGTGGGTTTTTTATATGGTTACTCAGCTAGACTCCGGGGCCGGCGAGTTCCGTTGATTACACGGCGGTCGGGATTTTTGGCTGCCGGTTGTGGGACTCCGTCCACATTGAGCGATTGAGTCTGATGAGGCTGAGGTTGCTTGAGACTAGTGCTCGTATACAGTCAGATAGGCTTATGGTTTGTTGACCGAGATAGCTGCATTGTTTCACAGAACAATACTCCGCTGGAGCCACTTTTTTCCCTGGTCAAGATACTGTACACATGTTCCACGCCGGCGACCTCGGAGGTAATCTCCAATACTTGGCACGAACCTGTGGATTTTTGTTACTGTGAATATACACGCAAGCCAAGGACCTTAAATCGCATCAAACTTGGCAGTTATCACGATTCCATCCATTCTGGGACATGACAAGCGAATAAGGTCACATTCCTGGTACCCCCACCATCAATCATTTACCCAGGTTGTAAGCGCATGTTCTTGACCAGTAGATTTTGATGTTTTGGAGATATGAAATGACGAAATTTAGGAACGGGAGATCCCCGCATGGAAACTCATGCATGCGGGGTATTCCCAAAGAACTCTTAGATACGTCGCTGTTGTGGCTGAGGAAATGTTGAGCCTCGAGATGTCAAATGAATGTGTCTACGTCATGGAAAAATACACCGACCCTATGGCGGGGTATAGCTAGGGTTAAATCGAAGCATTGACTTTGGAACGAGATGTTGTTAGAGATGGTGTTGAAGATTGTCTCGTTCAGGAAGGTCAAAGATGGTAAAGAGTAACGGAATTTGACCTGGGTGTTTCATGAGATTGAATATATCAACCTGCCAGTGTCTCGCATCCATCATCGTGAACTTAACGTCTTCAACTTCACAAAAAACATATCCACAAAACCCCACATCCATTATTAACCACTTCCCCGCTACCCAATAACCCTAGACTAATTAAGCCGTTGCCGTCTTGAGTCATTGCCCTACAACACCACTCAAAGTGGTACCATTTACCTTAGCGATAAGATCGTGAACAAAAGTTGACCCGCTAACGTCAGCTCCCTCAACCCGGTAAAAACCCGTCTTCTTTTCTCCACGTACGTTTATACAAAGTGCCTTGTTCTTCCTCTTAACCACTAACACCGTCTCCTAAACAGTCCCACCAAAATGGCCAAGCGTGAACTCACCGCCGACGAGAAATACGCCCTCATCACCGAGGGTCTCCAGGAGGTCATCTCCGGTGACATCATCAAGAAGATCCTCCCCGAGCGCGATATTAAGATCTACTGGGGTACCGCGACCACGGGCCGTCCCCACGCCGCCTACCTCGTCCCCGCCATCAAGCTCGCCCAGTTCCTTGAGGCCGGCTGCACCGTCAAGATTCTCCTTGCCGACCTGCACGCCTTCCTTGACGCTGACAAGGCGCCTGAGGAGATCCTTGAGAACCGCGCTCAGTACTATGAGCGTCTTATCCGCTCGCTGTTGCGCGCTGTCGGTGTGGACATTTCGAGATTGGAGTTTGTGAGGGGCTCTTCGTACCAGTTGACTCCCGAGTACACGCGCGATCTCCTTCGTCTGTCCAAGAAGGTTTCCGTGCACGATGCCCTTCGGGCGGCTTCTGAGGTTGTTAAGGTTATGGGTGAGCCGTGCATGGCTGATGGTCTGTACCCACTCATGCAGCTTTTGGACGAGGAGTACCTCGGTGTTGACGCCGAGTTCGGTGGTCTTGACCAGCGCAAGATCTTTGGTCTGTCGCACGACGCTATGCCCAAGCTGGGCTTCAAGAACCGCTGCCACCTGATGAACCCCATGGTCCCCGGTCTCTCCGGTGGCAAGATGAGTTCCTCCGACCCCAAGTCCAAGATCGATCTTCTTGAGGACGCCGCCTCCATCAAGAAGAAGATCGCCAAGGCCGTCTGCGCGCCCCGCGAAACCGACGGTAACGGTGTCCTCGCCTTCATCCAACACGTCATCTTCCCCCACAGCCAGCTGCAATCCGCCGATGGCATCGGCCGTGTCACGGTGACCCTCAAGGACGCCACCGAGCCCACCACCTTCACCAACTACAAGGACCTTGCCGCCGCCTACGCTGAAGACATCCTCACCCCCCAGCTTGCCAAGCGCATCGTCGAGGAGGGTCTCACCAAGCTGACGGAGTCCATTCGGAACGAGTACAACGCGGACCCCGAGTGGCAAAAGATCTCGGCCTTGGCCTACCCTGAGCCCGTCGTGCCCGTCAAGGTTAAGAAGGAGAAGAAGCAGAAGAAGCCCCGCGGTGAGCGCCCTGCTGCTTCTGCCGAGGGTGCCGCTGCTACGGAGGGCGCTGCCCCTGTTGAGGCGGAGGAGAAGAAGTCGAATGTTGTGGTTCCGGTGGAGGAGAAGTCGGCTTAGGTTGGGGATGACGGGGAAAAGAAGGCAATCGGAGCCTAGGTAGTTTTGTCAAAAGATGGGTGTTGGGTTTTTTGGGTTGTAAAGTACTTGCCCATGACAATTATAGAATCAGAATAAGTATTTTGTACGAGATATTAGTGTCACAAGGTTCTTTGTCCGTGAAATATGTTTTGATATTTTCAACATTTCCAAACTGGAACATATATAAACTCAAATAGCCTCATATCGGGTATGACGCAACACAAATTGCCCTTATAGCGCAGTGGTAGCGCGTGTCACTCGTAATGACAAGGTCCTCGGTTCGACTCCGAGTGAGGGCAAACCATTCCGTTTGCTTTTTGGTCCACCAATGGTGATGCCGCTCTTTTTTTCTCGGAGAGCGGGGGAGGGGGTTAGATTTAGGCTTTTGTGCAAGCAATAGTGCGTGTAGTTCGACAGGTAAGGTGATATTCAGGGACCAAGACAAAAGAAAGCAAAAGTATAGAATGGGGGGATCCTATAGGATGGATGATCTATCAGCCGCATTTTTTTTAGGAATTGTTAGTCAGGTTGTGGATGGATTAGTGTGGGACCTTTTTGGGTTATTTGACGTGACAGACGGGGACCAAGCTGGAGATGTTCAGCTAATGTTGCGATTGCGAGTACGATTAGGCTTGGGCTTGATTACCTTGTTGGAGGTGCCAAGAGTAGTTTGGGGTAGATGCTATAGAAGAATTGAAGTCCGCCTTGACTTTGAGTATGTATATAGATTGATTGGTAGTTGATAAGCTCGTCATGAGCGGGTTTGAGGCGGTATAACATGTACCTACCTACATTACGAATGTCAAATGTAAGATACGGCTAGTAATCACTAAACGCACTGAACAATCATGCTGTACCCCGCAACAAAGAAACCATGTGGCGGCTACTTTATCCGCCAAACCAGCCATCTAACGCACGGGACATCACCAAGCTATTCGCCATTGTCGACTCAAACCATAGTATTCACTCACCAGGCACGCACCGCAAATACTCATTCCAACTCGGCTGGAATGCGACCTGTAAGGTAAGGGACCAACAAAGTAACCCAAATAACCCCGAGAATTCACAGTCTCCCTCCTGCCTATTTGTCTGGGGAAGATACCCGGGTATAGAACGTCAACGGAGGTAATTTCCATTGACGAACGCCGAGAGCATTGAACGTGAAAAAGACAGGCAGGCAGAAAGGAAGGAAGCGGCGATTCTTGGCATTTTTGGATTCTTGATTTTTCCTTTGTTGCGGGCGGGTATCTCGTTTTTTGGAGGACTGACTCTATATCGCGTTATTATCTTTTGTGGCGGGTTATTGACGGACGGGGTATCGAGGATTTTGAATTCAGTTTATTTCACGGACGCTAGGTTGGACTATTACACGATTTATTCGGTTGGCTGGTTACCTGACAACTTGGTTACGGCCGATTTACCTTGGTTGAGGTGGTCTTACACGATTTTTGACACATGTTGTGTCTGGTTTGACGAGGTTAAGACTATTGTTCGTCCAGTGAAGGAAGGAAGGAACAACAAGAAGCACAGAAAAGGGGATTTGAGATTCATTGGGTATCTGGTTGACGAGCGGTGGAGTTTACGTCTTGCAACGAACAGAGAAGACGCCTGGATAACAATGTTTTCAATACGACGAGTCACTGGGACTATCCCAATTCTATGTCTCTGGACTCTTCTTGTTGGCTTCTTCACATCACCAGTCACTGCGGCCTACAGAAATGTAACCTACGTTGAGGGCTACAATGACGATGGCGTTGAGATGCTCTTTCGGGCGGACCGGTATCCGGCGTTATACACGGGGGATTTTGGCGACTGTTTATCCACGGGGAGTCATTTCTCCATTAACAAGTTTGATGCGGCCTTGTACTTTGACAATATGACGGTATTGTTTCATTTAGATGGGACAACAACCTTGGTTGATGATACGGTTATGTGTAAGTTTTTAGATGCTCCTCTCTTTAAGACAACACTTACTAACATTGTGAAGTGCGCATTTCCGTTTTTGCATGTAAGTCTTGATGGCGGTGTAGTCGGGCGTGGAAATTGACATGGTCCTAGATGGCGAGGAGCGCTTCGCTCTTACTTTTGATCCGTGTTCATACTCGGTGTACAGGTGAGTAGATGTTCCCAATCTTTTCGATGTGATACTGACATATAGTAGTATGTGCCCTACTACCTCTTCGCAAAATATCACGGCGTGGGGTGCCATTGCATTGTCGACTGATCAGTTAGCTTTCGTGCCGGATATTGCCCTTACGGTTCCTGATTTTGAAGGTTATGCCCGGATGTATGTTTATTCAAACATCACGAAGAATGTCGTGGGATGTTTCCAAGCCTCCATGGGAAATGGACATACCTTTTACCAACCTAAGTACGTGGTTCCATTCATCGGCATCTTCGTCGGCGCGGCTGTCTTGTCGTCCTTTTTGACAGCCGTATACGGAGTCAGCATCCCACATATCCGCATGCACTCAGCCCATGCAATTTCCGTACTCGGGATTTTCGAAATGTTTCAGTCAATGTTCCTACATAGTCTCCTGGCTATCCAATGGCCACCAGTCCTCCCAGCCTGGTGGGCCAACTTTAGCTGGGCGTCAGGCATGTTACCTGTACCTGCAGTTGTCAAGTCATTGAAACACTGGTCGGGCATAAAAGGTGATCCAAATCATATCGGTGGGATGGCCGGTGAGCAACTTGCTGACAACGGAGATGAGGCAATCCTAAAGGGGTTGTATGGGAGAGCTATGCCATTTGCTACTAGAAGTATGGAAGGACTAGTGAAACGGGAGAGACTTCCGTTTAACCCGAACAACCCATGGGATTACACGTGGAACGGGTGGCCAGTTTTACCCGGGATGCCGGTGCCGGGTGAGTGGTTTGGACTCGGTGGTGGCTTAACGCCGGTGCAGATCCCGGTGGCAAGTGCATTCACAGTGGCGCTGATTTGGTTTTTGGTGTTTTTGTGTGTCTCTGCTGTAGCCGTTATAGCCTTCAGGGCGATTCTAGCATTGGGAAGTTGGATGGGTGTAAAGAGCTCTAACTTTGAGTATTTCCGGTCTCGTCTTTGGGGATACGCAGGGCTTGCGGCTGCTCGATTTATTCTCATGGCGGTGTTCCCTTTGTTTACTTTGGCGATTTACCAGCTTTCTATTTCTAGTCCGGCTGGACCTAAAGCTATTGGTGCCATTGTCTTTATCGTTTTATTGGCGGTTATGGTTGCCGTTCCGGGTTACGCTGTTTGGACTCGTATCAAGGGTGGCCATTTTGTGGTGCAGACTGATGCTGTTAGAGTTGAGAAGAACAGGATTCTCCGTGACAAGGTGCCTTTTGTGGAGTTTGTTAGAAGCAGTAAGTTGAGTGTGGACGAGGCTAAAGCTAACGAGAAACCTCTTTTCTCGTTTTACTTCCCGAGAGTTGTCTTTGTCCCGGAGAATAGCGAGGTTCAACGAGTGGCAGCTCATGATGATGAGGGATATCTTAAGAAGTTTGGTTGGTTAACTGCCAATTACCGGCGTTCTAGGTGGTGGTTCTTTGCTGGGTGGGTGTTTTATCTGTTTGTCAAGGCCATCATCGTTGGTGGTGGATCAAACACGCCGGAGGCTCAAGTTGCTATTTTGTTGATTTGGGAGGTTCTTTACTTTGGCGTGTCAACTATTGTGAACCCGTTTGAGGGGACACGCAACACGGTGTTGATTATTTGGTTGATGGGGGCGAGTAAAGTGATCACAGCATTGTTGACTATCCCATTACTTGCGAGTGTTGGGACAGGTCGTATCATTACTACTGTTATTGGTATTTTGATCATCATTGCGCAGGCATTGGTCATTCTTGCCATGTTCATTTTGATCATCTTGGGTGTCCTGTCGACGTGGATGTCTCTCCGGCGCAACAGTGAGGATTTCCCGCGTGCAATGGAGGAGAGTCGGGTGGAGTTTTATGCTAAGATGGAGAAGAGAACTTTGGATCTTCCCAAAGAGCGGAAACCTAAGGTCGCTAAGACTGTTAATGGAAACAGCTCTGAGGAGGAGAAGGATGCCGAGAAGCCGGTTACGGGATTTAAGGTTTCTCGCGTCCGAAGGATGACTAGAGGTGAAGAAGAAGTCGTCGGGTATACTATTCCAGGGAGCTTTAAGACTTCTTCTATTGACGGGTCCAAGGCTCCATCATCATCGAGTCCCGATGGTAAAGGTTCAGAACAAGCGTCTATCAGTGGAAGTCAACAAGCTTCAAGACGGACTAGATCAAACAGTGCGACGTCAATTTCTCGAGCAGCACGACAGAATAGGCCGTCTTGGAATATGAGGGAGTATTCTGTGCAAGAAGACAGGTCTACAGATTTGGAGTCGTCACGGCCGGACTCTGTGTTGGCGGATCAGGTTCGCGCGACACAGGGAGGACAAATTGTGACGGCGAGTTTGTTAGAGGAGGCTTTAGGTGGAGAGGAGATTAGGGAGGAGCCTACGGAGGAGTCTGCAGAGGAGGTTCCGGAACAGACACCAGAAGACATAAAACCGGTAAAGATAGTGACGGAAGTTCAACGAGACACGGAATCGTCGGGAGACTTTACTAATGCGCGAGAGCAACTTGATTCTGAAGTTGTTGAGTCGGTTGGTGATGTTGAAGGTATAAAGAGTCCATGATGGTTATGATTTAATATGTAGTAATTAATGTTTTTTACTTGATATTTGGTTACACGGCTTAGTCATTGTGAAGCTTCAATGGTAGGATCTCGATTATTGGGGTTTCCGGATTTAGGAGGTGGATGCTTCCGTTTTGGGATGATGAGTGAATTTGTGACATCATTGAATGGATGTTTGGGTTGACCTTCTTTTCTTCTTGATGTTTAGATTAGAATAACTATATTGTTCATTTCAGGTTTTTTTTACAATAATCATGTCAGATATTCATAAAAGTACTACCACTGGACGAGATGTCGTTGACCGACCGGTAAAGAGAGGTCGCGGAGCTACAGTGGCCAAGTCGGTGCAAGATACGGTTGTGGAGGTTCTGTAAGTTTGGAAGTGTCTGATAGACAAAAAAGTATATGATGACTGACTTGTTTGTTTTTCTAGACAGGAAGACTTTAATGCGACTACGGATTCTATTCGGCAGAGTATACGGACACAGTCGTGGGCGTATCCGATTCGAGTGGGTGGTTTAGGGCTGTGTAATGGACTAAGTGACTAACAAACTTTAGGGCTTCTTCTATCTCATTCACCATCCATCCCTCTGGTGGCCTCTGATACGGAATGTCCCCTCGCTACTACTAATCTCGGCAGTAGTCTTAGTCTTCGCCTTCAGCGTGATATGGATACCGACGATGGTTGTGGCTGTATTCATTACGGGGCCACTAGCCATTTTCTCGGCTACATTTTCGGTGCTTGCGTTGAGTTCCACACTTATCCAGTCCATTGCAATGACGTATGTCCTGCCGACTCCCCTGATAGACATCTTTGATCAGACGTTGATTAAGACGGGTCATGGGAAGTTGGTTGGACATGATAGCGTGGAGGATGTAGTGCAGAAGAAGAGCAGTAACAGTGTTTGGGACGTTTTGAAGAGAATGGCGAGACGGCCTGGTGCGTTGTTTAGTAAGGGGAGATTGGTTAGACGGTTGCTTTATGCTCCGGTTAATATGGTACCGGTTGTGGGGCCGGTGTTTTCTATGGTTATGCAGGGTGAGTTTTATACCAGGTTGACAAGGTTTTCTTGTTCTTTTTGGCTAACCGATCTGTAATGGAATAGCGAGAATCAGTGGTGGAGAATGCCATGACCGGGTGAGTATTTTGTGGAGTTGGATGATGTCAGGAGATAACAATGAAAAGTGCGAGGAGACTAACACATGGGTTGTAGTACTTTGAACTCAAGGAATGGGATGTTGAAACTATCAACGCGTGGGTTACTGCTAATCGGGGGTCATATGCTGTGTAAGTTTAGTGTCTTTTTTACAATTACATGACAGTGGCAGTGACAGGTTCTAACAAAGATTTATAGATTTGCACTCATCAGTGGTCTCTGCCAGATAATCCCCATTGTCGGATTCTTTTTCCACTATACATCTACGGGTAAGTTTTCTCATATTGTAGGGATAGCACAACACTAACACGATCCATGCACATAGTTGGCGCGGCTCTCTGGGCTGCCGATATCGAAGATAAAAAGTCGCCCATGATCCGTCCAGGTCAGGAAAACCCTGTTCCACAGCCGCCGGATAATGGTGTGCCTGCCGTTGGTATTGTGGATGGCAAGAACTAATGTTGTGGGATTTTGGTGACGTGGACGGAAGCGTGAGGGTCACGACTCCGGGTAAGGGTTCGTCAAGACCCTTTATATTTTTAAGAGCGATCATGTGAATATAGCGTTTTTTTGGAATTAACTTGATTATATGTAGGATTCAGGTGGTGATTGTTTGTTTTGGTGTCTTGTTTGGAGGATGACTGGAGGATCGAATGTGTCAGGAAGTAATTAAACCCAAGGCTTAAGTTTGTATGAGAAGGTTTTTAGAAGTTCTTGATGGGATGATGATATGAGATCGGTTGTTTTTCTGGTGCCTGGAGTGTTTCAAAGATATGGACGTAGGTTGATGACGGTATGACAATTTGTAGTAGTGTTGTTGAAAAGTGGTGATAGTATTCAAATATGGTCGACTACTATTCACCGCTTCTTTCAACTTGGTAACTTCCAAGTCTCCATCTCAAATTCAATGTCCAACAGTAGGGTTATTACCTCTTTACGCGTACATACAACATATGCATACAAATGCCGGCCACAGAATCACACAAAGAAGTATACGCTTGGTCGAGGTCCGGCGGAAGGGGCTTTGATGACAGGGATCAGGGATACACGACTTATATGGATTTTTGGAAAGCGTCGTCAGCTTTTTTTATCGGCGTTTTGAGGGAGACGTGTGTACATACTTTCTGTGGTGTGGTTAAAGATGGGAGGGTATATCTTGGATCCGTGGGATGAAGGTTTCGTGGGATTTGGGAACGGGCTTTACATACGTATGTACATATGTATATATTAATGTACATAGACAAAATGAAGTCTAAACTACCAAAGTGCATGGAGCATAGAGCATAGACAACACCTGCATTCACAAACATCCCCTCGCCCCAAGGCGAAGTCTTAGGTCCCAGCCAGGCTTAGACCCGTCCGTCCCTGAAATGGGCCTGGTCCCCGTCACGCTGTGTTACGAAAGACTGGTTACGTAGACCCCAGGTTCCCCGGGCGAGTATTTAAGATGCTGAGTGTCCGTCGTTTGGGTATGGGATTTCAAGAGTAGTGTCTTTTGTATATATTTCACGCTACCTACTTACTTTGTTTATATTCTGCCGGTTTTTTTTTTCGTTGCTTGACTTTTGTTTGATACATATACACATACAGACGATATGCCGGCTACCCCGATTTACCACGTTACCGTCGACGTCACCCTGCACCCGGCGTCAGGCGACGTCGCCCGTGACGATGGCCACATTTCCTTGAAGAGCCCCGTTGGCCTGACTGCCCTCGACCTATCCATCACCGGAACCAAGGGCTCCTACCAAGCCACCCGACTCACCATCGGCGACCAGATCGTCACCCTGGCCGATGGCATCGCCGACATGCGCACGGTCACGCCCCTTCTCGACGGCCTCTGTTCCGCCGAGACAGCTGAGAACTGCGCCAAGACGGCCTCGGAAATCGCAGTGTCGGCGGAGAAGAAGACGCATGGGGACCGCGAGGTTACCATGTTTACGCTGAAGTTGTCTAAGTTGGGGGAGAAGGTTATTTCGCCGGAGATGGTGGCGCAGTTTGCTTTTGATGGGGCCGAGTCGGGGTCGTTGGTTTTCATGGAGGAGACGGAGGGTGAGGAGTGTGATAGCTTCTTGTGTAAGGTGTCGTCGGTCATGCATGATATTGTGCCGTTTGGTGGGAATGGCGATTTCTCGAGGAAGGGGGCGCCTGGGTTGGGAGTTAGACCGCATCATGGAGTTTTGGGGAGTGAGTTGCCGGCGGCGGGGGTTATTGATCATGGTCATAAGGGGAATGGGTCGGAGCCTGCGCCGCCTCATGGTCCTCCCCATGGTCCTCCCCATGGTCCTCCTCACGGCCCTCCTCACGGCCCTCCTCATGGCCCTCCTCATGGCCCTCCCCACGGTGATCACCCTCATGGTCCTCCTCCTCCTTTCGAGGGTGACCACCCCCACGGTCCTCCCCACGGTGACTTGCCCCCTCCCCCATTCGACGGTGAACAGCCTCCTCCCCACGGTCCTCCCCACGGTGACTTGCCCCCTCCCCCATTCGAGGGTGAACAGCCTCCTCCCCATGGCCCTCCTCACGGCGACTTGCCTCCCCCTCCCTTCGAGGGTGAGCACCCCCACGGTCCTCCCCACGGCGACCACCCCCATGGTCCTCCTCCCCCCTTCTCGGGCGAGCACCACCAGGGACCTCACCACGGCGGCCACCCCCACGGTCCTCCCCACGAGCGCCCCGAGGACTTCCGCATCCACCACTCCGGCCACGGCCACCACGGCAACGATCACCCCAAGCACCCGCACTCCAGCCACCACGAGTCCCACCCCGAAGACCTCCGCATCCACCACTCCGGCCACGGCCACCACGGCGAGCACCCCCACGACAACCACCACCAGGGTCCTCCCCACGAGCGCCCCGAGGACCTACGCATCCACCACTCCGGCCACGGCCACCACGGCCACCACGGCAACACCCACCACAACCAAGGTCCCTCCACCCTCGACTCCGACTCCTTCCCAGGCTCCTTTGCTTCCCTTCCTAACCACCCTCCGGTCCCTCTATTCCTCCTCAACCTCACCTTCTCCCTTCTCAGCATCTTCCTCCTCATCAAGTACACCCGTCGTCGTCTCGCTGCTCGTCGGGCCGTTGTTCTCACCGAGGCTACCCCCGTGTACCCCGTGGATATCAAGGAGTCTTCTTCCCTTCTTGCTGGACAGGCGCCTCCTCCTACCTATGAGGAGAAGGACGAGGAGGCGAAGTAGATTGGGTTCTGGGTTGCTTTTGATTTGATTTGACTTGGGTTGGCTGATTTGCTTTTTTGATTTATCTATGTGTACTTTCTCTGGTATATTTCCTTTGTCGTTGTTTTTATTTATCTACATGGTTAAATGTATTATCTTCTGTGTCAGCTTACATACTTGTGCCCTGTGAATGTTTATACATATCTAACAAGAATACTGTGAATCCACCAAAAAAACATCCTTCCAGCTCCTTCAAGATCAAAAAGATGATCAGAATGCTCCGATACGGGGAGTCGAACCCCGGCCGCCTCGGTGAAAACGAGGAATCCTAACCGCTAGACCATATCGGATCGAATGAGGTTCGTGCTTTAAACCAGTCACAAATCGACTTATATGTCCAACAACTCTTAAGAATAAACAAAAAATAACAATCAATTAAAAATATCCACCCCACCTCAACTTTTAGGGTATCTAAAAACAAATTAGTCCTCCCTCCGTTGATGCCAAGTACCCGACCCCTCCCCGGCCTCCAAATCTCTCGGCTCCACCACAGGAACATTCTGCGGGATCCGGAATGCCGCCGGGTCTAACAAGTCGGTTTCAATGTGGTGACGGTTCGTAGTGACCGGGGACCCGGCAGTCGATGAATCAGAAGATGCGTAGCCCTGTAGTGAGCGGATGACGTCGCCTTTGCAGATGGGGCAAGTGCGACGACGGCTTGTGAGCCAGGGGGTTCTATTTCGGGGTGTTAGTGTTGTAAGTGGGGAGGTGGAGATGTTTAACTTACATGCATTCCTCGTGGAATTCGTGGCCGCATGGGAGACTCATTACACGGCTTACACCGTCAATGTATTCCTCGAGACACACGACACACTCGGATTGACGACCCATGTATTTCTGCCATTGGGAGTTGAGCTTCGGTGCCTTCTTGGGGGCTTCTCGACGGCCGGCGATGTTGCGAAGACTAGAGAAGTAGCCTCCACCCGAAGACTCAAGTTCCCCGGAGGACATGGGGTTTTGCTCGGTGGCGACTTGCTCAGTCGGGACATGTACAGGCTGGAGCAGCGGTGTAGATGGTGAAGACCGAACGGGAGAAGAAGCCCGTGGCGAGGGGATAGGCGAAGGGATAGGCGAGGGCGTCCATTCAACTCGTCTGTAGATGTGCACGGGAAGTTGCTGGACGACGGATTTAGGGACTCGCCAGCGACGTTGGTGCAAACGGGTGCGGATGAAGGCACAGATATAGACTACAGTTAGAGTAATCAGAGGGCTGATGAAGAGAACGAGAATGGTGTCGATGAAGGAGCCGACGTTGTCGCTTGGGGTGATTGTGATCCAAAGACCTTGGCGTGGGGTAATCTCCTCTTCGGTGGTCTGGCCTGCCTCCTCAGCAACCCAATCTAATACCCGCGATGTCCAACTTTCACCATCTCTTCTCGCCGCTTCAACCTTAGCCTTGTTCTTACTCTTTTTCTTGTGTGCCTTCTCCTTGACAGTCTCGATGATTTCCCCATCTAACAAGCCAGGCTGACTCAAGGCAGAAAGTAATTGTCCTGTAACCTTGGAAACAAAAATTGACGGAATAGTGACGTTTGAAGTGTCGCCTCTCGCATACATTTGAATCAATGGACCCCCCTTTCTGTTATCCCCGATGATAACAGCGATAGCACCACGACGTTGAGCCCATTTCGTTTTTTCAAGGAATCCACAACCACCACGGGAGAGAAGAACAATCTTCCCGGCGATTTCTGCAGTTTCTTGCATTGATTGGATATCGGCGTGACTGAAAGTTGCGGGCCCAGAGCCACCCTCTTTCATACTAAGGCCATCAAGATGGTCGTCAGTCCCGTCGTTACCGGTCTCTTCCATCATATGTCCCTTCAGTCCCGGCGCATATTCACCCGTGTGGCTTCTAACTCTCAAGGGGGAATTCGCAGGCGACACATCACTAAGCTGCAAGCCCTTCCAATTCGGAATATCTGAGCAACCAAGTTCACTATTGGGTGTAGCGCCTTCTAGACCATCATCGTGAAAAGACCCACCGATCCATAACTCTCCATTCAACCCCAAACTGTGCAAGGCCGGACTAAAAGCAGCGGGGCGCGCAGGGAAAGCAGTCGAGTTATCCTCTAGTAAACTAATGACAGCCAACGGTGGAAATAACGTAAGGCGGCTTGACAGGTCGGAGAAGGAACGGGTGGGGCGAGACGTGGAGAGGCTTGTTGTTTGGGAGTTTTGGAAGGTGCTTAGGTGTGTTATTTCGGTGAGGAAGAAAATGACGATTATAGAGAATAGGAGGATAGGAAACAGTCTCTGTATTCTTGGCATTTCGAGTGTTTGTTTTGTTTTTCTGGGGAAAGTTGTTTAATTAGACGTTGATGAATCGTGAACGGTCTTGACGATAAATAGTGGAAACGATGGAATAGTTAAATAACAGAATGCGGGGAATTAAAGAACGACAATAAGGATGTCCGCCCGTGGGAAGGGAGGAAAGAAAAAAAAGTCACAAGTCAGGAAGGAAATCAGGCGACTTGACTGGCGTCATGGGTGAGTGAGGGGCATTGATAACGAATGAGTGAATGAATGAATGTATGCGTAGATTATTTCGCACAAGACTTGTCTGACGAAATAATAGAGGAACAACAAGGCAGAAATAAGTAAAGCCGTAAAGTTGTATGTCTATCTTCTAGAGTGTTGTCAAATGGGAACTAATTCTATTGTGGCAACGGAATATCCGACTCTATACTAGAGTATAGCCTAGAGTATAGACAGACACTAGTAGCCGGGGTTACCCCGAAGTCAAGGCTACTTCCTACTTAGTAGATGCCCTCCTCCTGTTACTTCTCCCTCGACTTGCGTCATTAATGCCCTTTACGAGTTTGGGTCATCAGACCTCCGCATTGTTGTATGTACAACATGTATGTATGAACCATTTGGGTTTAATTATTGGGGCTAATAAACCCTTATAACCCTAGATATGTTGCGGATATGATGAGAGGAAGAGGAAGAGGCATCTGAATTCCGAATGGAGCTTCGACTTACTTAGAGAGGTAAAGTGATTTCGATAATATCACGGATCCGTTTGTAAAAGGGAGCCGTGGGGTGCGGAATTCTGAAGATAATGAAGGAAGCACCGAATATCGATATCCCACTCTCGGCCCGGAAATATCAAACAAACGGATGTCGACTCCCGTAATATATACTCTGCAGCGACAAAAATCGGGTATCCGAGACATGCACCCGTTTGTCGTCCTTGACGGGATGTTGTTTGTAGGTGGTATGAAAAGCATCCGAAAGAGAATGAACAAGTTTCTCGACCGGAACATATGACGTAGGTGATTCAGAAAGGTTGATATAAAGCTCCCCCAGACGAACTCCCAACGACCATATCTCTTGGCGTGATTAACAAGTTCATCTTTTCAATATATACCATGTCTCGATCAACACCCTGCGACCGGGTCATTAAGAACCCGCATTTCAAACACGTTTATAAACAGGCTCGTTCACGGGCTCGTCCACGGGCTTTACCACCTACTTCTGCGCCGAGGTTGGCAGGTCAGAGGAGTGAGTTTTTGGCGAGGGTGGATGACCATTTGCGACAGATTCAGATGAGAGGGGAGTGTCCGGTGATGGAGAAGAGAGCTTTTGATAGAGGCGAGATGAGGAAGTTAGTTACGGCGCCGTTGGTAGAGTTGGAAGAGGGGTTAAAGATTCCTAGTGATGACCACACTACTGTGCCGTCACCGACACAATCACCGACACCAGAAGAACTCCTTTCCCAGATGGACGTCATTCAACACTCAACCCTCCAAAATCAAAGCTCTCTCGACATATCAGAACCCTTCTACTTCCTTCTTCCTCACACCGGTGCAACTAGCCGATTCGTCTGCATGTACCCTCACCCCATGACCTATCCAGTCCTCCCTTCGCCAACCCTTTTCCCCGTTTCTTCCTCTTCATCTCTCTAGTTTCCCATCCACAACATACCACCATACAGGCGAGACGGGATCAGCAATGTTACACATACATATATGGCCTGTCACTGTTTGTTTGTCTATCAGGAGATTATGTATATAAAGAGAGCTTCTACATACCCATTCTTTTCACTTTCCAACTTCTTCGCCACCCAAACATGACCATGAGAGAATCCCCGTTATCGCTTCCTTGTGAATCCCCTATTATCCCATCAGACGGGGACGTTTCGATGTCCCCGATATTGAATAGCCCGTCTGATCTATACCCGTTATTCACAACTTCTATTCCACTGCCTCCAACATCTTCCTCGCCAAGTCGTCTAGCGCAGACCTCTCTCCGTTTAGTTTCTCTCTCTGCAAACCGACGTGATCAACGAGGTCCCTACGATAGAAAGACTCGTCAGATAAAACGCCAGGTCAAACGCCAGGAGAAATCTCCTTCTTCAAGTTCCTCGCCTGTTGATATGCCTACCACTCCGATCTTGGAATCTCTTGACCTTGAAGATGTCGAAAGTCCAGATTTGATAAAGTCGACAGAGTCTTCGTCTTCCTCCATTAGTGACCCTGCCTCTGTCCACGACATCATGCTAAGGAACCTTCCTTCCCTATCCAACTTGACAACCTCATCGCTTACATCTTTGGGTGTTTTTGAAAAGACGAGTGACTTATCCTCGACCTTGATATATCACTCTGAAGACGTAATCGGGGATATACTACACCTAGACGAGATATTCACAGCCTATTCCACCACAAACTAGTCATGAATATATATATAGTTACTCACTTACTCATCACTCTTACCTAAATCCCAATCCCGCTGTTCCCCTTTCTTCCTCCACTGAACCTTTTCAATATCCTCCGCTTCCTTCCTACACACCTCTGAATATGTCGCACCCGTCTTCGTGATCTGTTTAGGTAGAACTCCATCAACTCGCGGGTCATACATAGCCGAGAATCGTTCTTCGATACCAGAGAGGTTCGCCGTTGTACCGCGACCACGAGGTTTCGATGGAGCTTTCGAAGCCGGGAGAGGACCTATTGATGAGGAGTCCGATGAGGAATCTGAAGATGGAGATCTTCGTCGTTTAGATTGGCCATGTTTTGAAGATGTCGCTCGAGAATCTTCTCGTTCTCGTCTTCTTTCTCGTCTTTCCTTGTCTTTGTCCTTATCCCTAGTCCCATCTCTTGATCTCTCTCGCTCTCGCTCTCGTATTCTCTCTCTTGACCTCGATCTATGCCTCCGTCTCCTTCTTTCCCGATCCCGTGACCTGTCTCGACCCTCCCGACCTCGATCCCGTGATCTTTCCCGTTCCTTCCCTCTTCTGTCTCCACTCTCCAAAGGCGACCTTGACCTTGACCGTGACCTTGACCTTGACCTTGACCTTGACCGTGACCGTGACCTCCTCCGTTCCGTCTCCCTCCTCCCTCCCAAAATCTCTCGAACCTCACCAAACCGTCTCCGCCCCTTCTCCACGTCCCGCTCCTTCCTCGTCTCCCCATCTCGTTCTCTATTCTTCTCCCTCGTCCGTTCGCCCCTTCCTTCTTCCGGTTTACTTCTCTTCTCCGACGACCCCCGACCTCTCAAGATATCGCCGATATCCCCAAACCGTCGTCTTGCCGCGTCATCGGGGTTCTCTTCTCGTCTTCTTTTTCGTGGCTGACTGACGGGTTCGGGTGTTTCTAGGGAAGAGAGCCTGGCTTTTGATTCTGCTGCTTCTTTTGCGAGGAGAGCGGCGTTGTGGGAGTCTGTTGCTTTTATTATGTTGCGGAGAAATCGGGTATTGGGTTTTGGTTGTGTTGAGAAACTAGTTTGGTTAGTTACTTCTCGTCGTCATTCCAAGAAATCACAAACCTCTTTTGCGGTTTTAAAGCTTCCAAGCCATGCGCCGAATATCTCAACGCATAATCTTCCGCATCTCGAACCAACAAGCTCGCGACGTCATCGTCATCAAATAAGTCTTTAGCCATTTCGTAATAAATAGTTTTACCCTCCAAAAAAAGAGAATCCAAAATCTAATAATGACGTTCTCATAAATCAATTAACACCCAACAAGGGTCCAAAGGAGCGATAAGATAAGCCCCAAAACAGCAACCAACCGAAATGCGACGCGACAGAACTCATCCTTCAAACATGTAAATACACAAGTCCACCAAAAATGTCCTCACCATCACCACAAAGAAGACCCCCACGCAAACCCGCCCCACTAACCTCTGGGGCCCGTCCGGGGACCCTCCCGGATACTATTGACTCCGCGATTCTTTCCGAGCTTTCAGCACTCCGTCAAACCCCATTGACAATCCTTCGCCTCAGCGACCCTATAACCAGCAACATCCCCTCATCACGGCGTTCCTCCGCTCATTTCCTAGATTACACGACCCCGTCAAGTCTCACAGCCGACCTCGAACACTACAAAGCCCTATTCGCAAAACTACGTTTCTCCTACGTTGAACAGGTGACCAAGGAAAAGTTCATTCGCTCGATCGTGGGAGATCCGCCGTTAATCGTGGAACATGGGGATAACGCCGCTTTACTCAAGGAGAACCTAGCGGCGAAGGCGCGCTTGAAGGAGTTGAAGGTTGAGGTTCAAGGAATTGTAGACGAGTTGGAAAGGAAAGGCCGGGAACTCAGTAGGCGGAGTGAAAAGATTGATACCGATGTGGTCATGTTGGGAGAGTTACCCGAGGTTATCACGCATTTAGAAGAATCCGTGGCTGCGCTTCGTGAGGAAAACAAGGAAATGACGGATCGGGCGGGCGGAAATCCGGATTTGATTTTACCCTTGGATAAGACGTTGGATGCCGTGTATACCCGACGAACAGAGGTCGCAGCCCTCGATAAGGAACTGGAACTACTCAGAGCCCAGGTTCCCCGACGACAAAGAGATTTAGAACTGTTACAGAAGGAACTCGCCAAGTTAGAAGAGAAGAAGACCCGCGAACAAGCCGCCGCCATTGAGGCAAAAAGACGGAAGGAGGCCGTTGAACGAGGTGGAGAAGATGAGGTTGAGGATCGTGGACGCTGGTATAAAGCTAGTGAAGCGGTTCTTAAAGGCATCTTTGCGGGGGATGTTTAAAGTAATAATAATAATGATAATGTATTATGAACTATAACCGTTCCATTAAGTTGGACCTGGCAGTCCATAGACGTGCCCGCTTACCAAAGATGTACATGGGGACAGCGGTAGCCATTACCGCCAGCTGGATGACTCCGATCCAGATGAATACCATTTTTGGCCCGGTCGACTTCAACCAGTCGGTTACAAAAAGACTAAAGACTAATCCGTGGAAAATGTTCTTGCTAAAATTTAATGTGACGAGGGCTTCTCCGGCATATTGTCTGTAGGAATCAACCGTGAATGTTATAGAGGTAGTTGAACCCAGGGCACATCCAAAGGAGACCACGCCGAAGAACACCGTAGGAACCATGTAATTGTCTCGTTCCTCGGCTGCCCAGCCGAATGCCATGAGACCGGCTACAGTGGATATAGCAATGGGAATGACCATTACCAGGCGGAACTCAGGTTCATAGAGGCCGCCGTTTCGCCTCGTCATGGCCTTTACGACAATATCGGAGACGCGGCCTGCAATAGCCGTGCCGAGAACTCCACCGATGAACGGGGAGATATACACCAGACCCGTCTGTAAAGCTGTAAAATTATAATAATCCTCAGACCTATAAATCATAGCCAACGACTCTGAAATCACAATCAACCAGCCAATCGAGCAGCTATACACCAAGGCCGACCACAAGATAGCAGGGTGTGTGTACAAGATGAATGGGCGAAGGAGGACCTTCCACCATTTATCTTTGCGTAACCGGCCGTTCCACGGACGGAGCTGCTGCATGAATGATAAGGCGGGTTGCTCGCGGAGAACGTTGGTGTACGACGGCGTGATTGCCGAGAGAGACTCGACGTCGTACGAGGGAACAGAGATGTAGGACGTGTTTGAGGGACTTGTTGTCCCCGGTGCGGGGTTTGTAGGGGCGGGGGGTGTTTCCTCGGGGGCGAAGCCTACATGAAGGTTCTTATGCACTGTCTTCTTCGGCTCGGCTGGTAGAACACCCTGTTCCTCAGCGGGGGCCGCCTCTTTCTTCTGAGCTTCTGACTTGCTGATGTGGGAGGATAACCGGGCTACCAAACCAGGTCTTTTAACGCCCCGTTTCCTAGGCACAGGCGTTCTATCCCAGAAACTCTCCGGTGTGAAAAGGAATAATAACCCCGAGCAGAAACCCACGATACACGCTACAATCCAGAAAACCCACGGCCACCCCAACGACTGGATGACAGCCGCGCTAACCAACGGCACAATATTCTTTCCTCCTAGGAGAAGTAACGTGTAGATACCGATTCGGAAAGCTCGTTCATGGAGGAAGAAAATCTCCGCGATGGTTGCAGAAGGTAGACATTCTACAGGGGATATAGCGATGCCTTGGAAGACGCGGGCGGCGAGGAGTGACGAGAAGGAGGGGGACTTGGCACACCATACGCAGGTGGCTATCATTACGAGAGTGCTGATGAGGTATACAGGGCGTTTACCATAGAGGATTGCGGTGGGCGACACAATTACACTGCCGACTCCCATGCCCATCATGAACAGGCCGGTAGTCAAAGAGACTCGTTCGACCTCCATGTCATAATCTTCCGCTACATCAGTGAACCCCGCAGCCAGAATAGGCGTCATACCTCCGCCTATCATACAATACAAGCCCAACGAATACAACGCCATATCGCGGCGCCACGACGGCCAATTGAGCGGGTCATTCGCCGAGTCTTCAGGCTGCGGATTCAAAATGATCCCAGCATCCGTCTTCTTCTCCACCGGTCGTGGAGGCGGCGACGTAGCTCTCGATGGCGGGCTCGATGTATTTGGGCTGCGGACGACCGGGATACCCGTGGGTAGCGACGAGTGCGATGTCCGTGGGTGTAATTCCCGGAGGCCAAGGGGCGTATTGTGGTCGTGGGAGAGGAGGAGGACAGACCCTGATTTTGTCAGCTTGGATAGGAGAATAGCGGGGTAGTATGGGGTAAGTACCTGGGACTTCGATAGTATCTGGGGGGTTCAACATGCCCATTGTCCAGGTGCGGGGATTGGTTGCAGACTCCCCATTTGCCGAATTTGATAGCCCGGGGAGGAACCGGCGCCAGCCCGGGACAGACGGGGTCTCAGAGGTAACCATATTGCAATGTCTACATACGTAAACAACAAAGAACTAAAAGCCATCTTGTTCGTCCTATCTTATATACAAATGTAGATATGCATCTTAATCCATGCTCCCTTCCTTCCTTCAATGTCAACCCGCCCCCCGATATTCCCCACATCAAGTGACCGATGTATCAAGGATGCCAGGGTGATTCAAGACTCGCCACATGTAACCCTACATATCTCCAACTACGTCATTGACATCAGGGTTATTTATCAAGAAACCCTAGGATTCTGCCCCAGTGGTGACCGCCTAAAAATGCGATGATCTGATTAGATTATAGTGGCCCTGACATTTTGAGATATTGAGGCTTTAAAAGGGGTTGTTTGTCTTTGACTGTGTTTGAGGCTGTGGTGTTGGGCTAGTGTTTGTCCGTTTTGTAGGTTTTGTTGTATGTATATACATACTGTCACTCGTTTACCCGACCATCCTCGGGATCCATCTGACGTCGCGCCCGTTGATTTATGTACATACCACATAGTCACGCACCCACTGCTCGGTCATTCTCGTTATCAGATCCCAAACAATTAAATAAGTGGAACTCAACAGGCCCCCCATGTGTCTTTGCTCTCAAACTTCCATCGCAAATCGCAAATCGCAAATCCAAACCATCGTCGCAAACACGTCATGAGCGACGCTTGAGACTCTCTCATCCACCATGCGTCCTATAGTTTCTTTATCCTTCTTCTTCTCAGCTATTTACGCCTCTCTACCGCCGTTGGATAATGATACTGTGACGTGTTTTAATGGCTGTCAATTAGCCCTTTCGTATGTCTCTTTCGCGGGAACATATGAGTATATCGCGCCCTTGACGACGACACCACCGCCGAAGAATAGGACACTTACTACTGCGAAGGAGGATGCGGAGATTACGTGGGTTCCACCAGTTTGTCAGAATGAGTTTATGAGACGGAGTGTGGTGCAATGTGCAGCGGTTTATTGTACAGAGAAGAGTTCAC
This sequence comes from Huntiella abstrusa, assembly GCA_025685495.1. NCBI lineage: Eukaryota > Fungi > Ascomycota > Sordariomycetes > Microascales > Ceratocystidaceae > Huntiella > Huntiella abstrusa. Next base: position 155,220 of record JAJNMT010000269.1, on the reverse strand, counting down.
AAGAAGGCCTGTGGAAGTTGAATGGGACTTGTATAAGAGCTGGAACAGGAGGCTTTCCCAAAGTTGAGCCGGTCGATGGCGATGTTAGAAAGGTTACCTTTGAAGAGGGTGGGTTCTGGGGAGAAGTAGTTATCCCCGATCTCGACTTTTTCGAACGAGGCTATTGGACCGAGGTATGACGTGAACACCGTAACAAGCTAACATATGTATGTACTAACATCCACCACAGTACTCCACCGTATACGTACACCATCACCATGTCTCCTACGCGTAAGTTCTCCCCCTCTCTTTTCACAACCCCGCTAACAAACCCAGCGGCTCTCTCTACATGTTTTGGATCGGCGTGATAACCCTCGGTCTAAGCTACCGACTCCTCGGGCCCACCATCTCACGCACCTTTTCCTCGCCCTACAAACCCCTTCCCAGTGCCTCTCTTCCCACCGGTGGCCCACAGACCTGGCTTCGTCGCTTCATCATCCTGCCTGCCACCTTTGGATATAAGAAAGCCCAACCGTTTGGTTGGTACACGGTACCCCCACGTGTTCAAAGTTTGACGTTACTAGCGTTTATCCTTATGAATTTGTGGTTTACAATCCAGGGATACCCATTTAGTGACAAGAACATATAGTACGTATCCAGTCTCTACTGCTTAGCTAACCACTAACACGGCCAGCTTCCCAACTTTCAAAAAGCAAATATGGCGATATCTATCCGACCGAACCGGTATCCTGTCCTACGCAAACTTCCCTCTAATCTGGCTATTCGGCATGCGTAACAACCTTCTCCTCTGGCTAACAGGCTGGGACTTTGGCGCCTACAATAACTTCCACCGTTGGGTCGCCCGAGTGGCAACCATACATGCAATAATCCACAGTATCGGGTATACCGTGCTAGTATTCATGGACGGCGGCTGGTTCTACTTTTGGTTTTTCTTCTACCAGTTCTTCTGGTGGACGGGGACTCTAGCGACGATCGCCATGGCGGCCTTGTTGGGGTTATCTATGTATTTCATGAGAAGGGGGTTCTATGAGACTTTCCTTGTGGTGCATATTGTCTTGTCGATTGCCACGTTATATCTCATGTGGGCGCATTTGACCATCTTTAATGGCCGTTTCGACTTTTTAATGTATACATGCCTTGTAATCTGGGCGGCCGACCGGATCTCCCGATTCCTTAGGATCCTCGCTTTTAACCCTCTCTTCTGGACAACCAAGGCCCGCGGGGAATATGACTCCCAAAGCAATATAGTACGGCTGACAGTTCCCTGTGATAAGTCCCTTTATCGTCCACAAGAAGGTACATTCTACTACATATACCTTCTCAACGACCTAAAGTTCTGGGAAAGCCACCCCTTCACCGTGGCCACAGTACCAGACGCTGTGGTGAAAAGTTCCAATGACCCCGTTTCCACACCACTGTTAAGTCCCCAATCCACGGGTAGCTCTCCCGTCTCCAACGAGATGACGTTTCTGATTAGACCTTATGACGGGTTCACATCAAGACTACGCCAGAAACTTACTATTCCACGAGACCTAAGGGTGATAATCGAAGGACCCTATGGCCACAGCGTATCCCTCGACCGGTTCGACACTTCATTATTCCTAATAGGCGGCAGCGGCATCGTCGTCCCCCTCTCACACATGCGCCGCCTCCTCCAAATGGGAAAATCCCTCCGCGTGATCTGGGCCGTCCGTGAAGCAGCATTCGCCAACGACGTAATATCACGAGATCTCCGCGGTTTCCTCGATGACCAGACTCTCTTCAGGCTAGATATATATCTCACATCCGGGGACATCTCCGAGATAAAAGCCCCTCTTGGCGTCGGTATATTCTCCGGTCGTCCAGACGTTCCAATGGAGGTAGAGAAGGTATACACGGAGTCTCCCTGTTCCTCGGTGACGGCCTGTGGTCCTGGGAAAATGGTTGATGATGCGCGGGCGGCTGTTGTTGTAGGGGTTGCCAAGGGGTATCAGGTGGAGTATTTTGAGGAGGCTTTTAATTGGTAGTTTTTATGTATGTATGTAGATAATCTATACGCCCGTGACCTGCTCGATAGGTTTCCATGCCCCTTGGACTCCCGGAATGGGATATCCATTCCCGCTGACTTTCTGCGTCTGTATGAAGGAGGAAATGGTTGGTGACTGGGCCATATTTTCCATGTCGCCTGCGTAGTTATACCCCGTATAAGTAAACGACGCGAAAACAAAGTGACTCTCCTCATCATAAAACAACGTATCTATCCCAAAAAGTTAGTCTCATTCTCTCCGTCGTAAACCAAAAAACTCACAATCCTCAACAAAGAACCTGCCCATCTCCCTCTTAACCCGCGCCCACTCCACATCCGAAACGCCCTTAAATCGATCAACCCTCGCCACCAACGCCATCCTCCTCCCCGGATTCTTCACTCTAACCGAGGGCGCCGGACTCCCCGAGGCAGAAGAAGACCTCGCTGACAGAGCCGGGGACGGGGGAACCCAGAGGGTTTTAGGTGGTTGAGAGGGTGGTTGCCAAAGATAAGCGGGCATTTTGTTGGTTGATTTATTACTGAAATGTAGATAGATACCTTTCACGGTCTTTATATATCCTTTTTCATTTCGGCCCTCGGAACTCGCGATTCGCGAGGGCGTGGTTGTACGGGAGGTATATGTCGTTTTGACGTTGTTATAACGTTGCCCCATCGGAGTCCGGTTGTGTCACGGGGGATTTTTCTATTTTATGTTTCCGTGTTCGGCTTTTGCGCGTTCCGGGGTTGTTAGGTGTCTTATTGGGCTGTGGACTTGGGAGTGGTGAAGCCTTTTGGTTGGTGTCTAGGTGGTGGGTATGTCTTGTGTTACCGTGGTTGATGGGCGGTTGTTATGACTGGAGGCTCAAGTGGAGTTTATGTCTTTGGTTGAGTGTTGTATCTAATACATTCTAAACTTAGTAACTCTCCAGATACCCCAACTATAGGCAGATGTTCCTCTGTAACCAAGATACCACAACAAAGTAGTACTCTTCTAACGTCATCCCATCACCACATCCCGCTGCTTCCCATTTATCTTAGTAACACTCCATTCACACCACCATCATCCAAACCATCCTAACCCCTAAAAAACCAAAGAATCTTCCAACCCTAACCAGTGTGACTCTACACCCCACCAATCCCACCTCCATCACCACCATCATCACCGTCCTCTCGCCACAACAACCCCCGAAAATGACAACCCGCGCCCTCCCCGATCCTCTCCACCCGCTCATCTGCCTCCCCGCAGCTACCTCTCTCACCCTCCTAACCGGGCTAACCAACGCCACCACCCCATGGCTTCTCACCCGATACCTGCAATCGCTCCTACCGGCGCGCCGGCCAACGGAGTCCGCTGAGGATGTGAAAAGCCCGTCGTACACCGTTATCCTCCTAAGTTTCCTCCGGCCTCTCCCCTTCTGGACCGAGAATGCCTCGAAACTGGTTCGTCTATCCCCCACCCTCTCCTTACATATCCCGCCAACTAACAATCCCAGGGCATCGATATCCCCCGGCAATCCGCCATCGGAAACTTCACCTTCATAGACGGACTAACCAATCTTCTCCTCCCTCCGTCATCTACGCCAGAAACCCCCTCTCACCTATTCTTAACTTCCCCGGTCATGCAAACCCTAACCGCCCAATTAACGGGATATATCACGGCCACGGCGAAGCGGACGGGGAAGCCGGTTGTTTTATTAGTGGATCAGCCGGATGCCTTGATTGCGTTGACGGAGACTACATTTCCCCAGATACAGGAGATGGTATTGAATCTTCGCGAGGTATGTTTATCATTTCAGTGTATTTAAAATAACAACTAACAAGCCCAGCTTTCGCATTCCGTCATCCTATCGATTTCCCTAGATGACCCCTTCATTCTTGAGAATCACCCACTGACATCCAAGATCCACCCCGTCTTCGCCATCGACCTCTCCCACCAAGCAGATCTCACATTATCACTCCGCCCACTAGACACCGGCCACGCCAAGGACTTTAGCGGGATAATGCGTATAGACTACGGTCCCACCCCACGAGGATCCCGCCCCGCCGAATTCCTCTATAAAGTCTCCGGCGACGGCCGTATAGCCGTCTTCTCGCGCGACCATACCACAAAATAGCACATATCACAATAAACAAAACAAAAAGAAACATTACAACCAAAGAATCCATTCATCACACCCAAAAACTGCACTCCATCTCATCTCAATCATCAAAAACACACCATCGGGGAAACCAAATGCTGAGTGCAATTTTTTGTTTTCTTTTTAGAGGGGCTCTTCTATTCGGGAATCACAGATTGCATTTACGCAGCCGCGGCGACGGGGCCACGGGCACCCTTGGGGGTACCGGTCTGGAAGCCGTTCTTGAACCGCCGGGAAACGTCCTTGAGGTAGCGCATGCGGCCGGTGCCGGTGGTCTTTCTCCGCTTGCCCTTGTCGGACCAGTTGTCTGAGGGGGGATTTGGTTAGTTAATTGTTTTAGGTGATTCTTTTGAGGGTGGTGGGATGGTGGTTGGGACGGCTGTCGGGTGGGCAGGCGGGGAGGTAGAACCGGTGGGGGGGTGGTTGTGTGTCCCGTGTCCCGTGTCGTAGGTTCATATCTCCCCATGCCCGGTCCTCTTCGCCTCCAACCAATCCATCCAATCCACCACCCATCTCAAATAAACATACACTTGCGGGTCTTGGCAGCAGGGTAGCCGCACGAAGAGCAGGTGTGCTTCTGGACGTGCATAGAGCGACGACCTATTAAACCCAGTTAGCAACCAAATCCAACAACCCAACAACCTCCATCTCAAGACTCCACGACCATGCTGTATATACGTCATCGCACATATAAACCACACAATCTCAGAATCCCAAAACAAGGCCACTCCAACAACAACAAAAAAGAAAATACATACCGCAGCGACGGCACAGAACGTGCGACTTGTTGTGGCGCTTACCGAAGCTAGAGGTACCCTTGGCTATTGGTGAGGGGCCGGTTAGCTACGTTGCTTCTGGCAAAAGGGAGGAGAAATCGAGAGAGATCGTCAGGCGGTCGTATTTCTTGAGTTATCGGTCGAGGTATGATGATGGTGGGGACATTGTATATCCATTCGAATTGGCGATAAAAAGTCGATCGATAATCCATCCGTCCAATAAACCCATCCAACCCATCAAAAAAGTCCCTCAATCGTCAAACCCCACCCCAAGCATATTCCACCGTCGTCATTGTCGTCATCGTCATCGTCGTCGAAAAGCCAAAAAAAAAAAACTCAAGAAACCGACTCCACCCCCCTTCTCTCTCTCATCCTCCCAAAAATCGTCGAAAACAACATACTCATCTTGGCGGTATTTCGTGATTATTCCCTAAAAACGACAAGAAGAAAAAAAAAAATCTTGGTATCAAAACTTCAACCAAGGAAAATTCAACCAGTATCCAAAAAACCAAGCTGGTCCACGCCCTGAGACCTTGGACACTAACGAAATCCCTCCACGCACACATTCCAATCCCCCCCCTCCCCGCAGGCCGATTTTTGTAGGGCTTGTCTCCACCGCACAAATTTCTCCATATTTTTGCTGATAAGATGGTTATCGGCACGTGACTTGGACCCAGTGTATGATCCCTGTCAACGGTGCTTAGTCATTTGAAGGACGATATTCAGGAATCCTGACGGCAGGAAGAATCGCTCCTTGGGATTTCACTAATTCTTGTGTTATTCTACTACTCCATTTTTCTGCATGAAGAGGCGAGACACGTGTATGACGAGGCTTTGTCGGGTCTAGAGGCAGCAACCTGACGTCTATCAAATTATCCAAGACACATGGAATCACCAATTGCTACCAAATGCACCCAGTCTATAAAAAGCTCAAATACAGTAACAAAACCAAAAGAAATGTATAATCTAATAAAACCACAAGCCACAATACAACAACATATAAGAAAGGGAATCAAAATGACAGAATGCACAATACTCCACGCGGCATCTCGCTGAACAAGAAATGGTAACAAGCCAGTAAAAGGGAATACCTCAAACAGGGTTAAAGGAGAATAGTAACACATGGACAGCATCCAGAGCTCATATCCAAGCCAACTCGCAATGTACAAGGAACACTCGAGTTGGACAAGGGAACCTGATACGGCGCTCTGCTAGAAGTGGCCCCGACGCCTGATTAAGCCGGAAATAACGACATCCTTTACGCAGACATGGCGTCATAGAAGTACATGATACCGAAAAGTATGAAAGTGACCGCGCCACCAATGGTAACTATCATATTTGTTAGTTTCCTGTACCACAATCAAACAGCGAAAAGAATTGAACTTACCAACTTTCATGCTGACCTTTCCAGCAAGAGCCCGACCACCAATGACAGCGACTGCAGTGCACAGAGCGTGACCAATCAAAGCACCAATAGTCACATACCAGTAATCCGGGCCAGCAGCCATAGCAACAGTAGCGATCTGCGACCGATCACCCCACTCGCCCAGGAAAGTCATAACAAAAGTCTGGACCCAAATGGGGCTCAAAAGCAGAGCAACTAAGTTACCAATCCCAGAGTAAGGCGACTTGCTACCGCCACCACGAACAGGCGAGGTCGAAGGGGAACGGTGGAAACGGCCCTTGCGAGGTCCACTACCCAAACCCATCTCCAACGACGAAAGCGATCCATCCTTCTCCTTCTCAGCCAGCTCCCGCTCAACCTCGTGCATTTCCTCGGCAACGCCATCATCACTGCTCATCGCCATGCCCTCCTTAAAAAGCTTAGCACCAAAGACGAAGAATAGCATGGCGGCCAATAAAGCGGTCAGCTTCTGAGGAAGAATCACAGGGACGGTGTGACCAAGGATAGCAGAGAGCACAGTCATGACAAGAAGGGCGGAGAAGGCGGCTGTGAAGACAACCATACGGTCGTGCTTCATGGCCATGAGAGCGGCAACCAGGAAAGTCTTGTCACCAATCTCGGCAAAGATAATCATGGTAAGCGCAAGAATGAAGTTATGGAAGTCACCACCCTCCTCGGTAGGAAGAGAACCGGTCACCGAACCAGGCTTAGACTTGCTAACATCCAGATGGTCCTTGTGGGCCGAGTTGGGCACCGGGTTAGGCTTATCGTGGATCTTTTCGGGGAGATCCTCAGGAACCTATGTATGATGTCAGTATGTGGGTCTTATCTATAGATAGTACGTAGAAACTCACCTCGAGACCGGTGTTGTCGTTGATGATGCCACCCTTCTGAGGGGTAGGCTTCTGAAGAGGCTGGCCATTCTCCTTTGCAATCTTCTCCTCCTCGCTATGAGGGAGGGGAGGAGCCTTGTTCGGTTTCTCAGGGTTTCCCTTGGCCTTCTCTCCAGTCTTTCCCTCCTCTTGTTTCCGGGCCTTGTCCTTTTCCGACACACCGCCCGTGTTCCCGGTAGTGCCAGTCTTGGGCGCCTCGCGGTTCTTGTCATCCATCACACCATCATTAGACTCAGGAATCTTCTTCCCGTCAATGACAGTAGTGCTGGAATCAGTTGACGTCTTCTTGGTTCCGGATTCCTTCTCCTTCTTGGAGTCGGTCGTTTCAACCCAAGGGCCATTCCGAGGCTTGCCATCCTTGCCATCAAACGGGGCCTTCTCATCAGTGCGCGACGTGGCTCCCTTTGCCGGGTCGGCGGTAGCAGCGGCGCCCGAAGCGCTGGTGGTGGTGGTGGCAGTAAGCTTTACAGCGCCGGCGGCGCCAACGGCGTCAATGGCGGCAGCATTGGCGGCTGGCAATTCGCTACCGGTTCCTGTGGTTGAGAGTGTGGATTTGGTGTCAGCGACGACAGCCTTGGTGTCAAGCGTAGAAAGAGTGGTGCCAGCGGTGGGCACCTTGGGGTCTACCGCGACAGCCTTGGTGTCAGTGATAGCGGCACCGGCGACCAGCGTCGGCAGGAGCAGCATGAGCATGCTCGAGTCCCGGGGTGATAGCCTCATGATTGGGGATTAGGTCCGGGGCTTGTGTGTGGGGAGGCGGGGTATAGATTGCGAATTGCAGAACACGTATAGAATGTTGGTGGTGTTCGGGTCGGTTGGCACAGATTGTATGCAGTAATCGCGATTCCTTCGGCAGGCGGCAGAAAAGGTGTTGTCGAGTAAAAATGGCGTACAGTGGACAAGATGCAGGATGTGTGCCGTGTAATGCGGACGTGTCAGGTGAGTATATGTGTATATGTATATAGAGTGTGTTATACCGCGAAATTCGTGAGTTGGGTGTCGTGTCGTCAAGCGTACAGCGAAAATTAAGTTAAGATGCAAACTAACGGAAACGAGAAACAGAAGTTGAATGACGGTATAGTGCGGAAGTGAACAAGTATTTAGGGCACCGTCAGTGAAACCAAGAAAAGCGCAAGATTTAACCAGGGGGTACAGCAACAACAGAGAGAGACAATGAACAAATCAATAGAATCACTACCTAATGATGCTTTGCTGATACAACGCTGATAAGAGCACGAAAAAAAGGTGATGTATGCGACAGTAACAGGTTAACAGACAGATTGTACGTATTGTATTCTGGATAGACAGGCCACGGCACGCTTTCCAAGCAATTGTTATGATGTTTAGGCGTTGACTTTGACCGTGCTTTGGTAGTAGAAAGCGGATTGGGATTGGCTACTATTGTGGAGCCGGCGTGGTTTGAAGGAGCCAGTTTGGGCGGACCAGGGGCACATTATTCTGTGGTGCTTCTTTTCTTAGTTCTTTTTCCAGGAGCCTTTTTCTTGGGGTTTACCGACACGTCAGGGCAGGCAATCGCTAAAAGTGAGCATATGTGCAGTGGGTAGCGCACGGAGCATTTGTATGTCTGTACAATGATGAATGGGAAGCGACTTTCGGTATAGATAACCCGTATAGGACACGAGATTGTAATCTAGACCCGTCGATTCCGGACTTTGGTCAGTTCCCGCGGACTTTTAACTGCGGATTTGAAATGTGTCAATTTCAGTGGTTATCCCTTTGGGAGTTGTGTGGGGGCTATAAGATGCAGGTAAGCCACATGACTCAAAGAATGGTGTGTAAAACGACATTTGTACATGCACAAGACTTGATAAGTTTCTAAACCTCTTACTTGGGCATTCTATTCTATGAAGTTTTACATATTCTCTTGATATTTCCCGGCCGGCTGTACCGCCACATCTGGTGCAACCCCGTACCTGCCCGTTCTCGTCCCATCACAGGCTTCTGTCAGGGGCAAAATCAGTCTAACAAGGGGCGGCCCACTGAAGAGGGTCTCTTGACAGGTCAGTGTTGGGGCGGTAAACATGGCTTTATAGGCATATTGCGGATGAACCCTGGCGAGTTCCAGGCAGAAGGAACCTTGAAAAAGGGGTAGTTCAATGGATCGGTTTAGTGGGTATTATGGATATATGAATATGTGTTTGTAAGTGTATAACCCTATCATTGTACGGTTGTTTATATGCATGAATTGGATTGAGTTGGTTGTAGGTTCTAATCACATGGTTGATGTACCATCGATCGTGACGACCTTCTTTTTGACTGACGCACAATCCTTCGATTGTAAAATGAAAAAAATCATCACAAAACTTAATCTCATATATCGCAACTTATCATTAACTACCCCGCAATACATGTAATTCTTAGAAACCGCTGTCATGGATCTACTTAAACTAGGAACCCCTAACCACCTCAACACCATCACGGCAGACATACATATGTGCACAAGTATCTTCATACATATAACATGTCGATACTAACGGATAGCTGCAGCCATGTATGCTCTGTAGAAAAGAACCTCCCACCAAATCAACGTGGCAGGAACGACCTAGGCACAAGATGATGAAAATGGATCCCACGCACGCATTGGGTGGCTGAAATCTTCAAAAACGAATGCGAGCTGAAAGCGGGCGTCAAAGGATGTTTTCATCCACGGCGGCTATCATCTATATCATTGGATTGAAAAGCGAATTGAATCCCTAGGGATAACAAAACCTGGGATGACATAAGATATAGACAGCCATACATAAGTTTTAGATACTACTGACTCAGAGAACTTGGGACCTCTTGCCCACCCGGAGATAGGGAATCGGATGCTTACACACATAGGGATATGCCGTGGGAAGGGCAGCGTGACTTGTTTGATGCAGGGTACATATAATGTGAAGGACGTCAAAGACAGCTGGATCTCGTGACGGGAATTCTCCGAACAAGAGTTAGTGACAACTGACAGTTGTTGTCTGACGGGGTATGTATATTGTATGCCTTTTGCGTGAGTGTGTACAGCCGCCCTAGTATGGCACACCGTCAGGGCTGACACTTGTCTCATAGTAGATTGACAGGTTCTAAAGAGGGTATAAGAAAACACCACGGAGCAAGCTGAAAAGAAGACTTGATACGGGACCGAAATTGAAAGCCTCCGTTGGCAAGGCAGACCGGGAGTAGCTGAGTATGAAGGAGAGGATTGTACAGGTTTACAAGAAAGTTTGTTAGTCACGGTTACTACAGAGTATGGAACGGAATGTGGCGGAAAAGATTGTCCGACTCTCCGTGCGGTTCGTTGGTGATATAGGCTAAGTAAACAAAGTTCTTTCGTCAGCTTTTCAAGCTCGGCCACGGCCACGAGTTGTTGTCCGAGGAGGAAGCAAGGGGTCTGTTTTGGTGGTGACCACATGTAAGTTTTGATATGGGGTTAAAATGGTAGGATGTGTTGATTCAATGTCACAACAAGGGATCTCGAGTACAACATATGTACATAGATACAGATGATTCGTCACCTGCAGCAATTTGGACCAAGTACGTAAGAAGACTTGAATATGGGAGGAATAGCCTCGGATCACCAGCTTTAATGGGTATGTTGGTGACTTGTCATGTTTTTTGGATGACGAGCATGAAAAGAACTTGAGCTAGACGGCTAGACGGGGAATTGAAGAATGTACATAGTTGGAAGGAGGATTATTAATTTTGTACGCAAAAGAGGGGATGAGCTGAAAAGGAAATGTGATGTATGTATACAGCTTGATTGGATACAGAGAGAAAAGAGAGTCTCGGGCTTCAAGTTGTTGTGATTTTGAGGCGGTAGATGTACATATGTAGGGAGTTTATTAACCAATGAGGGAGTGAATGATGATGGTGACTAGATAGCTAGTTTGAAAGGTGTGTTGAGGAACCCCCACGTTTAGATGTTGTAGTATGTACCTATGTACGTTACATGTATCTGTCAGCAAAGGACCAGGAAACGGGGTATTAGTCAAAAAGAACGAGATCAACAGATTGATTACCCAGAACGATCAAACTTGACAATGCGGTTAGAACGTGTGTCTTTGTAACAAGTATTGGTAAGTGTGGACTTTGATCGAAAGTGAGGGAGATCAAATGTTACATGTCATATATTTCTGTTAGTATATTTGTCAAGCAGTTTGTATGGACGTACTTTGTGTCACATGGCACTTTTTTTTTTTTTTTTTTATAATCATAAATGCGTATTATCCTATCTAGGGACATGGCATGCTCGCTTTAAGCTGCGGCCAGCTATCTTAACTATCTTTACATGGGACCTTCTAGTTTTCTGTTTTCTATGTAGACAAAGGAAAATGGGGGTTTGTTTTGGTGCTCATTTGTGTTGTCTGCTTGGTTTGAGCGAGGGGAGCCAGGCGTAGGCTACAGGCGGGCTGTAGGTGGGTGTTCTCCGGAAGCAGGGCTTTGGACGCTGCTGTTTTGGGTGGCGCTGGAGGTCGGCGGTGTGTTTGGGAGGACGACATTGGATGTTGGTGACCACCTATAGGTGCCGAACCCTGTATTCTTGATAAATTTCAGCATTGCTGCTTTCCCTTTATCGGAGAAGAAGAGTTTGGGCATAGTGGGCGGTTCCCCAAGGTCCAGTCGTAAATCGTTTTGTTGCGAAAGAAATGTGGGGCAGTGTAGCGTGACATGTTCAACCGACTCGTTCTCTTCACCGCAGTGTCTGCACACTTGGGAGTCGACTTTCTTGGCTTTAAACAAGGCTGGGAGGTAGCATCCTTTGCCCATAAGGAGGTGGTAGAAGGCCGTCGTGAGGTTACGTGCGCCTTGGATCGGCTTCTGTATCTTTGCGATGCCTCCTCCCATTCTGCGGTAATGTGAACCACAAAAGCCGGTTGCGTATGGATTGTCTGTCTCGATCAACTCTTGCCATTTCTTCTTCACGTGTTCCTTCATCGCCCGTTTCAAGTAGCTGGCTGTGACGATGGGTTTGTCCGGTGGATTTAGTTCCAGGGCTGCTTTAGCGGCTTCATCCGCACGTTCGTTGCCAGCAATGCCCATGTGGCCGGGGCACCAGTTAACGATGATGTTGGCGTTGTTGTTAGCTGGTGGCAGTTGTCTGATTATCTCCGCCCAGTAGGTAGGCTTACCAAGCCTGCGAATGGCTGCTTGGCTGTCGACGAAGATGTGTATAGTGGAGGTGGGGGTTGGGAGCTGACGGGCGTAGGAAATGGCGCGCAGGAGAGCGAAGGACTCGCAATCGGCGACTTCGACATACTCGCCCAGGGCCTGACATTCAGTCATGATGGTGGCTTGGCCCTTGAAGTGGACTAGTGAGTATGCGGATCTCTTTCCTTCCTTCGAGCCGTCGGTGTAAATGGTGTCACAGCCTTCTAGCGACATTGTGTCTAGTTCTTTGCACAGGTCCAGGTGCGCTTCAGCGGCAATTTCTTTTGACACGTTAGGGATGCTCGTGGTTAGCGGGATTGGTTCGCGCCACGGGGCTTCCCATTCGATTTTGTCTCGGAGAATTGTCGTATTGTCTGGCACAAAACTACGGAAGGTGGCGGCGAGGTACTGGATCGGGCCTACTGGCGGGGTCGCAGTGCAGCCGATAAGGTTGAAGTCTTCTTCCGAGGTGAAAGTGTCATGGTGAGGTTGCATTCGGCGGCGGATGGGATGGTGCATTGGGAAGTCGAGAACTCGGAGAGTGTAACGCATGTTCTTCATGGATAGGGCTAATGGCATGGGTGGTAGTCCTGTCTCCAGTTCTGCCGCCCGTTTGGGGGTGCCATGGCCCGTACCCAGGATGCGCTTGGCAACATTGTACTGGAGGCTCTCGAGTTTCCCTGTAAGGCCTACTGGTTTCTTAACGGTCCACCAAAGTTCGGAACCATATGTAGCAATGGGCATGATCACAGTTTGGTAAAGCTGCCGGATGGCGTTTGTCGATAGACCACGGCGTTGACCAGTCAGGCGGATGATCCCGTTGTATGCATCTTCGGCTTTGTGAACGCGCTCTTGTACGTGCTGATTGAAGCGCAGGTGTGGATCAAGGGTAAAACCGAGCCATTTAACTGTCTCACTTGGCGATATTTCGAGATCTCCCACTCTGACGCAGGCGTCTTTTGCTTTGGCAGATTTAGAGCAGTGCAGTAGTTCTAGTTTTGAGGATTCGAACTCGATGCCTGCTTCGTGGGCGGTCTGCGTGAGGTATTCGATATGTCGGTTCAAAGTTTGGCAGTTTGACTTTCACATGGCACTTGAAGTGATGGATTCGAGATTGAAAGCGTGCAACTCGGAGGTTTTATTAGTAGTGTCTAGATTGTTCGATTTAGTCGGGCGGGAAGAGAAGAGGGTCTGTTTATAGTGGGAATTTACCATGTCGGGAAATCAATTCGATTTACTCCGATGTCTCATTTTGAGGCTCAGTAATGTCATTCAGCCAGGTCAAGTCAAGATGTATGCAGATGAGAGTTTGTTAGGACCCGATAACCGAGACAATCACGTGATTGTATTGTATGTTGATATTGAAAGACTGGTGAACTTTACAAGGAGAGTTAATAACCACCCTGTCATAGTTTCTATAAACACCGGGCTCAAGACACACCACAATGATCGAGTCATGCAAACTACAAGATTAAACGGATATACCGTCAAGCTGATTCCGATAGTAACATGGCTTGCATTAGTGGTATAAGCTGGATAGGGACGAGCGTTAGTAAAGCGAACCCGGTTCTTCTTTGCAGGTAGGAAGGCAAGTGACAGCCTTTGTGTAGCGGATGAGGAATGGGTAGTGACAAATAATGGAATTTTTTCTACACGCGTTTGCGGAATTTCGGGGAGAAAATAGGGAGCAGGGGTTTTTTTCGTTATAGACGCCCGGGAGATGTTGAATTTTTGGATATATGGTGGTTGTTTGAGTCTTGTTTGAGTGTATCTTGTGGTATTTACGGATAGGTCCGGAGGTAAAGAGTTGAAGAGGTCAATAGTAGTGTTGCTTAGTGGAGAATTGAAAGATTCAAAGCATGGATTGATGTATTCATGCGTGTGGCTAATATATGTGTGGCTGATGAAAAGTTGTGGATTAATTAACTAGGTGGGGACTATAGTTTGAGGATTATCCCTTGAGAGGGATTATGAGAAAAGGTAGAAGAAGTAGTAGAAGTGAATGGAAAGAAAAAAAAGGGAGTTTCTTTTCAAAAGTTGGTTGTTCTTTGAATGTACAGATGATGTATGTTTGCATGTTGTATGTACTACATCACCAGATATAACCCTAACTTGACAAACCATAGGGTTCAAGACATATAGATTGACACCAAAACCCGGGAAACCAGAACCAACAACAAGTACATAGACATGATTGGTGGATACATGTAGGAAAAATTACTCAAACTAGCAAAAAGCAAGCAAGTAGAAAACGATTAACATGTGCAGACAGTGGGGTATTTACAAAAATGAAGTCTTTTTGGTGCAGGGATAATTGAGAGTTAGGAGATGTAAGATTCTTTTTTCTTGTCAAGTGGTGTTTTTTGTTTGAATGGGATTAGAGAAACGAGAGGGCTCATGTTTGACAAGATAGATTAGACTAGACTAGACTAGACTGACCTGGACTTGTTAGATGAGAATTTGTTGGTCCAATGAAGTTTGAGTTTGTCTAAGTCTTGTTTCTTTCTGACGTTTGGCAGATTGAAGGAATAAAGGATGCTGAAACAAGAAATGATGAAGGAAAGAATCGGCATGACTGAGATACATGTAATAGCCAACAAGATAATACTATAATCAGGCTTGAATTGGCTTTTACTTGGGCATCCACAATCATGTCTCGGTACCCGATGACGTAGTATCAATGCGTCTCTGGAGAAAAAAAAGCACAGATGCGAATATCGTGGTTGACAATGGTACTTTGGATTGAATCAAGTACCGTAGAGATATGTACAACATACAAAAGAACAATAGTCTGAATAGTCTGTCAAATACTAAACAGAATACTAAAACAATAGAAATTAGTTCGGAAATGAAAACTTCAGCCGTCATTCCCACGTAATCGGCTATTGACAGATGGCATATGTTAAGGCCTAGTTGACGCCACTTACCAGGTGATGGGGAAGATTCATAATGTACACTAAAGAAGTAACCGAGCCTAAAAGTGAGACTGTGTATATGTAAGCGTGCTGAGTAAGGAGAAATCGGATGATGGTTCTCCGGGAAAGTATTCTCAAAAGTCGGTGTCTACATTTTGTATGTTGGGCTGCAGAGATGTGTCCCCGCCAATGACCAGGAAACTTGCTTGTTGTCGGACCGATGAAGGATAGTAAAGACTTTGTATGCGGTGGCAGAAGGCTTTCTGAGATATAACAGGATTCTAGTTTATATAGGAAAAGATATTACTTTGTGCAGATGGATGTAGTATTATTGCATTTGTATATGAGAATATAGGTAGGAAAAGTTCAAACCTAAACCCCAATGCAAACAACCGCTAAATCCCACCAGCCACCAAAAGATGGGATTTTGCGCCACGGGGTTTTTGTTTTTTTTGGTTGATTGAGAGGGAAAGTGAAGTCAGAGTGAAGTTAGAGGAGAAACTATATCTACATACTATACTAGAACAAGAAAAAAAGATACAAAGTTACCTACAAAAACCCACGATATCGTCACTGCAACTAAAAAAACGCACCAGTACCCCACAGTATAGCCTAGTACATACAATCCAGTCCACCAAATATCCCAACCAGCCAACCTAAAAGCCATGTCAATTCCTCCAAGCCAAAAAAAAGAAGAGAAAAAAAAATGCCCTAACTTTAAGTACCCGAGAGTACCCTCCTATCGCCCACTACCGCTTCTTTTCTTTCTTTTCTAGACGTTTTTTTATATACCAACATACCAGTCAGTATTGTTATTGGAATTTGCCATATATTGGTTACTATCTTGGTTGGTAACGTCATCTTTTTTGTCTTTTCTTCATGACGAGAGGTTATACATTGTACATACAACATACCCTTCTAACCTGATCTTTTTCATTTTGTCATTCTTCTTCGTGGCGTGTTCTTTATATTGTTGAAATACCACCCTATTTCAGTCACCCAAGAACATCAAAAAGCCCAACGTAACTCAGCCTAACCAGACGATTTTCTTTTCACAATCTACATACATAGCACCAATTATCTCGGATTCCTTTTTCCCACGTCACTTAGCCTTAGGCCCAACTTGACTTGACTCGGCTTCACTCTAGTCTAATCTAGTCCAGTCCAGTCTTCTCGGTTCTTCCTCTCCAACAATCCATTCGCTTGTAAGTCTTACATATCAGAAATCTATTCAACCCCCAAGAATCAAAGACACCACTGTCAACTAGCTATTCTATTGTACAAAGCAAGTTAGTCCCAGATTCCTTAATACCCCTTGTTTAGACGTTTTCTGTCAAAATGCACAAAGTAAGAAAAAAAAAAAAAGACAATTTGATGACTCTATTTTATTCAGCTGTCACTCAGTCAGTCACTTCTTCAGTTAACGCCCCTCCCCAATAGTTTGGGTTCCTTTTTTACAATCTGACCTGCACTGACATGTCATCTAAAGCCAAGTTTATCTTTGTTCCTTAATACGTCTACTTGGCTTATCACGAGGATCATGGTAATGAAAAACGTAAAAAGCCAAAACCACCCAGGACCAGCACCAGCCCCTTGGGCCTTGTTCGTCACTCCTACAGCTTTAGCCCAGTCCACTCAGTAGTCAGCAGTAATAGTAGCATGACATGTCTACATGGATGGTCAATTTTGCGCTGCTTTTGGCTCACCCTGTTGGAACAAAAACTCATTCATCCTTCTCTTGTCATGACATGTCTCATTGACTTTTGTTTAAACCCGTCAATGTCTTGAAGACATCCATCATTGTCATCTATTTTTATCCTACATCTTTTTCTTGAGCATTGTCATCCCACGATATCACTTTCTTTCCGGGTTGTTGTCTCTGGCTCTATTTGTGGCTCCAAACCCATCTACTCTCTACTAAATCTGCCTATATCCCAAGGAGCCTGAAATTTACACGCTACTCACTACTTAGAGGATTTAACCAGTCTGACATTTTCCCCCATAGAACGCCGTTTCTTTTCCTTCTTAATTTGCTTACTTCACTCCGAATCTTTTCTTCTCTCTTTTCGTCATTATCGTGACATCTTTCAAAATACCCACCCAGCCCTATTTTCGGTGTCCGGATCTCCTTCCGAAGCCTCGTTTTTCTTCTTTTTTTTAAACTTCTCTGCTCAGTCGTCAACCACACTGTCTTATTGGTGCGTTTGAGTGCACGGACAGAATCGGAGGATAGGCTTGTCTTGCCGGCGTAGTATCATCCGTTGCACTTGATAGTTACCTTATAGTCAGAGACACACTTGAGTGATATCTACATACACCCGTGATTCACAACATTGTATCACGATTTTGCTGACTGTCGGGTGTATCTATGTGTTCTATGTGTGTGACACCAAAAAAGAAAAGAGTACATGGGAATTTATCAGTATGTTTCTCTTTTCCTTCTTCTTCTTCTTCTTTTACTTCTTCTTCGTCACGACATACATTCCTAGTAATACAGTGGGGAGTCGTCTCAAAAGGATGTAATCAGTGACGATAGTGACATACTAACTATGCGTCAGAAATTTTGAAACATCTCAAATTGTTGCGTGACATTCTTTCTTTACATCGTCACCTCAAAGCCTTTGTTTGATCTGCCCATGTCAAGATGGACCAGACCAATCCTAACGGTCAATTCTATCCCAATGGAATCAACTATTTTGCAACACAGCCCACGCCAACCCAATTCATCCCCATGAACCAAAGTCAATTCTACGTCGCAAACACCCCAGTTGCACCAAATAACCACTATGGTAAGCTTCTCTTCACTCTGTCACATCAAACATCAATATACTGACACAGCACAGGTACAATCACTTCAAATCTGTCATCTGGCGACCCAAATATCACCGCCAGTCAACAAATAGCCCCGCAGCCCATGGCAACCCAACAAGTGCCCATCATCGTACCAGGTCAAATACCACCAGCCCAGTCACAAGCTGTCGTGCCACCCATGACCCAACCACGGCCCATTCTGTCTTCTCCAATTTCCATTGCACCAGGTCCTTCTACAGACGGCACTTTTACTAGAATACAGGACATGGCCACCGATGCTAATGCCGGCCAACCACTCCCGGGATATCCCACCAACCCGGCTCATGGCCAACAAAATCCCTATGTCCAGAATATGATGGTACCGGCTACCTATCCGCCATTCTTACCGACGGATCAACCCGTGTCTGTACCGAATCAACAGGGCCAATCCCAGGGCCAACCCCAGGGTCAGCAAATACGACCACCGGCACAGTTACTCGTGACACAGGCCGATATGATTCAGCATCAAAAGGGTCGACGCATGGAACGGATGCGACAGAAGATGCTTATTAACAACCAGATCCTGGAGTTTTCATCTGCTGGTCGTGCCAGAGTTCTATCCGACGGACAAAATGATACACAGGATAAAAGTCGGAGGAATAGTGTGGCTTTGACTCCGGTGGCTTCAACCGAGAATAAAGTCGACTCAACCCTTCAAACTACGGGATTGGGCGAGGATATGGCGTTGAACACTTCAACTTCGAGTAGTCAGCAGCAAGCTCCAGGCACTGTGGACTTTGTAAATCGCGTGGCATATGAAGGGGGAAAGGACCAAGTACCAGGTGGTCAACCAGAGATGCAGTTCATGAGTAATGTCAGTGGTGAGACCATGGTGAATCTACCTTCTGGCATAACAACCCAAGAAGCTACCCAAGATAACCAAGTTCTCACCTGGCCAACTCCACAACAGACATCTCCAGACCAGACAAACGCCCCACCAGCAATCTCACCATACATCTTCTCGGCTTCCACCGAAACAATCGCTCCCAGCCCGGCAGCAACCCAGCCACAAAACACCTCTCCACATTCTCACCCCAGATCAACACCAACCATGCAACGACAGCCTTCCCGAACAACACACTCTGATAAGCCGACTCCCCAGCCCAAGACGGAATCCCCATTGGTATCCCAACATCACCGCGCTCCAGGGAAACAAGCCGCCCGGAATAGAGGTCCTGGTGGCGGTTCAGTAGCAGCGTGGACGGTAGCGTCTACCGGTCCGGATGATACCATTGGGGCTATGCATATGCAGCATCACGCTTTTGCTTTATCGACTACACCACATACAGCAGCCGCAGAAGACGGAAGTGGGGTTTTCAGTGTAGCTGTGGGGGGAAAGACGCCTACGAGGACTTTGACGCCGGATACGACCAGGAGACAGGGACAATCGACGAGTGAGAATAAGGAGACGACTATTCGGACACCAACGACTTTGATGGCTGCCCCGGTGAACAATACCGACTCACAACCACGCGTGGTGACCATTGAAGTTCCTTTATCTCCTACGAACCATGCTCTACGGTCCATTCAAGACGGCGATCCCAACGCTACAATGGAGGCTCGAAATAAAGCATATCGACAGCTCGTGTCTGAAAATATCCTCGACGCA
The DNA here is from genome assembly GCA_025685495.1 of Huntiella abstrusa. Classification (NCBI taxonomy): domain Eukaryota; kingdom Fungi; phylum Ascomycota; class Sordariomycetes; order Microascales; family Ceratocystidaceae; genus Huntiella; species Huntiella abstrusa. Next base: position 135,484 of record JAJNMT010000269.1, on the reverse strand, counting down.
GCCTCGGGCCATTTCCCTGAAATTACAATCCACCAGATTAAACAAGGACCGCCGCCTTCGTTACTGGTGAGTACGAATCTCCCACCCAGCGCGTTTGCTAAAATGCCAGATGGCACGCCCAACTATCGCAAGTATCCAATTGTAGGATCTGTGGAGACACCAGTGGCTACAACGGTGCAAGCTACGCCTGGTAGTCAACAGGGCCAAGGGGATACCGGGAGAGGTGAAGCGGCTGGTCAGTTGGAAGAGAGTGTTAGTCCACGGACGTGGGGTCCCCCAACAACATCGGGTGCGGGAGTCCGGCCACAGCTTATCTCTGTGGGTTCAACGCCAGTGACTTCTCAATACCAGGGTCCTCAATCTACCATTCCCATATCCTTCCCGGCAAACTCGGTTTCTGGAATCCCAATGAACCAGCCCGCCAATATGATGAATACCCCCGCTACGACCATGCAACAACAGCAATCGCAAATGGCACAAATGGCCCGCGCAAACCAGATGTACGCTCAACGTGGCTACCAGCAACGTCTTGCTCCTGCGCCAACATACATGATGCTTCCCAACCAAGGCATGCCCATGACATCAGCCTTATCCGTGCCTAATATGCCGAATTTCCAACAACCGTCCCAGGTGGTCATGAGCCCTCAAATGATGGGCATGTACCCCACGCCACCGCAAGGTCTTCTCCCAGGCCAAGTCCCCAACCAAGTCGCCCCATCTCTTTCCCAAATGAACATGCAATTGGCTCAACGCGGCCTCTCCCTAAGCGCACCAGGCCCACAACTCGCGGGCCAGAAACGTCGTCTTAGTGAACAGCAAGACCAGGGGACGTCCCAGATTTCGCCATCCAGCCAGATGAATCCACCAGCTAAGCGCCGTATGACGGAGAGTGCGGTTGCGGGATTCCCAGGGCAGATGATGGTGTCGAATCAAGGGATGAGACCGGTCCATATGCAGCCGAATATGGTGCCCGGGATGGTCCCGATGTATACTGGTGGTCAGCCTATGACGCCGCAGATGCAAATGCAGATGCAAATGCAAATGCAGATGCAGATGCAGATGCAAATGGCGAATCAACAGCAAGCTCAGAGACGCTATGGCGAGTTACTTGCCGCTGGGTACCAGCCAACCCAGCCATCACGTCGACAATCCGAAGTACAGGATTACATTCTCTCCGGCACAACAGGGGCTCCTAATGCTTCTCAACCGGCCATGACTAGCCAGCCACAACCACAATCACAGCCGCAACCGATTCTTCCAGCACAATTAACTACCCCGCCACCAACGACGTACCCCATCGCCGCCTCTTTACCAGGCGGACAAGTCGGGTATGCGCAGCCTGGGATGACGATGCCAATGGGCTTGCCAATGGGTGTCCCCGGGCAATTCATGACGTCTGGTACAGCGCCCCGGGGCGTAGGGAGTCCCGAGGGGACAGATATGGGACAAGGTATGTTCTTTTGACAGCGTCCTATGTTTCTAGTCTAACAAATATAGCTTTCAACCCCGCCATGACTCGCATGTCCACACAGCTCATGCAACTCCCCACAACAACACAAGTCCAAATACCCCTTCAACCGGTCCCCGTGCCAGTCTCCGTTGCCATGCAGGGGACTATCCCCGGTAGTCTCCTCCCCATGGACTCAGCCAACTCCATGGCTAACCCCAACCCACCGTTTCTCGGCCCTTAATGACTCGGTTATTCTACTATCGTAGAGATTCTCCATTCTCGAAGCTTTTCAGCATCGACTTCCTTTTTTTATATATTTTATTTTCCCTTTTTCTTGTTACGCAGTTATGTTGTAATGATTTAGGATCATTTTTGTTGCATTTCCATGGGATGGGATGGGGTTTTGGCGATAGATTGATGAATAAACGCGTTTGTTTTTTGTATGATTATTCTGTGCGGGGGCGTTTGGTGCCGTGGGGAGTTTGTATGTTGGGTGGGTTGAACCAGGGGAAGGCCGATGAAGTCGTTGGAAACGCGGGTATTTGGGGATATTGGAATCCCGTGGTAGTTTGCAATAAGCCATGTTGCTGCTGCCAATGATCATGATCTGCGAATTTCCGGTACGGGTATTGTGTATGCATCACCTGCTTCTTATATCCTCCAGTCTTCCCATTCTTCCCCTCTTTCTCCCTACCGACGCCCCTCTGAGGAACCAACTGGCCCTGCTTCGAGGTAAAGCATTTTCTCACCGGGACATATCTAGCCTCCATAGGTATATCCTGGGCATCCACCGTTCTCCCAGATTGAAACATCGGGACTCCCCCTTTCCAAAGGGTAGGAACGAATCGACGACCCATTTCGTCAATGTAGGCTTTGAATATATCCGCGTGGGCACGCGTGGTGAAGGCGATGTAGACTTGGCTGAGCTTGTTAGTTTGTGTGTGGAAAGGAGGGGGGAATGTATATATACCCTTTGCTTTGGCCGTTGATGTGATGTTCATTGAAAACCATGTCTTCCAGCCCGGTGTGGACGGAAGCGTCGCGGAGCCACCCGGTGATGTCATCTTCGGTGGTTGATGGTTTTAAGTGGAAGACTAGGATGGCGGAGGAGGGGGGGGTTTGTGGTTTCGGGGGGAGAGTGGGGTTGGCGGGGATGATCTTTGGGTTGGGAGAGGTAGCTGGGCTGGTGGGGTTCTTCTGGTCGGGTGATTTGGCTGGGTTGGTTGAGTTCGTCGTGTCGTTGGGATGTCTGGAGATGATTGGATCCATTGAGTTGGTTAGACTCTCTGGACAGGATGCCTCCTTTTCGGTGGAGGTGTTCTCCATTTTCGTTGAGTTGGTTAAAGTAGTCTGGATGTTCAGTGTCGATGCATGTAGGAAGTATTCTCACAATTCTGAATGAACAGGAAGAACCCCACCCACACACAAATGAAGCAACTACATACATCATCACACAAAATATACCCACACACACCCGTGTAACCACAAATTCACAAAATAGACTCAAGAAATATATTAAAAGGCCGTAACTTCATAACCCAAAACGCCCAAATGAAACCCAAAATCCCAAAATACCAATCCCAATGCTATAAATCCTACCTAATATGCACAACTCTCTCTCCAATACCCAACTGCCACGCCTCCCCCGCCATCATCCGATCCACATAGAGCTCTCCAACCAACGTCCACAACCCCGTCGACCCCGCTTCACTCCCCTCCACCGGCCTCAGCAACAACGGGACTTTCCCACCCATAGGGACAAATACCATATCATCTTTCCGAGCCTGTATCGGCGCAAGACCAACGAGTCCTTTATGCGTAAGGATAGGACGCCGTCCGTACATCCCGTTAGCAAGAGCTGCGTACCGCTCGTGTTCCGAAGTCCAAACGAGCCGATTAGCGTGGTGGGCGTAGACGGCTTCGGTGGCGGAGGGACTGGTTATGTGGGGGAGTTGCGGGGCGAGTGAGGGGTCGAGGATCGACGGGGTTAGTACGCCGTCGTGCTCGAAGCGGAAGAGGGACCAGGCGTGGTTAACTGTTTGAAAGAAGTTTTTGACGACGGAGTCTTTGAGGGGGGTTCCGGGGGGATACATGTTTTCAATGGCTCCGAGGGTGGGAATCCGGGAAAGTGCGTTGCACATGTCTTTTGAATCGGTGTATAAGGCTTTCACGGCGGGTTCCTCCCGGGCACTGAAGCCCTCGTCACATAACGCTTGCAAGTCATGTAAACTCGGCGTCACAAAGACATAATCATTATAATCCAAAGCCCTCTTCCTCAACACCGCCGCCGGAACCCCCGTGCCTACCGTCTTGATAGTATCAATTGAGACCCCCGACATACTAATAGTGCCAAAGGTAGCAGAGTACTTATGCATAGGCGGTAACTGAGGTCCAAGAGTCTCAAGGTCTGCCTTCTCATTGGGATATCCCGCGTATTGGTGAAGACATGTTTCGAGACGGCCTTGGCAGGCGGCGGAGTCGATGGTTGGATGGACGGGCATGGAGAAGTCGGGAGTCCACGAGGGGAGGTTGGCGTGGTCTTTGGGCCATTGGACGGCTTCGGTGATTGATAAGTCGCCGTCTTTGAAAAGGGTGCTTGCCAGGGTGGTGTATAAAGATTCAATGCCCATACCATAGGAAAGAACGTCTTCGAGAATCTCGGAATCGGCGGCAAGTGTCTTGATATCAAAGATGAATTCCTCCGGATCCACCTTAAAATGAGCAAAATGCACTCTCGAATGCAAATGCATAAAGGTCAAAGTCCCCCTCCACGCCTCATCCTGCCATAACCACCTCGTATCCAAAAACCTCTTAAAAGGCACCACCCCGCCCCTCAAAAACGCCAACCCCTCAACCTGATCAACTCCGCTCGACTCTCCCAAAATCATCTCCAACGCAACCATAAAGATACCCAACTCTTCAACCCCCGCAACTCCCCCCGCCGTCCCCCAGAACGCTACGCGTGGCGATATCGCTAGCTCGGGTAGCGTGGATAGTGATGTGAAGTGGCCGCTGGTGAGAAGTTGGTTACACAGGGCGACGAGACGGATGCTGGCTTCTGGGAGGGAGGAGAGGAGGAGACTTCGGAGGCGGTGGAAGGCGGCGTGGAGGGGTGGTGATAGCTGAGGGCTGGTGAATAGGGCGGGTAGTTGTAGTGTTAGGCGGGATTGAAGAGGGAGGCTCAAGTTGGATGGTGGACGGAAGGGCTGCGTGTGTTGAGTTATTATGGGAGGAATAGGAAGGTTCTGTGGAAGGATGAGATATGTTTGTGATGATGCTGTAAGAAGAGACTTGCGAATCTTGGATGTAAGAGTCTTTTCTGAGGAAGAGGACTGATCAACGCAGAACGGGGCAGTCCAGAAATACTCATATGTGGGATTCCCAATGACCAAGTCAACCAACTGTATCGGCATCTCAACCACCCTTTCATCCACCAACATCTCCGTTATCGGCCCCATACCAGAATCATAAGCAAACGCCACGACACAGAATCTCGGCACCCTCTCCACCATAACCACCTCACGACGAAAGGAAACCCCCGTGCCGTCCCGCGAAACCCGTAGTAATCGAATACTCCCATCACATAATGGCGGTTCAAAAGCGACGCCACTCTTAGGGATGTCCCCCGAGTTATAAGTCGCTGACATGGTGGTAGGTAGTACAATAGGGCTCTGTTATACAAGTACAAAGTCTCGAGATAGAACAGAACCCTAGATTGACATGACTTGATGAAGAAAATAGAAAGAAGATGGATAATTAAAGAAGCTTTTTTGAAAAGATGGATACACTGATCGGTATATATATCGGACTTGGCAAAGTAGACTTGTCCGGCCGAGAAGACTCGCTTATACATTCGCAAAGGAATAAAGGTTATCCACTACAGACAAACCGGATCATCCTATACATATAATATAATTTCCCTAGCTGACGACGACCTTGGATCTCCCAATTCAATCAATCACTTAATCACGTCTGTGTGTCTCTTTATCACAAACAAACATAGCCTACAAAGACTTGGTACAATACAATACAATACTATAATCCGTAATCAATCCATCATGCCCCATGTCTGGATTCTTCTTATTCCCCAAAAAAAGGGGGGGGGGGTTACTTGCATACCCTCTTTCCCCTTTCCCCTCTTCTTCTTCAAGTTCATCGTCACCAGCCAGATCTGGCAGCTGCTTTTTCTGGAGGGGGTGTATATGGATGATGGGCAGGGCGTTTTTTTGTCTTTTTGTTTTTCTTTTTCTTTTTCACTTTTTATGGATGGGAAGGGGTCATAGCGGGGTTGGGAGGTGATGACGATGATATTGAGTATTTAGATGTGATATTGTAAAGAACGGGTAGATCAACGTGGGGGTTTAGATGTGGTAGATTGTAAAGATGCAAGTACAGACGTAAGTACAGACTTGAACTAGTTGAACTATGCAAATGGGATTACTTAGACAACAAAAAAAATCCACTCATTCAACCGGTCAACATAATCAGTCACTCCCCTCCAAATCGCCCAGAGAAAGACCGGAGACGCTTGGACCGACTTGGTAAATGGCCTTCCTCATTGGGATGTCCATGGGCAGTTGGAGGTAGGAGTAGTTTGACGTAGAGTAGCTTAAGGATTTCTGAAGGAAGGGACTTAGGTCATCAGAGCCGATATGCATCTGAGAATAAGAAACAAGACCAACCGATGATGACTGAGCACAGACGAATCTGTTGTGGGTTTTTTCTTTTTTTTTTGTCTTTTTTGGTAGTCGTGATGGTTAGATCCTCCTCGGAATATACCCTTCCGAAAACAACTACAATTGTCTTGGGAAACATGCACTAACGGGTGATCCTCCAAAATGGACATTTCCGTGTCACAAGCCTCAACGACATGTCATGGTATAGAGATACACAGCCATGATAGTCTTCGCTATTACGTCTAAAGCTTAGACCGCCAAACTAAACAACCAAGTCGCCACGAAACATCCATCAAAGACTTAAAGCACCAACCAACCAACTCATCGGGTCCTCTTTCTTGAAGTGTCTGTACAAACCTCCGCAAAGAAACATACCCACAAGCCACCATCAAAAGTCCCGATTCACCGACCCATCTACAAATATACAGACATACACACATACAACATACCAAGTCCATCTCACCCCAGTAAAGCCCAAGAAAAAGCAATGACGTCTACCCATTCTTCCCTACCTCTGCATATCGGTTACCACCGGATAGTGGGGCCGGCGACCCAAAAAAAGGCGGTATCCCAAGCCTCCCCAAACAAGAGTTCCTGACACGATCGATCTCCCTCTTCCATGCCACGCCCTACCCGTTCCCAGCGCCATCTATCCCTCCCTCCCGCCTCGGGACATCCCCCCTTCCGTATCCGGCAGGTCGACCCCCTCGCCCAACAAACCAACCGTTCAAGTCCCCACTTCCCCGGCTCCATCTGCACACGACAAAAGATCCATGGCCGTAGCTAAATGTACCCGTCCCGTGTTAAACGACCCCACAACTCGGAGTGTCCTTGTCCACATGTGTTCAACGTGCATAGCGTTGGACTTTCTTGCCTTTTTTTTCTATAAGCTTAGGCCAGGATGGGGTGGGTTCCTTTATATGGAAGGTCTGCTTATTGCGGTACGGTGCTTATGATGGGGACAAATTCAATTGGTAGACCGCCTTGACGGGTCCATTGGCATTTTCTATTCTATAAACGTGCTTGATACTTCCCTTTGGCACGGGGAACCTGCCAAGCCGGATATTCAACGGCCCATCTGATCTGATGGCCAATCTAACGTCGTATCCTACATATGTATATACCCACCACCGGCCACCGGCCATCCAAGAAAACCCTCCAAAGTCCCTAATGCCACATCGTAATTACACCGGGAACCTAAAAGTCCTCTTCCTCCTGCACTTCTTCCACCGTGACACGTCGTGGCCCGCGAGCTGGTCCTGTGAAGCCCGTATCTGTTTGAGTGTAGCCCTTTGCTTCGAGGGCGTCAGCTTCTTCTGGTTCCATTAGACGGCCACCTAGGTGGGAATAGCCCTGGGCTTCGAGGGCATCCACCTCTTCTGGTTCCATAAGTGTACCGAAATGTGAATACCCCTGGGCCTCAAGAGCATCTGCCTCTTCTGGCTCCATTAGACGACCACCTAGGTGGGAGTAACCCTGTGCTTCTAAAGCGTCTGCCTCTTCTGGTTCCATCAGTGTACCGAAATGTGAATAACCCTGCGCCTCAAGAGCATCCGCCTCTTCCGGCTCCATCAGACCACCTCCCTCAAAACGTCTCTGGGCTTCCAACTCCTCCTCATCATCCGGGTGCATTCCCCCTCCCTCTTCGAATCGTCTTTGTGCCTCTAATTCCTCCTCATCCATATCCTCCACGTCCATGCCTCCACCCTCCTCGAACCGTCTTTGCGCCGCAAGTTCCTCCTCATCCATTTCCGCCTCTCCGCCCCCCTCAAACCGACTTTGTGCCCTAAGTTCCTCTTCGTCGTCAATCTCCGCCTCTACCTCCATATCCTCTACTACATCATTATCCTTCTCCGTCACCACCTCCCTAATCTGTTGGCCCCCACCTGTTTTCAAATATCCCTGTGCCTCCAACTCATCAGCCTCCTCCGGCTCCAATAACCCACCTACTCCCCGCCCCTTCTCCATCTTTCTCAATACAGCCAACGGTGTAAACGCTTTAACAGCCTCCTTGACCAAGTCTCTTACAACCGGCTTAGCTTCATACACCTTCTTGGCCACCACTGGCGCCGCCGCTTCCTTCTTCTGGCCGTTCTTATCGACCTCCCCGCTTTCCTTCCTTCTGGCCTCTTCCTCTTTAGCTCTTCTTTCCCTTCTCTTAGCATGCCACGCGTCCAGAACCTTCTTCTCAATAGGTGGTGGTGTATCCCTTGGCATAGGAATCCTCTTGATATCCGCCGGGACCTCCCCATCCGAAGAGTCCTCATCCCATCGTCTCATCGGTCCTCTCCGTCCTTCATCATCATCACCCCTCCTTCTCTTAGCGCCCGAATACGTTTCAAACACCGGCGCTTTATCACCTAATGCCTTTCTCGCCTTATTAACCGCCGCAAGTTCCTTTTCTAGTCCTGCCAGGACAGCCTCCTCATGTGATGATAATCTCCCTCCATTCTCTGTAATCCCCTTCAGATCCTGAATTTGTTTCTCAATACGCGCGGGATTCCGTCGCGCAAGTTTCTCGTCGCGTTGTGCTTGTACCGTTGCTTTCCCTATATATCATCAAACATTCAAAAGTCAGCATGTTTCTCATGAAAAGTCATATGGCGCATCCTCTTAGATCCCATGCGCCAAGTCATTTTCTGACCTCCAAAACTCTCAAAACTAACCTTTTTTGATGGCTTTCGCCTTGTCTGCCTTTCTTTGTGCGGCAACCGGGTTGACAGTCTTATCTTTAGCCATTTTGTTGGTTTTATCGTGTTCAATTGGTCATGTGTAAGTCCACCATGACGTTCAAAATGCGACAGGTGAAGTTCAATCTGCGCGTGCAGGGATTAAGATGACTAAGCGTGTATCTACTTCATAACCCTATGTCTTCGATATAACCCTACCGTTCGTATAACACCATGTGTAACACGCAAACATTAATGACGTATAACAAGATTTTTCAATGCTCAGGCATATATTTTGTAGCCAATCGAGATTGCATTACTACAGTACTATTATGCCGCTTTCAATCTCACTGAAATCACACATCATCATGCAGCTGTAGATCCCCGCCAACACACCACCCAATGCAGACGACATTCCAAACAAACACTGTAGACACGCAAACCATTGATAGGCCTGATCAAAATCCATCATGTAGTCTCCTTATTTCCATGTCACGTAACCGACCATCTCGGACCTTGGCCTTGGGGTTGGGCTTTTCTTAACCGGGGTTAGACGGCCCGTTTCCACTTCTTCCCCATTCTTCAATGACATCAACCAAGTCATTGTTGGGCCAGAAAAAAAGAGGGGCACGTGATAGATAGGTCATCGATAAGAAAAAAAGAGCGCCTTTTTCAGACCGCTGAATGTATAATGATGACCGGGTATTAATTTCCTCATATTTTTTGATAGTCTGGGTTGTGGAGTTTGCTTGTAAATGGTTGTTATATACGAGAGTCTCCTTATACTTGCACAAAGTGACCCGGATTTCTCTCTTGAAAGACGTACCTTTCTCCTGTATCGTTGGATCTCGGTTATATTGGGCCTCGATCGCTAGTGATTCCCCTCCTTCACTTGCATGTCTCATCGCCAAAAACGAGATCGATTTAGAGCCCAACGAAAATCTGTGCTCCGAGACCATACCCTAATGAAGAGATCACTAGCACTTACGCAAGATACTTCTTTGACTTTTTGATCACGATTTCTTGAAGTCGGCTTAATATCCTTCAATTCCTCTTTTTCTATTCTGCCTTATCCTTCGCTTCCGTCTATCCGTATTTCCGCCTTTTTTTCAGGAACCCGTTTCCCGTGGTCAACTACAACTACACAACAGAAACCATCCAGGCTACACAAATCCTAATCCAACCACTCTCGATACCGCCTACTAAGAAAGAAAGAAAAAAAACGAGAACAACTCAACCTAGTTTAGCGCAATCCACTGTACCCGAACCCACTGGGTTTCCTTTTTCGCCACCCCAAAAAAGATACCCAAAAGGAATCGCCTAGGCTATACTTTACTATTGTCCAGGTCTCACGGACCCAACGTTGCAAAGTGCACACAGTGAGGAAAAAAAAACCCTCCTTCTTTCCGCCTGTTTTACACTTGCGGCTTTCTTGACATTTGCCCAAGATACTACTTACAAATAGAATACACCACCAAGTGTCTTGTGGTGAATATATTCACTGCCTCATCATCCACGAGAGGCTCGCGTTCCATCTTATTACACCATACACATATATAGCCAGCAGCGACTTTTGGCGGCTGGCTATTGAAAATACCCTCTCTTTTCCTCGTTTGTCTGGGGACAGCTCTCACTTGAGCTGGCTTTGATATCCTCTTTCACTTTCTTTCTAGCCTCACCCACATAAGAGGCCACCGCCTCTTTTTCATCATGTTCTTTACTTTTCGACAATTACCATACATTGGGTCATTATGGCAGTTTGCTTTCCAGCAGTACACTTCAATGTGGAACACAGTCTGGAAGCTCATGGCCAGACCCAATGCTGGATTTATAGATTTGGACACTGAGGCCAAGCCCGGGAGCTTGGCTGTCTACGGAAAAGCCTATGGAGGTAAAAAGCCCATCACGGGCAAGGGCCCTGCCCACAACGGAACTACTACTACGCCTGCTCATGGAAATGGAAACACTTTGGACCCCAAGATCTCGACGGAAGCCGAGACTGATTCGACTCTGCATACTGATGAGGTATTGTCTCCTTCTTTTCCCCGTAGCCAGCCTTATTGCACCTTCTACATCCGCAGCCATCTCTCCTGCTACGCCATTTACTTAATCTTGTACCATCAGCAACCAACCGGCTGTTCAGATTGCGTTACACTGCCTCTTACCTCTTACTATCACAGCATTATATTGAAAGCCACATGATGACTAACCATAGTTACTGAACAGGAACTGAAGCCTGGACAACTCAAGTATATCCCGATCCCCGGTGATTGGGAGCGTGAGAACCACCCAGACTGGCCCGAATCCAAGTTTGAAGTGCCCAAGGAAACGCCCGCTGGAATTGTCTATTACGTTACTAGAGGAGAGCACATTAGCCATGGTCCCACCTCGCATGTTGAACGCCTCAAGTCTGGTCACATCATCAAGTACCCCCGTCCCAACCCACACGATGCCCGCGAGGAAGAACTCAACTACAAGGATATGCGCACCGAAGCCGAAGTCTACCACCGCATGGGTGACTCTCCCTACGTTCCTAAGCTCATGAACTGGGACTCGACTACCTGCTCTCTGACTCTCGAATGCCTGCCCAAGGGCGACCTTGCCACCTACATGCGCAAGTCCGTCTCGCCTATCCCCAAGGAAACTCGCCACCGTTGGACTCTCCAAGCCGCTGCCGCCCTCGATGCCCTCCACTCCGCCGATATCATCCACTGCGATGTATGCCCGCGCAACTTCCTTCTCGACGACGCCCTTAACATTGTCATCTCGGACTTTGCCGGTAGCTCCATTGACGGATCTGACGCCACCATGGCCTCAGGCCCCCGCTACTTGCCCCCGGGATGGAGCTGGATGCGCCGTTCGCAAAAGTCGGATGACGTTTTCAGTCTGGGATCCGTCATTTACTTTATTCTGATGGGCCGGGAGGTTTTCGCTAACCTTACGGACTCAGAAGTCCAGCAGTGTTTCCAGGAAGGCATTTTCCCCGACGACGTACACACGCTCGTTTGCGGGTCTGTCATACTTGACTGCTGGGAGGGCCGGCTGCGGTCTGCCGATGCCGTTGTTGCGGCATTGAGCTCCCTGTACAGCCGGGCGGCTGAAATCGAAGAGGAGGAGGAGATCGCTGAACAGTGGTCCATGTACTAACAGCGGTGCGCCTATCAGTGTATAGATGATAGCGACCGGAAGCTTGAGGAGAAAGAAACAATGGGAGAGAGAGAGAGAGTGAGGAAGAACCAACTTAGCATGGCATCCGTGCTAAGGGGACGGCATCGTTTTTGATGCCCCCGTGTATTGATTAACGGATGGAACGACTGGACATATGACATGGTTTTGATGTTTTTTGTTTTTATATGCGTTGCATAGTGCGCACAGAATGAATTGACTTGTTTTTATTTTCTTTTCTTCGTTTCCTGTTTGCCACATTTGTACAAATTCATGTCCATTCCAGGTTTCCGTGTTGACTGCGGGGCTGTGATCGGCATTCCGTCTTCAATGCCGGCTCTTGTCTCCGGCCTAATACCAGACGCCACACCTCACGTCACGGCAGCAGCCACCAAAAGGGAGATACTGCCTCGGTGAAAAAACTGACCGTACTTACCCTCATTCCAATCATAGGTTCATGTCCGCTCTACTCCCTTCCACGGACGACTCTGGTGGTTTCCTTTTACTAACCACCCGATTGCCCGGTTTGTCGCCTTGTTATTCTCGAACAAACCAGGCTAGTTGGTTGTTTTATGTGCCCTGGACTAGAGGCGTATCGTGGCCCTGAGCTAGACGGCACTGTGAGACAGCGGCTCGTAGGCACTAGGTTTGCCACTAACTGATTCAAGCGGCTTCCATCACTGTGCAACAAGCTCCCTTATCAGACCAAGCCGGTTGATGTTTACTTTGACTTAGTTCATCGCGACTTTGTGTTTGTTTTCTGTCCATCTGTCACGGTATCATCACTCATATTTACGTCACATTTCTTATGTTAGCCTCGACGTAGTATTTGCTACTTCTTGGTGTCTTTGCTGTGCCCTTGGGATTCTCTGTCTTTCCATTGTGTTGTTGATAATTCGTCCTTCATCACTTTGTTTACATTACCCCTCTATTCCAATCCGGTCTTATCCTTTTTTTTCTGCTTTTTACTTGCTGTATTGCTTTTTGGCTGAAGAGTCCCTTGCTCGGAGCTGCTGCATTTTAAACAAGGACTAAGTCTAACTTCACCAACCCCGCAGTCTGTCGCTGTCCAGGCCTGCATATTTTGTGTCAGTTGGGTCTGTCGGGCTGCTCATCAAGCCAGACGACGGTCACTAAAGCTTGCTACGATAGGTCAAAGCCTCGACCAGGGTTACCAGAATAAGTTGCGTGCAAAGTATCCTACCGCCATTCACTACACGGCCATTTTGTATATTCCCAACGTCGACTACGCCTCACTCGGTTCCCTGACCGCTTTCTCGCGACTCTACATTACTCGTTATTGCACCCCTTTGAGTTCCGCGACTTTTGCATCCATCAAGCTCGACAAACAGAGACAATACACTCGACAGCCTAGATCACATATTCTAGCTTCGCCTGCGTCATCAGAAGCCCGCTGACAACCCCGCGTACGACATTGATCAAATCATCATCTTGGTTCACGGCAATTTACCAACTACGTCGACTACCAAGTTCCCTGCTGTCGCCTTCATCCTCCCGTCGCATATCACCAATTCGTGCCAGTGAGCCGCCTTGGACAATATGGCTGCATCCTACATGGGCACCTTTTTCCAGAACCCTGGCCAGGGCGGAGACGGTTCCGACAATCGTCGCCCCGCCACGCCTGTTACCGACTACTATGATGATGATGTTGATATGGACAACAACAATAACTTTGTGAACCCAGTTGCCACGCCTCAGGGTAGTCCCAGCAAGCGGACTATGCCTCCGGGCGCCCACGACCTTCCCGTGGCATTTGACAATGTCATGAAGATCAACAACATGACTATGTTCGATAGTCCAAGCCAGCGCCTTAACCAGAGCAATTTGACGCCTTCTCGCTTGCCAGTGCTATCGGCTACTTCAGCAACGAGCTCTAATGCACACCTCAAGTTGAAGTCGAGTTTCGATCACTCGATGGTGGGTTCGGTCGCCAACAGTTCCATGTCGGAAGGTAGTGTGGTTCATAGTGCGCCCCCCACTACGCCATCCCGGAAACACCAGGAACAAGAGAATATTCCGCCCACACAGCAACGAAACGCTCTTGTTGTGCCCGAGAATCTTCAGCGCAACCATGCTGCATTGTCAAGACACGGAATGTACCACCGTGGGGACGGGCGCGAGGGTAGAGAACACAGAGAACACCATCCTGGACGCCACCAGCCCATGAAGAAGTTTAACACAGCGCGTGGGTTGACGCCAGAGGAATTGGAAATTCTCAAGAAGCCCAATGTGCGCCGTCTGGTTAACGTGACACAGCTTTGTAAGTGATTGTACTTTACAAGGGACTTTGTTGTGGAATGGCTACTAACATTTTGCGATTCAACGGATATAGACTTCCTCGATTATTACTTTGATCTACTCACCTATGTTGGCTCTCGTCAAGCTAGACTCAATGCTTTCAAGGAAGATGTCCCGCCGCCACCTGCCACTGATGAGGCTACCTATCAACAGCTATGGACTAAGTACGCTGGGCGTGAAAGAGCCAATCTGCGCAAACGCAGAGTTAGATTGCGCCATGGCGACTTTCAGATTCTCACGCAGGTTGGTCAAGGTGGTTATGGTCAGGTGTTTTTGGCGCAAAAGAGGGATACACGTGAGGTGTGTGCGCTCAAGGTAATGAGCAAGAAGCTGTTGTTTAAACTGGACGAAATCCGCCATGTGTTGACAGAACGTGATATTCTGACTACTGCCAAGAGCGAGTGGTTAGTGCGTCTGTTATACTCGTTTCAGGATGAGCGCAGTATCTACCTGGCTATGGAATTTGTACCTGGAGGTGATTTCCGGACTCTCCTTAACAATACGGGGGTCTTGAGCAACCGCCATGCGCGATTCTACATTGCCGAGATGTTTTGCGCGGTGGATGCGCTGCATCAATTGGGTTATATCCATCGTGATTTGAAGCCTGAGAACTTTTTGATTGACTCTCAGGGTCACGTCAAGCTAACAGACTTTGGTCTGGCGGCTGGTATGCTGGCACCGGCAAAGTTGGAGTCTATGAGAGTGCGTCTGGAGAAGGCCAGTGAAACATCAGTTCCCTTTGGAAAGCCAATGGATCAGCGTACAATTGCCGAGCGTCGTGAGGGATATCGGTCGATGAGAGATAAGGACTACAACTATGCCAAGTCGATTGTGGGTTCTCCGGATTACATGGCGCCAGAAGTGCTGCGGGGTGAGCAGTACGATTACACAGTCGACTACTGGAGTTTGGGCTGCATGTTGTTTGAGGCGCTGACTGGTTTCCCGCCTTTTGCCGGGTCTACGTCGGACGAGACGTGGCGCAACCTGAAGCATTGGCGTGAGGTGCTGCGTCGTCCGGTTTGGGAAGATCCATCATACTTTTTGAGCAACCGGACATGGAACTTTATCACTACGTAAGTTTTATGTGTTTTTTTCTCTGGTTTTATGCCATGACTAACGTTTTATTTTTCCCGATGTTTAGGGCGATCAACAGCCGGGATGACCGGTTTGCTAATATCCAAGACATCCAAGGACACCAGTACTTTGCAGAGGTTGATTGGACAAACCTCCGTGAAACCCGGGCGCCCTTTATTCCCGAACTTGACTCGGAGACTGACGCAGGTTACTTTGACGACTTCACCAATGAGGCTGATATGGCCAAGTACAAGGAAGTGCATGACAAGCAGTCGGCTCTTGAGGGCATGGCGGAACGGGAGGACGACATGGCCAAGGCTTTGTTTGTGGGCTTCACCTTTAGACACCGCAAATCAGCTAACGACGATGGAGCTCTCACTGGTGGAAGTAGCTCCCGTAAGCCGATTCCTTTTGACAATGCTCCGAAGCCTGGAAGTGGTACTGGTACTATTGCTGAGGTTGATGAGATGGATTTCGGTACCATGCTGTAAGAGCAAACGGACAACTAGACATGCATATATGGGGATAACGAAGACATGAAAATAATCGCTTCTGATGATTGGATAGAGATGACTTGGGAGAAGGCACTGGATGAATAGATTGCAGTCTGTTATGACTGTTTCCATAACTTTACAGACGAATGTATGCGTGGGTGGTGTTAGTGTAGCCTCATGGCTTATGCTTATGGGATGACGTATGTACTTTGCTATGTGGTGATACTCAACTGTCAGGCAATTGGGCCAGCCCTGGTGTCAGCGTCAGTGGTCGTGGTTGGAGATTTCTGGTTTGCCCGACGAATCACGTGGGAAAACAGGGGTTTCACATCCCGATCCGGACACCGAGTGGGGAACATCCGGTGATTCTTTTCCGGGACGGTGGGTAGCTGGGCGAAACAAAGCTGTGGCTGTGTGACATGAAATGCAATAAGGTGGGTTTGAATGGACGACTTGGAGAGTTTGGATTCTGGTGGCTTGCGTGGACGGTGACGTGGTAGACGATTCGGTGTATGGTAAGCTTATTTTGGGTCGTCATGTGTAGAACGTCTTGAACGTGGTACGGGCGGAATGGGTATATAAAGAGCGGGATCATGGACGAGATGGGATGGTTTTGTGTTGGAAGATATGCTCATGCAACGTCAAGATGAAGATTGATACATTACTTATCCTTGGAACTCCGGTGGTGGGATTCGGTTGGAATGCGGGGGGCGGCGGGTGGCCGTATGGTGGGGATGGCGGGTTTACGGGGACGGGAACGGCGACGAGGACGTATGCGCTTGGTGGGGCGACGAGTGTTGATTCGTGTGCTGTGAGTTGGTTTGCTCCGTTTGGGAATCTTGTAGCTAACTATGTATAGGCAAGTTGCGCTTCCTCTTTCTGGTCGACGGCACAGGCAACACCCACCCCTACCGCCTTTTGCACCTCGGGCGCACCCCTCGCCTCCTGTCTTTCCTCGTGTGAACCGGCTTCAGCCTCCGCGTACTCGTCGTCGTCGTCTTCTCTTTGCTCCGCCTACCTCTCCTGTTCATCCTCGAGCACATACACATATACCTATGAATCGCGCACCGGCGCCTGGTCCACCTTCTGGGGATCCGCATGGCCCACGGGCACAGTCACCGTGACCGGATGTGCATGGCACGGCGATGGGTTCGGGTTCCCATTTTGGAGGGGTCTAGGATACGGAGAGGATTTCTGGAATGGAAATGAGAAGGGGTGGACTTATTCGACGAGAACTACTACGGTGGATAGCGAGACTAGTGTGGCGGGGACGACGGTGGATAAGGGCGCGACGGTCGCGGTGGTTACGGCTACGAGTCAGGAGTTGGTTACGGTGCAGACGAAGTTGGCGGATAGTTCGGGGACGGCGACTGCGTCGGCAAGTGCCTCGGGGGCTGGCGAGAGAGTTGCCGTCCAGGGAGTCGTTCTAGGTGCCGTTGTCGGCGTCGCTGCTTTCTTGTAGATAGCATATAACCTACACGCCAGTTCAAGCTTATTAGCTTAGTCTATTCATGATGTTTGTGACACATCAGGATCACTTATACAATAAACCCTAACTAAACCCAATATCCTGAAATCCACACGTAATTTTACAGCTCCACTTATCTACACGTGACCAAGGGCTAACCTAGCCCGCAAAAAGGCACACGAAGTGGCACATCACAACGGGCTGTAAAAGCGGGTCGAATATGAGGGTAGCCAATGAGGAAAGAGGCTATTGACAGGGGTGTAATTTGGGAGTTTTGGGTAGAGGGTAGTTTGTGTGTGGATTCCTCTGAGGCGGGACTTTGGTTCTTTTTGCCTTTTTTCCCTCTGGAAAGTGTTTTGACTCCTTTTGGTTTTCATTTGCATAGCACACATTATTCAAAATGGTAAGTTGATGGGTTGGATGGGGTGATGATGATGATGGTGATGGTGGTGATTTGGACGATGGAGAATTTTTGGTTGTGATGGGGGAGATGGGGGACTTGGGATGCGATGCGATGACGCATGTGGGTTGGATGGGCGGTGACGATGGGGTAGGAGGGCAGGGACGACGACGACGACAATATGACGATATGACGCGACAAAGACGACAAGGGATATGGAAGGCGGACTAGCTGGACAACACAGGACATCATCATCATCATCACCACACAAATCTCTCATTCTCAAACCACATACTAACCACCATCTCAACAGGGCAAAGTTCACGGTACGCACCACCCCCGATAAACCACCGACACCCCCGATAACTCAACACCACCCACCCACCCATAACCCGCTCAATATCTAACATCCCCAGGTTCCCTCGCTCGTGCCGGTAAGGTCAAGTCTCAGACCCCCAAGGTCGAGGCCCAGGAGAAGAAGAAGTCCCCCAAGGGCCGTGCCCGCAAGAGACTCCTCTACACCCGCCGCTTCGTCAACGTCACTCTGACCGGTGGCAAGCGCAAGGTATGTTTTACTTTTTCTCTCGGAAGCGACGTTTGGACGTCCGTCGCTACGAGAATCGCCCACCTGGTTAAAGGACTATTCATGGCTAACAATCATGTAGATGAACCCCTCTCCTGCTGCTTAAATTAGATCCAAAATGACAGTCTTGTTCTGAACATTAAAAAAATATCTTTCAAAGCTCATTCTTTTGCGTGATTTTCCTATATTAGGCGGTGGTCGGGGTTCTCCAAGTGGTGGGTTTTGGGTTGGAGTAGTGGTTTGGCGGTCTGCTTGGATTGGTAAGCATGTGATGGGTACGGTGCTCGGGATGTTGATATCGTTATGGGGATTGTGATTGGTGTGCGAAGAGATCAGATTAGTGTATAAGATAACTGAGAATATCTATGGATAAGGGCGTATCTTGTGTATATTTCATCATCAAGTCAAATGAATCATAATGACCCATAATGACATCACCAAAGTCACCAAAACATAACCCTATCGTCAGCCTCGACTACTTAATCAGATGTACCAATAGATCAGATTAATATATAAGATAACCGAAAATACCCAAAGTTAACGCCCCCACCATATCCATCACCTCACCCAAATAAATCATAATCACCCATAATGACATCACAAAATCACAAAGAACCAAATTGAAACATCATAATTCAATCAATATAAAAAAACCCTTACCCAAACAACCGTCCCACAAAGCTAAAAACCCAAAACAAAGTCATACAACAGACAAAAAGACATCATCACAGTAAAATCCACCCAGGGTATAAATCCGAAATCAAGAGAAAAGAGAAAGTAAAAAAAGAGAAACCATCATCGCTCCATCCAGTGGAACCACGAAACTTAAACCAAAAAAACAGATCAAAAAAGAAAAGAAAAACAGTGACACAAGTGTAGAAACAAAGCCCAATAGGGGGATAATGCCGTCAAGGTAATCAGTAACAACAGATTAACTTAACAGGCAATGCTCATATACAGCTTACAAAGACATGGTAAGCCATTCCCACTCCTGTGGTCCCGACCCCACATTTGAGATCTGTCCGCCAGTGTTTTGTGCCGTGTTCGAAGCAGATGGGGAAACCATCCGCGACATGCCATATGGGTCCAAAGGTAACGTAGGTGATGGTGTCGCCACGCTACCCATACCCTGGGCAGAAGAGTGTGGTCTGTTACCAACCGAAGCAGTTGACCCGGGAGACTCCACAGCAGTTCCCGACATTGTAGCATCAGAAAGAGAGACCATAGCCGATAACACGGGCGCAGAAGGCACCGTGGTAAGATCTGACCCGGCACTCTTGCTCCCCCGGCGTTGACGTTTAGACGACATTGACATGGAGCGCGAGCTAGTCTTGTTGTTGTGCTTGGGAGTAATAGCCGAGTTGGAAGGCGAATCACCATCTTGAATGGCAGAGGAAGAACCACGAGCGTGGCTAGTGCTAGGTGGGGTACCGGCCTGCTGGGTAACGGCAGCAACAGCTGCCTGGGTAGCCGAAGCAGACAACGAAAGCGAAGAGTTCTTCCGAGAACCAGCATTCTTTCTACCACCGCGGCTAGTTCCAGCAGAAGGACCGCCAGAGCTACGGTTACGCTTCTTGATGACGTCAGTCTTCAAGGACAGGGGACGGACGACACCGTGCAGCTTTAAGAAAAGACCACAGGCGTTGCAAAGAGGTTGACCCTCGGGGTTGCGACGCCACAATGGTGTAGTCTGGGTGAAGCAGTTGGTACAGGTGGTTGGACCAGCGGATTCTCCGTTGCCAGAAACCCCGTTAACCAAGTTAGAAGAAGAGGCACTTCTCCCCGGTGGCGTAGGCGCGTTAATCTGGCCAAGTCCATTGTTGGCATCTGAAGTTGGTGGTGGGGTAGACGAAGCGGCAAAGGACGACCGGTGTCCAAGTTGAGCGGTGTTAGTAGAAGACGCGGGACGGTGCATCTTAGTCCGGCGAGCATCGCTGCTACGTGGCAGACTAGTCCCAGTGACATCCCACTCTGCCTTATCACCCATGTCACTGTTCATCGTGTTCTTCCGAACAGGACCTCCTGGGAAGCGGGCGGCGCGAGTTTGGAACTGGCCTGGAAGGGTAGGATCCCAGTTCATGGCGTTGTTAGCACCAGAGCCAGCAGTCCCATCATCCATCTGGCCGTTTTGACCCATATCACTACCGACCATTGCCCGATCGGCAAAGTTGGCTGAATCCTCTTCATCTGAGTCCTGAAGGGGGTTGAACATGCCATCAGTACCGTTTTTCGTCTGATCTTCATAGACCTGAGTGGGGTTAACAAAGGTCGAGGTGTTGGTGAAATGGTTGGTGTCGCCTAGTGGTACAGTGTTGAACATGGGGTTGTTGTTATACATGAACTGTTGCTGAAGAGTCGACGTCATGTTTTGAGGGTTGCTGCGGAAGGACTGAGAACGCTGATGTTGACGGGCGTTGTTCTCGACATTGAAGAAGAAGTTGTTGGTCTCGTCCATGTTGTGTGGGGTGTTGGACGAAGAAGGGAAAGCTGTGTTGGTATCGAAGAACTCAGCAGACGCCATGTTCCCAAAGTTGTTAAACCCGGGACCATGGGCAACCATAGGTGAGCCCGAAGGCGTAAAGAAACTTTGAGTAAATGGGCCGGCCGAGTGAATAACCTGTTCTTGATCCAGTCCCAAGCTCTCCAGGAACGAAGTGGCCCCCGATGGACCATGAGATTGGAACTGGCTGTTTTGCTGGTTCTGGTGGGGGTTTCCGTGTGGGTGGCCATGCTGGTTGTTCATGGCGGAAGCAGACAAAGGCCCGGACGCAGCAGCACCCGAGTGATCGAGAGAGAAGCTGTTTAGGTCCGAGTCACTCTCGTTGGTGGTGGGTAGGTTACTAATAGTAATGTGAGGTGAAAAGTCGGCAGGGCGTTTGCGGTTTATCTGAGATTAGGGCATGTCGTGTTAGTGACATAAACGGGCGAGTAAACAAAACGAAGCTAAAATAAAAGTGGTAGAAAGGCACGTGAGAGTTGGGTATCAAAGATAGTAAATCCACGGCAAGGAAAGGCGCATGGGCAATGAAGGAAGGTGTTTCCAGTGTAGGTTAACAGCAAAGACTTGAGGAAGATACACTGATAACAAGTCTGAAGGTACAGACAACAAGCCAGTGTTAAGTCCGGATTTTGTATGCAGACTCATACTACTTGACTCCTCCGGTAGTAAAGGCGGCAATACAACTGACCAGCCACTTTCAGAAGCTGTCCTGCACAACACCCTCGAGTCTCCATTGTCCCGCATGTTCAATACAGAAGCGTCGCAAGCCACGCTATATTGGACATCCGGCCATGGCCCGTCCAGCCCAGCAGCACAGGAGCACGGTGAAAATACAACATGCGGATCTAGTTATGGGACCTTGTATGGTCCGTCCGCTGGCAGGGCTTGGACGCGCAAGTCTAGGTGGAGTCGGAGCGGTGGAGAAAGAAGAGGCAAGGGCAAGAAACAAGAATCGAGTTATCTCCAGAGTCCTCTGGATGGAGCTGGCCGCATCCAACTGATTGTGATAGCCCGTATCAGACACAACTTTTTGCGGTGTAGAGATAGCAGGGTGCAGAAACATGCAGGGGCCACTCTGGGGAAAAAGGACAGTGATAAGGAAATCAGACAGCACGCCATACTATAGCTGTGCTTGATAGTCATTTGCGGGCGTGACGCATGTAGCTATCAGCGCAGGATATGGATATAAAAGGCAGCAATGTGCTGCTTCTGGTCCGGGCTACTCTTGTAGTCATTGGTCGTTTGTGTGTCGTCGTCCAAAGTCACAAACGAGTCTTTCCACGGGTATACCTGCATTCTGCACCGTGCAGCCGCTTGGCTGTTACATCTTATAAGTAGAGACATATGTCTCGAACACCACGGTGGAGATTTTCAGCCACACAGAACTACAGATACGCCCAAACACCACACTGCTATGCTATACTGCATTTCCAATATATCGGGTATCCCCTTTGTAGCGTTGCAGAAAAAATGCAAGTTGCAAGCGAGGAAAAGGATTGCATGAGGTAGGAGGAAAAAAAGGGAAGTGGAGTATTTGAAAGAGCCACAAGGAAACACTCGAGTTTCACAGGCCAAGGGAATGCGATGAGCTTCTCAGCATGTGAGTAGCAAGAGCGAACCGCGACACGATACAAGAACAAACGAAAAAAAAAGACAGAAAGAAACTTACCCGGCGATCGTCAATGCTAGTTTTGCGATGATGACGGTTGACATAGTCGAATTCACCCTTGGACCGTGTGTGGCCCCCAAACGGCAATGAAGCCGGAACAAACTGAGACATGTTCGGGACAGACTGCATGGCCAAATCTCCGGCGGCAGATGCCATAAAGAGACTGGCATCGGCAACCTGATTGTTAGGGGTACTAGAAGGGTCATCGGACTTTGCAGGAATTGGGATGGCGCCCGATGAAGCATTCTTGGATGGATCGCCGTTGGCCCCGTTCTGGGGTTTTGAGGTCTTGGAAGCGGCGGCGCCAGTCTCAGGTTTGAAAGGCAAATCATCAACCAAGTTTAGTGAGCTGTTGTTTTCAAGGTCGTAGATGAAGTCATCAATGTGCATCGAGTCGTGAGACATATCAGATGCTAATATGTCGGAAGTATCCATGATGTGGCCGTTTTTCCGCAACTGCGCGATGCCACTTGGAGGGTTCGCCAGGACAGAATGAGCCGACGACAATGAAGTCGAAGTCGCGGAGATGGTGCTCCCGGACATGGCAATATCGGAGCTGTTGAAGACAAGAAGGGGCCATGTTAGTACTTGTTCTTTTGGTTGTATGACGTGCTTTGGAGGCTCTTGGTGGTGACATGTCGACAATGGACGCACAGTTGACGATATGTGACGAGATGCCAATGCATGTCGTCCAGAGTGGAAACTATTTGTCAAGAAATGACAGGCCTGGCCTGCAAGAAGCCGCCCAGACCGTGAATAGGGCCAGAAAATTCGCCATCACGTCACAGGCCCCAGAAATGAGGGGAGACCAAGTTCGTGAGTGGGGAATGGTATTTAAAGAGGCCGATGGACTCTATGTCTGACATGACTTTTGTCATGTTGTGATGCGCAAAATATCAAGAGAGCCAACGGGCATTTTTTTTTCTCGTCTGCACGATGGTGCGCCTGACTTTTCACACGACATTCACCAACAAGAGCCGGGGGGTGGGAAAAAAAGGAAAGAACTTACCTCATGGCACTGCTACTGCGCTTGCTTTCCCTGGCCTGAATCTGCAGCCTCCGCATACCGTCATACATCATGCGCCAGCTCAGGTTCTCCATACGATGGCGATGCGGTAAAGCCTCTTTTGTGTCGGAGAAGAATTTCCACATCTCCATGGCCATGGTGTCTAGAGATGGCACTTCGGTGTGACTCGATGTTACTGGGGCCGAATCGGCGTTAAAGGTGGCTAGTGGGAAAGAAGTCGAATCGAAAAGCATTTGGAGGCGGTTCATACTATGATGGCGATCGAGGTGTGATTGTTGAAGGTCTGTCTTATATGGGGCGGTGGACTTGTTGTGTTCAGCACTTGGTCTCTTGGGGGCTTCCATGTTTTGATGTTGCGCTTCAAAAGTGGCCGAAGGAGAGTCAAACGGCATGTCGTCAAAGCCATATGAGAAAGAACCCGGTGTATGCGCGGAGCGCCCGGGGGCTGGAAACATATCCATGGGATCGGACATTGGGGTATGTTTGATGCCGTGTATAGAAGTTGTCATTTGCGGAGTTGATGTGCGATTTTACGAAAAGTATAATTGGAGGTAAGAGTAACGTATGAACAAGTCGCAGTAATGACGGAGAGAAGAGGGAAAAACGTATAATGGACAAACGATCAAGAGTCGAAAACGTATGTCAGGTGAGAAAAGTGAGCGGCTTTGCGCTCGTGAGGTAAAATCTCGCTGGATGGAATCGCCAAAGTTCAACAAATGGGATCCTTATCTCGTAAATTTGTGTGTGTCGCAATAAAAGAGCCGGTGTCGGTGAACAGCACCAATCACAGTAAATTGGGGCGACTTGTCGAGCAACGAAGAACG
This sequence comes from Huntiella abstrusa, assembly GCA_025685495.1. Classification (NCBI taxonomy): domain Eukaryota; kingdom Fungi; phylum Ascomycota; class Sordariomycetes; order Microascales; family Ceratocystidaceae; genus Huntiella; species Huntiella abstrusa. Next base: position 111,166 of record JAJNMT010000269.1, on the reverse strand, counting down.
GAGGGAAGGTGCGGGCGACAAGAATGGTGTACGACCGTGAATAAAGCGCAGTAATTGCAGAAAAAAAAAACACAGCGACTAGGTGATAAATCGGACAAAGGGATAGTTGACGGTAAGTGAATTGGTAAGAGCGTTGTGTCAAAAAAGGCCGAGGAAAGGAAGTTGCAGAAGAATAATTTTGAGAAAGAAGAAAAAAAAGAAGATTAAAAGACTGCCTTTGAAAAGCGCGGAAGAAGTGAATAAACGGTGTAGAGAAGGAGGCAAAATGGAGAGCGGCGGGGTTGGTTTTAGTTCGCGGCGACGGATGGTGGAAGTAGTGGTGGTGGCGGAGACGAAGCGAATAAGAGTGTGAGTCGAAATTGGCGGTCGAGGGAATGGAAGCAAATGAAGCCCAGTGCGGTTTTTTGAACTGGGGTGGGGAAGGTGATGAATAAATATACTAAGTAATGACAAAGACTTGGGCCGACGAAAATGGGGAAACAATTAATGAAGCAGGAACGGCTGGTGGGAGCGTGGCAAGAGTAGTGTCTTGGAATGTCAAGATGGTAAGAACGAGAAAAAGAACTAAGTGGAAAACGTCATTCAAAAAGGGAAGTAATGAGGTCTTAATGGCGAGAAACGGGTAGATGGAAGAGTCAAGGTCTCTTAAGAAGCTAGAAAAGCACAGGCAAAACAGAAAGTAGAAAAAAATTGATGGACGGGGCAAAAGCAGAGCCAGGCTGAGAACGGACAATGGTCAAGCTTGTAGTTTAAGACAGCAGGAAAGAGTATCCGATTACGTATGTATGTACATATGTAGATTTGAGGAGAACAAGAAGCAAGTTCAATGTGCTAAGCAAAGGAACTATAAGCGGACTACTTGGCTATTTTACAAGTTTACAAGAAAGCGCGAAATGGCAGATTGGGAAGGGGGTTAGAAATGATAGAAGAAGGACGCAAAGAAGACCAGACCAACGAGGGAAGGAATCCGCTGGCAAGTTTTAGTAAGGAAAGTAAAGCGAAAGCAAGTAAGCAGACCAGACCAGAAGACCAACAGGGAAAGCGAAGCGCACATGCTTGGTACATACAACAAAAAACTATGACTGAACTGGCTTTTACTTTTACATGCATCCCGGGTTGGTTTGGCAGGAGCGCCGGTGGGTAGGATGCGGTAACCAGGATGTCGGGGGTAGCTACTGTGGTGATTCTCAGGGAAACATGCATTTAGACGACAGACAGGTTTACGGACAGACAGAGGGACAGAGGGTACGAGGAAAAGGAAAAAAGCTTGAGCGATGAAGGGCGTTGGTGGAAGGAAGGAAGGTGGGTATGTATGTACATACATACATATGTAGCTACATACATAGGCGTACATACGTGTGAACATGCATTGCACACTGGTGGTTCAAGTAAGGTGTGCAGGGCAGGATGAGCAAGAACGAGGCTCCCATATGGTTGGCGGTTTATACATACATCCACACTACCAATTTGCCGGACTGAACTGCACGAGGCGGATGGGTTACTAGTGCGGTTAAAGCTAGGGTGACTGGACAAGCTGGAGTGGGCGGGTCAAAGCATGCGTCACAGGTAGACATGGAGTGAACAGGACGAATGAATAGATGGGGCATTGAGGCGATACAGGACGAGGCACGCAAGCTTACGGGTAGTGACATTTCGGAGAGGACGTTGGATTACATGTGTTTAAGTACCATATATACATAAAGGAAGCAGGCTACGTTGACTAAGGAAGTCGGCTATGGAAGTGACTCTACAAAAACAGGATCTACATGGGGAGAAGTTACACAGGTTCAGAGTCACGACATTGGTGTGTCAAAAGCAAGTCCGGACAGCCGGGAGTCAACACGTATTTGTACATAGGTAAAAGGACGGACAAGATATGTCTGTGTAGTCGGTCATTCCACCGAGCATGATCATACGTACAAAACAAACGATATAGCATGGCATAGCAAGGCCAGGCCACGGACGGACAACAACCCAGAAGGGGAACACTCCAATAACGGACAAGAAAAATAGCCCGATTATAGAGAGTTTTAAAGGTGGTTCGAGGGATTGCACCAGCATTCAAGGTTCAAAAGAAGTCCATTGATTGGTCGAAAGCCAACCAAAAGTCAATAGCTGATGACAAAAAAAGCGAGAGAAAAAAAAAGATGAGCCCCGGCCACATGTACAGACATACGGATCGGATGGGACGCAAGGAAACGCACGCACACCGTAGCAGTCGCAATTGAAGTCGCAGTCGCAATGGTCGGCTCTGGGAAAAAATAGGAAGAGAAAATTGTCCCTTGAGTGGGAAGGAAGACTGGCAGGCACAAAAGGTATTGTGACAACTGAGGCTTTTTTTGATAGCTTTGTTTTTTGGAGTGGATGTTTTGAGGGCGGGGTGACTTTCCTGAATTGAAGAGGACATACATAAGTAGTTTAGTTCTCTTTTTGGTTAGAGTCGCGAGGAAAGATTTAAGAGTTAGTGAGACGGGACTAGTGAGATTGAGTTTCCTTTAGGAATGATGAGTTAAAGAAGAAGGTATACCTCCGAGTTGAAGACGGGATATTAGTGTAAGAAACATCTCGGCCGGTTCATCTCGGCGTCCTTTTGACTGTCCAACCTGACCAACTCCCATGGAAGCCCCGCCACGAGATCCAAACGAAAAAAGGACTTCTTCCCGGATAAAACCCACAACTACAACGACACCAAGTTAAACCCATAAGCAAGTGAAATAGAACTCGCCCCCGGTCAACCCGCAGGCAAAAAGAATATGCGGTAATAAAGCTGCATACGGGGGATTCCAATACTGGGTCCCTCACCCAGCCCGGTCCAGCCAGAATAAAATGGTCGCGTTGACCGGATCCCCATCCTTCTATTAGCAAAAAAAAAGAATAGAAGAATCCACGTCTCTGGAAAGGAAGGAAGAAGGAGAATAACAAGTAGGAAAATGGCCACTGGTTCTTCGCGCCGTTTGGAGCTCGCCCGGTCAGATGGATTCTGGACTATACTGGAAAGCGTGGCATTATGATGGATCGTCGCGGACAATGGAAGGAGGAGTAGGAAGCAGGTCGGTGGTTTCATATATAAAGGGGTCTTTTTGGAGTCAGGACGTAGATACATATGTTACAGACCAGACTAGATCAGACACAGATACGATATAAACAAAGTGTGGTTTCTTTAACCCGTTCGTTTGATGGTTGGTCGTGTGTTCGTCTGTTCCTGGTCTTGCCATTAACTTGACGTTTCTTGTACGTAAGATCCCGCATTTTAAGCTCGTAGTGTGCGGGGAATGCATGTTACTGGTTTGACTTGGTTGGTCAAGGCCTTGACCTATGGTTTTATATAAGCACATGTGTAAATAGTTTGTATGTATAAGCACATGACTACAATGGAACCCGGTATAATCAGGGCTGAGTGTCTTGGCTTTAGTTTAAAGAGGAACTGACTTTAGGAAGTCGCCGATGCACGAATAGAAGAATGTCTGTATGTACATACGTCAAGAAACTTGGCACAGAAACGACATCAAAAGCTAGGGCATCGTTTTGAACCGGGGAAAGAACAAGCACAGCACACAGACAAAAGTTTGCTTTGAATTGATGCAGACTAACAAACGAAGAGCGGTTTTTAGGATATTCCTAGTTCATATGAAGCGGTGGGTGAGTTTTTTTTTTTTTCATTTCTGGTTATAGGTGGGGTCTTTTAAAGGTTCTGTTGCTCTACATATGCACGAACTACTATGTGTACTCTTGTATGTACATACATATCAACGGTTCTCGGCAAGCTAATGCAAAGAAAACACCTTCAAGTATCTTACCAATAACGAGGCTATGCATATATAAAATCCATTATAACAATACAACCACAAACTCCCTCTAAGCCCGTCAAAGCCTACCTTTCAAAAACCCCATGACGACACCACCAACCAATCAAGAACTCTCCGAATCCCCATACCTACAGTAATATCCGTTTCCACGACAATCCAAACACACCTCACGATATCCTACACCAAGCAGCAAGCGAGCTCGTGACAAAACCCAAACTAAAACTAAAAAACCACAGTCAAGGCCGACAGAGCCGCAATGAACCCTGCTAGTGGCAAGTTAACTAGAGATGGTGCCCACGGACAAAAAGGCAGGGTGATCGGTTCGGTGAATAGACCAATGGAGACATGTCATGTGAAATATCGCTCGTGGACGGGGAAGAAAGTAACAAGTAGGCAGGCAAAGCAAGACAAGGCAAAAGAGCTTGTAAGTTTTCACGGTCTCGGGCCGATTGTGCATACATAGGTTGTGGGTTCTTGGTGCAATGGGAAGTGGATAGCCAAGTCAACCATGTTCACCCATTCACGACGCCGCCGGAATTGTCTGTGGGTTCTAGTTTATTGATGACTGGTTATCCACATTCCTACCAGGCTATTCCCAGCTTTCATCGGCGGACTATTCCTCGCTGGTTGCGTTGCTTTCCTCAAGTGTTGGTTATTCAGTCACTCAGTCGGTCGGTCGGTCGGTCGGTTGGTCTTCTGGCTGCCGGTCAATACATGCTTGCTTGCTACCTTTCAATACTTGGCCAAGGTCACCCATGTCGGAAACTGCCAGGGCTCCCCGTTAGCCCGCGGGGAAACAAGATGACGAATGCAAAGTAACCGATGAACGGGGGTCTCCGTAGAGTACGTGTGTATAGTTTTCAATGATTCAGCCTAGCATAGACACATTTTGCTACAAATATATCAAACTAACAATGTAACCCCCCCTCACTGCGTTACAGCTATGACAGAATTCCGTTGACAATATAAACTCTGGATATGTCATGTCTTTTACACAGAGTATGGAAAGTCTTGTGGGGGCAACATTTAATAACACCTCGGAAGTTATATGGCCGATTTGTATTGTACATATGTATGCAACTAAAACCCAACCACCGGATATCCACAACGGAAGTTTGCGCGCGGACAGGAACGGAAAAGTCTGGAATACCTCGGAGTAGCGGAATATAAAAAACCACCAACCCACAAATTGGTCATCCAATACCCCAATCTATAATTGGCCAGTCCATCAAACCCAGTCCGCCATACAAACCAGCCCACCTCAGAGCCTCCCTTCTTCTCTACATTCAGCCGCAACTGCAAGAACCTCCCACCTCCCATCATAAATCAATCACTCACGAAACCACCCCACGGTCACACAAAACCACCAAAAAAGAAGCAACGTGAAAAAAAACCGCCCCCCTCCCTTCCCTTCGGGCCTCATTCAATGATGCGTAACTTCCCACTGTAACCCTCCATGCAATCGTACGAGATGGGCCAGTTGCCCTTCTAGATCACATTCCCCTCCCTTAGGATTGGCCGGCTGAAAGGGTGCCGAAGGAGTAATGGTGGTGTTGGTGCGTATTCTTCTATATTGGTTATGGTATGCATATGTAGAAGGCATCCTACGCTCCTTGAGACCCGGGATTTTGAAAGGACAAAGAGGGGATTTTACGACATGTGATTGGTAGGTGAGGTGCGACACGAGGGAAGTCGTGATTCAAGATTCATCGCAATGAAGATATGTAACTACCTACCCACCATTCCAATCCAAAAAAACTCCATCTCACGTGTCCACATTCCATTCCAGACAAACCTTCTCTAAAAAACCCTACCACAAACCCACATCTGACGTATGTTTTTCCCCTCCTGTCAAACCCGATCCGATGACAAACCCGACTATTCCCTAGCCTGTCAATCCACTCCACAACCTCGTGGTCCTTGCCTCACGATAAATCGCTCTAGTGCCATTTCCGCGAATGTCGGTGACCAGGGGGAGGAGAGGGGAGGAAAGAGAAGGAGAGTCGAAGTTGGACATGGAAGGAGGAGATCAAGCTAGTCTACATATGTAAGATGCCGATGTGTTAGTTAGCTGCGTTTGTAGTTGGTTAGTTAGTCCGTTGCTATGAGTTTAAAGGGATGGATGCATGGATACTCTTGTCTGTACTGCGAATACATATGTATGTATGCCACGCAGTTCATGCACTCCACATCCAACGACACAGTACCTGATCTCCATCATGTTAGGAATCCACGGCTCCGAGAGTTAGATATACCAAGGAACTCGGACATACTCAACAATATACAACGTAAACTCCATAACCCCCACTCTCCCCTCTTTAATGTCCGACCCCCGAGCCTCCCCTCATCACGCCGTCACACCGTCACACCGAACCACTTCAAAGCCCGTGACACCTCTCTTCATTTAGCCTAGGCCAAACTGCCATCTGCATCCCACGACCGGGATTATTTCGAGCCACGGGAGAGATCGGGACGTATGTATGTATGGAGGTCTTGAGAACATGTCTCTCTTTAATTCGTAGCTTCTCACGTCATAGCCTCCCTCGCATCGTTTGTATCGCTAGGCTTTCTTTCCCCTCTTCTCTGGCCGGCTTGATACAACCCAAAGTACCAATGAACCCCACCATCCGGCCCTTCTACCGTGCCCCGCTCCAGATGCCATACCATATCATACATATCTCAAGCCCGGTCTGTCCATCCCACGTAACCCCAATAATCATACAATGTACCTGCCACTCCCATATTTAGATTCACTCTCCACCTCCAACACCACCGTACCATCACGACCACGAACCCATCAAGTGTAACAAATCAACCCCTCCACATCCATAAACATCCCGGGATTTACCGGGCCCTGATATCTACCGATATTCACCCGTGGGGGTCACCTCACGATGTCAGGATGACAAGTCCAATGTAATTCCGTAAGAAGACGAGGAAGGGATGAGGCTGGTTGATGTCGTACAGGTTAAAGGGTTGCGATGGGGTTGTAGTGATGGGGTAATTACGGGTCGGCATTTGTGCGGGGTTGTGTGACGTCGTTATGTGTCTTTGAAGTTGGTGTGACGATGATACGTTGACGAGCGGGAATCGTATCGTAGAAACTAGGGAATTATAGACGTTATTGTAGAGATGGTGTAGTTGTTTAACTAGAAAGTTGTTAGGTGAGAACGAAATGTCTTACCATGAGGTCCTTCACACCCTCGGACATGTCACTGCCCAGTTCCGGTAGATGTCCGAGATAAGGACGGCTGTCGTGAGATGACGAGAACATGAGATGGTGGGATATGGATAAGGATAGGATGTCAGATGTGTATATCGAGGTACACAAGGAAGCTCTGGGCCTATAATCGATTTCCCATGGTACTAGGAAAGAGTGACATCATCCGCTCTTCCATCCTCCGGATCGTGATCAATCATGTCGACCTACCATGTCGATCAACATGAACCCCATCTCGGCGATCCCAAACGTCTTTCTTCTCCATAAACCCCAACGGTCGTATCGATATTTCGTCCTGTTTAAGTTGACGTAAAAGAATACAACAACACAACTCCGATGCCCCAAACCCACAACTTCCAAAATCTTGTACCACCAAGTCCATCTCACCCCATAACCCAACCAACCCAAAAATAAAAACAAAAAAACAAGATACCAATCACCTCCAAATCAATCCGTTCATCTCCAGGAACCCAGCCCTATTTATCATCTTCCCTCTTTCCAACCCCGTCTCTTATCTCCCGTTACCGCCCATGCGAACCCCGCCGATAACAACGAAAAAAAACCACCGCTTATCACCATCCATACAAAGTCCCGAGTACCATCCCACCTACCCAATACGAACTGAAACCCGAAAATCACCAACACCCGACGCCATGAACTCGCTGATGCGTAGTCTAGATATATTCACCGTTATCTATCCGTGAAGAATGTGGAACTTCCCTATTGACATGTCGGATATCAATATATAAGGCTACCGTATGTATATCAGACCATACCCCATCTTATCAGGGACCGGCCCGTTCCTATCTCAGATATCCCCAAATACATTACATACCTACTTACCCATCATATCCTCCAAAACCTCAACTCCGCACCGCATCAACACCGTCAAACCGGATATCCACCTCCCGGTCTCTCCACCTGCCCGCCCGCCCGCCAGCTTACCCGACAAAACAACCTTCACCACCACAACCACAAATAGAAACTCATCAAAAACCTAAACCACCGCCATCATCAACCAAAAAAATCAATCACCACCATCAAAAATGGAGACACGGGGAATCGAACCCCGGACCTGATCCAAGTACCTCGGAAGATGCTAAGGATCCGTCATACCACTAGACCATGTCCCCTTTCATATCGTGACACCACCATACAACCACTGATATTCCGGTTTCCGATTCGCCGAAAGAAAAAATCAATCTCTAAAGTTAATCATAGTTAGTCAATCATACACGTCACAACATCACGCACACCACATCATAAACACTCAGCAAAAAGCATAAAACACAACACGCATACAAAAGAAAAGAAACAAACAAACAAAAAACAAATGACACTCGTCGAATCATCAAACTCGTATTATCACCACCAACTACACCGTTTTCTAGATCCTCATCACATACTATCCGTGACACCGCGTATCCGTCTCAAGAAACGCTGCCTGTTCCAGGGGATCAAGAGACGGACCGCACGTCACAAGAATTATGACAATATACTAAAAAGAATTCAGGCACAAACTCCAGCCGGATGACATGAAAACCCAAGAACCGCAGAACAAAAAAAAAAACAAGAAAAAAAAACAAAAAAAATGGACAAAAGGACGGGATCTAAGTGACAAACGATGTAGCCAGCTCGGAAAACTAGATTGGGTTGACACCCTGGCACCGTCGGTACACATATCGGTACCACTCTGACAGGCCTCTGTATAGTAGTGTACACTGAATGGTTCTTTGCACATTCAGACTCCACCTCATCATATCACTAATCTTAAGCAACAGACGCAATAGGACGGCCCTCCAATCTTGACCGTTTATTCCAGCCCGAGCCAGAATACATATACATTTGGCGCCCAATTTCCCTCTGGGGACCCCGCAGCGTCTCCTCGGATGGTTCGGACTCGACACACGAACGAGGACGCTTGGTTCCCGACTGGTAGAAGGAAGTCGCCGATGTATAATCAAACTGGGCAGGAGAACTGGTCAACATGCCAAATGATCTCTTGGGGGAAACTTCTTCTTTGGAAATACCCGGAACTGTGTACACCTGGGAAAGAGGCAGAACAGTCGAGGCAACAGAGCTCGGCGAAGACCGCGAGTCATCCGATACCATAGACTGAGGCGTAGAGCCATTGCTCAACAGCGATGGCTTTCTAGGCATAACGCTGTAGGGCGAATGGGTGTAGGGGCATCTGTCAAGCACGCGACCGGCAGTAGGGAATGACATGTTGTCCTGCATAGTGGACAAAGCATTCTGTCCTGAAAGTGGCAACTCAGAAAGACTGCCAGACAGGGAAACCATACTAGGAACCATAGCATCAGCGGCTCTTCTCAACATCGGCTGTGTCAAGTGGCGCTTAAGAGCAGGAACGGAAGCCGTGGCAGTGGGAATGGGAAGTACCGGTGATCTGGCAGATCTGTACATGGGAGTAGATGGCGATACACAAGGTGGGGGGATAGGCTCCTCGTATTTCATTGTCATGGGATCCAAGGACTGAATTCTTTGCTTCCAGATCTGTACTTGGCCCATAACATGACCGTTCATCAAGAAGTGAGCAGTAGAGGCAGACGGGGGAGGAGGGAACTTATGGCCAAAAGTAGTCCATTCGTTGAACCGAGTTTCGGGAATGTGCAACTGCCAGTTAATCGCCTTCAGGAAGCAAATCTCATTGTTGTTGATTTCCGAAATGGGAAGACCAGACATCTTACTCCAAGCCTTGGCGGAATAGTTCCGGTCCTGCAGGTACTTGGACGCCAGAATGAGCGCAACCAGGAACATGCGACGGCCACAGCGGAGGGCGCCATTTGAAGAGGTAACTTCATCATCGGATTTGGGAACGTGGGCCTTGATCAACAGCAAGTAGAACATGGCAACCTGAAGAGTTGAGTAAGAAGTACGCGAACGGCGCAGAGTCTCCTCAATAAAGGTACGAAGCGGCAACGGAGGCTTTGATGAGTGCTGGCAAGGGGTGACGGCAGACTTGGGCCAAACGGTTTCCACAATCAGGGTCGCGGATTCTGGGGTTATGTGTGAGCTATACTGTGCTGCTCGGTACCAATCTGACATGCATAAGCACGTCAGATATGGCGGCTAAATGTGAGAAAACTTACCAACAAGGCTATCGACAAAAAGCGCCTTGTCCGGCTGGCGAGCGGGAGTCGGAACTGTCTTGGAGCGCTGAATCATAGCAATAGGGCGGTTGCTGGCGGCATAGCAGAAGGAACTTCCGGAAGCTTGGATCATAGGCGGCGGATGAAGATACTTGGGAGCATCTTCAAAATCGTGAGTGGTGGAGAAAGAAGAGTGTGTCGAAGGTGCGGTTGAGGCATCAGAAAAGGTGGATGAGCAACGGCTGCTGGCGCTCGAAAGGCCACTGGGCGAGACTACAGAGTATTGGGAAGCCATGTTGTGCGAGTTTTTAAGACGTAATAGGACCGGAGAAAGGGACGAAGAAGCTTCAGTTCCCTCCAGTCGCTGTCAAAAGCAAAAATTCAGAATAAACAAATAACCGTAGTGTATGATATATCAGAAAAGACCGAATTGGGGCTTTTCTTCTAATAGTGATACGAGGAAATGTTGATACCGAGTACGAGATGCAAGACAGAGACCGGAGGAATAACGTATGTTCTCGAAAATACCATTGCGTTTAGGAAGAGCAATGAGAAAGTCGAGTGTGTTGAGAAGGGTCGGGGCCGTTCTCTATAGGTTGTCGAGTGTTGTAGAAACTAGGACAAACTTGATAATATGTCCAGAGATTTCTACAGGCTGGCCACTTTTTCACAGGCCAAAAGAAATGTGATGTGTAAAATTGAATATGCGAAGTAGGTAACCACCGACTGTACAAGGCTTCTTGACAGACGAATAGAACTGTAAAACAAAAGGTGTCTAATCAAAGAATATATCTCTTCGACTGACTAGGTGGGGTAACCCGTAAACTCTGTGACTAAAAAGCAAGACTATAGATAGATGTAGAGTGGTCGTGGAGGCGTGGCTTCCAAGACAGAAGAGAAAGTGAAGACAGGAAATAGCTGTTTAAAAGCAAAGCATGGCCGAGATTGTAAAAGTAAAAGTCGCTAAGATAGAAAAACAAGAAACCGAAAAAGGAAACGCTGGAAGCAGAATTGCAATGGATTGGATGAATGAATGCTGAGAAACCGAGGGAAGAATATATCGAAAGAATCCGGAGGGTATCAAAGAAGAGTAATGTCGACGAAAAGTTGACTGAACCGAGAGGTTGTGAAAATAGAAAACAGAAAGAAGACGCTGATAAAATTCGATAGTAAAGGGCGAATATACAAGGAAGGACAGACAATAAAAGTAAAAGAGTATACGTAACAAGAGACAACGAAGAGAAGAAATAGAAGAAAGAGGGCTATTGGTCAGAGGAGTTGAGTCCTTGAAAGGGAAAGTGTGTATAAGAGAGGGAGGAAAGAGCGATGAGGCTGAGGAGAAGGCAGTGTGGGTGGGAATTTCTGGTGTATGAGAGTTTGGACGAGCCACGGAGATCACGATCGGTTAAGATGTGAACAGGCTCAGTGAGACAAACAAGAAGGTCGATCGGGAAGTAAGAGACGTAGTGGTGGAGTGGAGATGGTAGTGTATCGGATTTGAGAGCAATCTAAGTTGTATGTATGTTGTAAGTGCCAAAGAAAGAACAGGCGATCGTCAAGGAAAAGTAAAGAAAAAAGAGGGTAGGTTCGCCTGGGTTTAAAATGAAAAGCCAAAGATGATGGAAAAACAGTGTGTCTAACTGGGGTGACCAATCAACAACACCACTACGAAATATAACTAAGCCCAGCGGAAACAGCGTTTTTTTTTCATGTCAGTGTACTGAATGAGTATAATCACAGGGGTCACAGGATGACAAGGAAATCCGTTTAGGGGTGTCACGTCTGGCAGACCATCAGAATACAGGGCGTGTATATAATTAGATTAATGCACCTTTTATAACGCCACGCCCATTATTAGTGGTAGTGAAGGACAGAAAGAGTATGGTGACAGGGAAGCTCTCCCTCGGTCTACCATACTCAAGGGCCTAAAGTGAACCATGGCCAGTAAATCCGACGAAAGAATGACTCTTCCTAAGCAACGTTTTTCGCACTTACCAGTCATCAAATGGCGTGCGTGAAAGGCATCTTACAGTATTCAGTAGCACACCATTTCCCAAAGTAGTTCGGCGAAAGAAGCCAAGGGCAGCTATCTCTAATTCTCAGGCTTGATGACTATAAACGTGAAGAAAAGGAAAAGGTCTCCGCAAAAGCCTAGGTAGAGATCGCCACGATGCGAAATCGGGCCTCGTCATGACACAAGCAAGGCAACCTGGTGGCAAGGCTTGTTACCTTAACAAGCAAGTGTCCAGCGGCGATGGCGGCGACATTGACTAAGCGAGGAATGAGTCTTTGAGGCTGGTGATTCACGATATACACTTTGATTCATGTGTTTTTTGAGGAAACCAGAAAGATGGGGGGGGCCTGAATCTTTCGTCATCTGAGCAAGGTGTAAACTGGCTGCCAGAAATGGTAATGTACATGCGTATGGATGTAATGATGAATTAGAGGGGAGCCGCAGCCGACCTTGATGACCTACAACATACTACGGCCAATCAACTACCAATGATGTTTGCGAAGGCTGCGATGGCTGCGGAAGTAGGCGGTGCAGGAAGAATGTTGTAGACCTAACCTGGGCGTTCCCGATGATGATACCAGTTCAGGATTCATCTATCAGCTCTGGTTGTATTCCAATAGAAGCCATATCTTTACAGAAAGGTAGATTTCCTAGTTGACTTCTACAATCTCAAATACATCTTGTACATATGTATGTATGTACATACATTCATACATTGTACACATTCAAACTTCAAATAACCCAAAATGACAATGACGAGACTACAAAATACAATCACACCCCTCAATGGTTCGGACCCGAGCGTCCTCTCATCATGGCGTTTGCGCGGAATGTATAGAAATTGGTCCAGACAAAATCAAACATGTGCACTCAACAACTGTGACTGTACCGAAACGCCCTGTCCTGCCTTTGCCCAGTTATCTCAGCGGTCCTTGCTTTTTTTCCCGACGTATGTACATACATACATTCTACTACTACCTACGCAGTTTATATCCCAAGAAAACAACATATCCGGGGTCTACGAGGCCCCCTCTAAGCAAAGCCACGACTGTCTCAGACAAACGGCCAACATCATTACGTTGACGAAACAGTATGTTGTATACGCAACATACAGACATCAGACGGAACGGAAATGGTGGGTGGGTGAATTTGTTACTTTGGAGTTTCAACCAAGGGGTTGAATTTAATTTGTGACGCGTTTACCTTCAGTTGGTCGGTCATGTTATTTTTTCTACCCACTGCCGAGAGTAAATTGAGAAATGAACAAAGGCCTTGAGAAATGAGGATACTTCGTGAAGATCGCTACAGGTAGGGCAATTGGTCACATTGACTAACATGCAGCTGTCGGCAGATGGCAACCTAGTAAAATGATGTTGCCATCACTACGTAGGCAGATCTCTAAGAAATTATCCAAGCATCATACAAAATGAGTCTAGAATTCAAAGCCGTGATCCGTGCATGTATCATGCTATCCAAATCAGTACCACCGAAACCCAAAAATTCACGGCCGTTCACGTGTCATATTGATGAATGCCTACGGTAAATTTGCATCGTCATTATCCAGCTTTCTTTGAAGAAGGTGGTCTGCGTCGCCACTTCCGCCTAGTGGTTACACCATTTTCAGCGCGTTAGGAAACACTAAAAGACCAGTCACAGCCTCACATGACCTTTCCGGCCCTCCGCCCTCCGCTAAAGCCGTTGAATGGGCCCCAAAAGCCGCTGAAATATATAGGCGGCCAATCCGTCGGGTTGACCCACGCAGGCCCTCAAACTTGGCGCGACTGTGGCCGCTTTTAGTGGGCGAGGCTATAGTTTTGGCCTGGGGAAGAGGGCTCCTGTGCTGGTGTTGAACTTGTTATAGCGTAGTGGCCTCCGACTTTACTGCTAAGGCTATGTAGGGGAAAAAAGTTTACACGGTGTTGGTGCCGCCCCTGGTGTGCGGAGGCAACTAATGGATATACTGGCATGGACCTGGTTTAAAAATGATCCCTCATGACGATGGTACGAGAGACAATTGGTTAGTTTGTTCTTAGGTCGTGTGAATAGCTGGTTTTGTGGGGTACAGTTTCCAAGTAGACATATCTAATGAATGACTCTTACCGAGTGAGATGCGGCATTTGGCTCTAGAATGGCGGAAGGCGGGATTCATCGATCACGATAAGACGGACTTGTGCATTTTCAAGAGGAAGTTTTGTTATCAAGCTGGGCGGTAACGGTTAACCAAACACCGCTGAGTCCTCCCTCTACTATCAAAGGTCTCGTAGTAATTAATCAAGTAGGCAATATGCCAATAACAGGCGTTTATCAGCCAATCTGACTTGAAAGTGGGGGAGGAAATAATTACCTCTAAATGCAAGGCGGATAAACAATCATGGCGCAAACGTCAATGTCTATCTCTGACTCCCATGGTATCTCAAACGAGGGCGAAGTCGGAAGCACTTACTCATTCACTCGCCTTGTCTTGTCTTGTCATCTCCATGGCTCGCGATTATCCAAGACAAGGCTGTCGGTGGCCGGCATGTCACGGCACGGGAAACCAAAGGGTTATGTATGGGGCTGATACAAGTTCTCCATCACCCACACATATTCCAAGCGACGGTTTTCCCTAATAGGAAGGTTGAATTGAAAACCTGTGGGTACACGAGAATAGAAGAGGGCCCTATACCGTGATGCATCAGGCTTTTTTCTGAGGGGAAAGTATGTACGTATAGAGCCACGTTCTCTGTGTAATACCGTAGAATTCAATACGATGTTGGGGAATATTTGGCGGCGTCAACGGTGAATCGAGCCTTGAAACGCGTGGAATGTCAAATATACGAAGTGACGATGTGAAGCTGGTAAATACAGGCTACCTGCTTAACTGTATCCAACCTAACGTAATGCCTTGTGACAAAAGCTGGGTCGTGCTTTCTTTATTCGGAGTTTCCAGTCTAGACCGGTGCTGAATTCTGATTTTGACAACCAGCGATCGGTTCAGTGTTGTTGCGTAACCAAGCAAGACGAAAAAAAAACGTGCACGGTGATATTGGTCATCCTTAGGGTTACGAAACAGATGGAATGATGGTGTGTAAGCAGATATTTTGTGGCGTTTAGGAATGTGCACGTTTTGCTGGCGATGGAATGGTTACGGAGGACAGATCTAAGTGGAAGACGAAATGTTTCCGGAGCGGGTTTGTATGTACATATGTACATACAAGCTGGTGAATACGCCACTAACACGGGATGCATGTAGGAAACGAGAAATAAATTAGAGCCCGACTCCGCAAATACATGGACAATAACCCCATTTTCGTATCGCATCACAAGCGAGGACTTTTCCCCGCCGCTATACAGTGCAGGCTCCTCCAATCCGCCATGTCCATCTCCATCTGACCCGCCCGGCAAAAAAGGAACCCCTCTTTTCCTCTTTATCCCAATGCAGCAGCACGCAGCACGAGAGAGGTTTCGTCCGACGGGTTTATTCGCCCGAGAGGTCGGGTGAGGGTTAAGTATGTTGACATGTGGTCTGTAAACAAAACCAGCGAATGTAACCTTTTTATGGAAAAAACTCGCCCTCCCCCGAGAGAAATGTTACATCGCTCATTCCGTAGACAAAGAATCAAAAGAAAAGAAAGCCCAAAGTATAAAGCTTCTAGAGAATCAGTCATGCCCCGTGGGTAAATCGGTCATTATCCGGAAGGATTGGATACAGCATGACATTGGTGAGGGGTAATGTATAGTAGCACATGCACCTTGGTTTCTGGTGTGACATTTGTATTAGAATGAACATGCCGGAATAGGTATCTAGGCCGCATTAGTGGGCCTATATTCTTGTGTGTATGGTGTATATGAATTCCATGGAAAGCGGAGAGGTCCGGAATGAACAGAGCGGGAGATTCTGACAAGGTAGACTTCCATGTGTGACACTCCGCTGAAGACATCCACGGTGCTCTATACAATGTGCATTAGTTACACTGCAGCGGACCCTCAAAAGCAGTCATAGCCCAAAGTTGTTTCTCACCGGAGCCGAAGAACAAGGAGGGGGGAATCAATCTATTCTGTATGGTATTTCTAGATAGGGAGGAGGGGAAACAGTAAGGGAATCACCTAACCGGAGAACACTGAGGCTAAACAACCAGGGTTTCTTTTTCTAGGTTTCGGGTGTCCCGTGATGGAGGGATGGGCGTGATAACATGATGTGTCAGCCACCGCGAAGGCGATACGAGCGGGGGCAAATGGCGAGGTACATTGCCAGATACATGAATGGACACCGGAGATGGAGGTAAAGGGATAAGGAAAGAACTTGGTGGTCATTCAGCTGGGAATTTTGGTGATCATTGTCCATGTCCCAAAGAAGTGTTGGAACTGAAGTATTTCCGCCTGTGATATCAAAGTGTCGAGCGGGGTCGCTTTGATGGCCCTCAGTTTGCTATGTATAGAAAATAACTGGGCGGTGACAAGGCATATTAGCTTCATAATCTTACCTTTTCTCAAACCTGTCAAAATTTCAACATCACATAGCGGGGTCTATGATACACGATAACCTTCATAGTTGTAGCGTGCACTCTGGAAAATCATACGTAGATGGTTAACAAATCGGGCACCTACAACGAGGTGTGATTGACCAAGTGCGTGCGTATTACATTTCCGATAATTTTCTTACATGTCCAATGATGCTATGAGCTCCTCGTTGGTAAACACTGGTCACTCGAAAAAGGCCGCCATCTGTCAGAAAATTCTACATCTGAATAATGGTATTGCTTCGCCACCTTATCTAATTAATCCTAAAACAGATTTCCAACTAGTTTGTGTATATTAGTATGTATGTACAGTACATAGAACAAACCCGTGAGTCAATTACTTTTGGTCTGTTGGAAACAGTGCATGTATCTTTCGTTTTTCTTCAAAAGCCCGATCAATATGAAATATCCATGTTTCTAGAAATGTATTGGTGAATATCGCCACTAGACCAACGTAACTAGGAAAGTCCATGGAATAATGAATAAGCTGGCTATTTAACTGGTGCATCGTATGTACAAAGGGAAGCCCGAGATGGTACATACGGTACCTCAATGCATTCCTTAGTAAGTCCTGAAAAATCAAAGTAAATACAGTTCACCCGACTCCCAAGCTTCCTACTCCTTTGACACATTACTTGATCCCCTTTAGCTCAAAAGCAACCCCAGCCCAAACAAGAACGCCATAGACAGAAATGGTCACCGGCAACATCGAATGACGTCGATTATGCACGATTCAAGCCTTATTTTCCGCCCGTCGCCCGCACATGTAGCCATCCCAGAACAATGTTCTCCCTACGTCGTCTGTATAGTCCCCAAGGCGATTTCCTTGCCAAAGTTTCACGCGCTGTGCTGAAGGATGACCTGACTGATTGGTCGGGGTCACATGATGAGAGTTACTGGGGGCGGAGAGGACATGGCATGGCATGGCATGGTCAGAGTGCATAGGAAGGAGGAAGGTAAGAGCGGACTTGCCTTGCTGCGGGCGAGGGAATGACGATTGAGGTCATTGGGTATGGACAAACATATGTACATAGGTGAGTCTATGACCTGGAGAATCAATGCGTTTTCCGTAGAAAGTGGGGTTATCCTTATTCGGTCGCCTTGAATAAGAGGGGTTTCTTGATCGCTTACCGAAGATGGAGTGACAGACCAGACTAGACGAACAGATGACGATAGTTTCCGAGGCTGACTACAACCGAAGCATGTCTCAAGTTTCCAGATTCCGCAGTTTTCTTCATTCTGTCTTGATTTGATATTCCCCGCCCATGGTAAGGTTTCAACTGACCGACTGTCAAAAAGACGTCATAAAGATGCTCACCGCCATTCCATCACCAGACCATGCTTGCTTGTTTTCAACCTAATCGACATGTGTATGTATGTACAATGCTCACATAGAAATACAATCTATCCAACCTCCCCCGTAGCATTATTGCCCTATCACCATCCCAATTCAATCCATCAGGCATCTCCACCGCCAAATCCAACCCAACCCTCAGTTTTGGAATCCCCACAAATCATAGGTAGGTAGGTACACACATATGTACATGTCTAGATATCTCAAAAACCATTGAATCCCAAAAACAGCCATAACCCATTCCCAAATGAGGCCCCATAATCCAGACCAGTCCATTCAAGAAATCCGCCTCACCCAAGTATAATGTAACAACCAAAACCCGAGAACCAACCGCCACGTTGATCCTCCCCTGCCTCACCATCCACCACCAAGTAAAGAAGACATCATGCACGCGCGCCCCATCTCCCATGTCAGTACGCCAGCCTTATAGCGGCCACACCGACCCTTCACGTTCACGTTCATGTAGGAATATGTGCATATGTACATCCACCCAAGAACAAGACGTGCAGTTAGCCAGCTAGCTACCTCAAAGAACCCGCACTTGTTCCGCCGTTGTGAATAAGCCGTATGTACCTCAATAGCCCATACGCCGCATTTCATTCATACACTGCCATGTCGTAAATAATCCAAGCGCCCGGTTACGCTACACGGCCACCAACAAGGCAGCCACATCCCTAAAATAGACTAACCAACGATACATCATGAACCCTAGTCATCCACTCGGTTACACGACTGACCCTGAGAACTTCCCCCTCCAATGGCCACCACCATCATGAACACTAATCCTGTCATCAGCTCGGATGAATCTACCCGTCCATGAAATCCATCCAAACGTGAAAATAGCGTGAAGTCGTACCTACATCCTCCAGGGTATGAAACAGGGGACCAACCATTTCGGATCCCGGATAGTCTAGGCAGCAGTATCCCAAAGTCATATACAAAATCGTGACAGAACACATGCAACATACATGTCAAACATCAAAGAACCCAACCACAGACCACACACATACGAGACGAACCGAAACCATCTTCTCTATTTCCATTATTCAGAAATCACCGCCTAACCAAGTCATCACCGAAACACAGCCCAGCCTATATCGCCACCACCGATATTCAATACTCGCCCTCCTCCTTGGCCTCCCGTGAAAACAAAAAAAAAGACCTCACTCCACTCAATAAGCCATCCATCTTCACGCCAATTCAATTAGTCAGATTAGGCCTCACTCACCTAACACACTACAACCTTCACCGCTCTCCACATCGACACCGCACAATGAATTTGAAATGTCTTCAGCTTTCTTGACACATGTTGCCACAGAGTCTTGTGTTCACCACCCCATAACCATCTCTACCCCTCTTATGACTCCGCTCTTGAACTCTGTTTTTGCTAGGCAACACGGCACTCTACTCGCTAACCTCCTGGATGGCCCCGTCACCTGCCTAACAAGTATCAACTCCTTACACATGTATTGGCCGTTGTTGTTCCGTAAAAATTTGATACCCCGGCGCGTGACAATCGCCCCGAACTTGTATGACATGCCCCAAGTATCCATATACTGCGAGCCTGTAGGCTATATCCCTAGATCCCCGCCTCCCAATAACTCCGTCATACCCAATACGTTCACCGGCCCGTCAACGTGTCAACACACACCGACCAACAAAACTCACACACCACACTATGCTCAAAGTCTGTTAATTAATCATACGCTTTGTATTATACCTTCTGCCTAGCGTCATTGCCCCCTTGTGGACCGGGGCCTCAAACTTAAAGATAACATAACCTCGAAAATAAAAAAACAAATCAACACGTAACCAAAAGTGAACCAAGTCTAAAGAACAACCCTAACAACACTCACTCTACCAAGTCACGCCCTTTACGAAGCCATGTAGGTGCTCGAGTCGACACCATCAGCGGGGTACTCGGGCAGAGCAACCTCGAAGCGCTTCTCAATCTGCTTGAGAACCTCGCGGTCTTCATCCGAGCTGACAAACGAGATCGCCAGACCCTTGGTACCGAAACGGCCAGCACGACCCACACGGTGGAGGTATGAATCAGCGTCAGCGGGCAGATCGTAGTTGATAGCCAAGTTGATACGCTCGATATCGATACCACGACCAAAAACGTCAGTGGCAACGCAGATACGCTTGTTGAAGTCCTTGAACTCCTTGTAACGGCGGATACTATGTACAAAGTTAGTAACAAATCACTACATACGCAGATAGAATTCACTACATACCGCTCCTCCTGGCCGATACCAGAGTGCACAGCGATCGAGGGGAAACCACACTCTCTCAGAAGCTTGTCAAGCTGAGTGCAACGGGCAGTGCTCTTGACGAAGATAATGACCTGGTTGAACTGGAGCTTGTCGAGAAGCTCGTTGAGCTTACGGTTCTTCTCACGCTCCTGCAGAGGCAGGTAGTACTGCTGCAGACCGTGGAGAGTGAGCTTGGTGTCTTCGTCGACGTAGTGCTCGGTAGGGTTCTGCATGAACTTGCGGCAGATGGGCTTGACCTCATCGGAAAGGGTGGCCGAGAACATCATAACCTGCTTCTGCTGGGGAGTAGCACGGAAGATCTCCTGCACGTCACGGCGCATGTCTATCGTCTTGGTTAGTATCAGGTATACTGAAAAGCCAAGTCATCAACAACTTACCAATCTGATCAAGCATCTTGTCGCACTCATCGAGAACGAACATGCGGACACTGCCAAGGCGAAGAGCCTTGTCACGGACGAGAGCGTTAAGACGACCAGGAGTACCAACAATGATGTGGGGGCAGGTGTCCTTGTTCTTGATGAGTTCAACATCCTTGGCCATGGGAACACCACCGTAGAAAACGCCAGTGCGGATGTCAGGGAGGTACTTGGAGAAACGGTTGTACTCGTTTCTAATCTGGAAAGCCAGCTCACGGGTGTGGCACATGACGAGAACCGAGACCTCACCGGCAACGGGCTCCAGACGCTGGAGGGTAGCGAGGGTGAAGACAGCAGTCTTACCAAGACCAGACTTGGCCTGGCAGATGATGTCACCACCAAGCAGGGCCTGGGGAATGCAAGTCTGCTGAACTGTACGTGGGAAAGAGGACGATGTTAGAGTAAATTTACCAAAAGTTGATCGAGAGTGAAAATGAGAAAAATTGAATCAAGAGAATATCGAAGACCGAGAAAGAGAACAAAAAGATCACGGGAACCCCCACAAAGAAGACGAAAGAAACCCATGTCACTTGCTAACGCATTTCCAGCGCCAACAATGACAATTGGTATATATCAACCCCCGACGTACATGCTGGCCAACCATGGTGATGTAACAGACTGACGAGACCATTGTCCCAAGTCGCACAAGTCACTCATAGTTGACCATCAATGGAATAGGTGAAACACCCTGCAGGCCCGCCATTTCAGGACAGCCCCACAGTATCACAAATCCCACGACAACGACATGACGCCAATTCCAGCAAACCAAACACCACATTGGACCTATAGTGACTACAACCCGCAGGTGGACACTTCTAGATTACCAACATGGGCTCGAAAACTGCACATGACGTGTTTCCACACCAGGTGACAGCCCGGGAATGCAATTCGGAGCAGCAACCAGCAAAAGTCACGACCGTTCTTGCAAGCCTCGCGTGGAGGCAAAAAGGTCACGAGCTTACCCT
The DNA here is from genome assembly GCA_025685495.1 of Huntiella abstrusa. NCBI lineage: Eukaryota > Fungi > Ascomycota > Sordariomycetes > Microascales > Ceratocystidaceae > Huntiella > Huntiella abstrusa. The sequence goes on along the minus strand of JAJNMT010000269.1, from coordinate 89,506 downwards.
TTTCAGAGTAAGCACGAATTGAGTAGTCCACAATGTGAGACTGAGCACACAATGGCAGAAATCAACATAAACGCGTAAACCAAGTGAATGGCACGCAAAACCGCAATTGGCAACAGCATCCACAGGAAAGACACTGTGCCAACCCGGCTAGTCACCAACGACACCGAGAGTGTGCCACCAGCTCCAAGCCAGTTCGCGTATGAAGTGGAAAGCGATTGAATTGCAGGAGGGATACCGATCGTCCTTCAGACGTGTCTTTCTTTGTAATTCTTCTGTCTCCGTCGATATCTGATGACGGGGTGATGGTGTTGCGGAAAATATGATGCCATGTGTAGATTAAGTGAATAACTGACCCTCCGAAGGATGTTCGAAACCACAATCGCTGATGGCACGCAGAAGCTCCGACTTCAGGAAGAAGTCACGGAAACCGGTCGAGTGGATACCGACGTAGGAGCCCTTCTTGTCGACGGGCTCGGCACCAGCGGTCTCCTTCTTAGCCTCGACGGAGGTGGTCTCCTTCTGGGCGACGACCTCGTCGTCAGAGTAGTCGATGAGATCTTCCTCGGCGGACATTGTGAGTATCTGAAGCTGTTTGTGAAAGGCGAAGTAAAGAAAGTGTCGCGAAACTGCGTGAAATCGGTGAGATTAATTGAAGGACGAAAGCTGGATAAAAGCTCTTGATCAAAAGAGATGTAAACACGCAAGATGAGGAAGGGGAAAGCTTGACAGAAAAGTAACCCAAAGCCTCGCCTTGCCTTCAATTGGAGCATGGGCCCCCGTGCCAGTCACACAGGTGCCTTTTAGTGCTGATGGCCCTGTATCGTAGAAATTATAGTGGGTAATATGGTGGGGCTGGAGCTTGCTCAGGCCATGCAAGGCTGTATGAATATGACTGCCTTTCGTAGTGGAAGGCAACAGAAGGACCAGCGTGACAACACGCGACTTGCCTGGCCAATCAAAGAGCATTGTTCAGCAGGGGTATGCCGGATAATATGCGGGAGATTTTATCATTCATAACCACTTACGAATATTCACCGAGGCTCACCGGGAAAGTTCTCAATGTGAGGGTTACCGATGTGTTGTGAGATGCTGACCTATAAGGTATTAAAAAGCCATCAAACAATTGATAATTACGATTCACTTAAGTTGCCTTGAGTCTCATATATCCCAGTTTAGTTAGATCAACCAAGTTCTATCTCCCTTCTCAAGTTCGACATCTCATCATACAGTCTACAATGTCCAGTGGAAAGAAGCCCAAGCAAAATGGAAAGCAGAATGCAAAACAGTCCATTCCAAACAAGCACGCTTATCAAAGGATAAATTATCTTTATCAAGCCTCACATATTCTACTCTCGCAGCGTCTTCATCTTGATGCGCCACCACCTCCACCACCAAATCCCATGGCCATCGCTTTCATCGCCAATTCTACCCCCGCCCCATCAACTACACTCGCCGCCAACACTCTCAATTCCACATCTCGTGCTCTAAACGCCACTCTGCGTACCATATCCCAGCGCATGCAGATTCGGTTGAACCCCGAAATCAAGCACACCCTCTGCCGCAACTGCAACTCCCTACTCACCACGGGTACCGACACATGCACAACCGGCTTAGCACAGAAGGATACTGTGCTCGAAGTCACATGCAAATCATGTGAGAGAGTCAAGCGGTTTCCATTGGCAGGGAAGAGTACAGCGGAGGAAAGAGAAGCTGAGGCGGCAACATTCTCAGATCGAAAGAAGAAGCAAAAGGCGCGGTTGAGAAGACGGAAGACGAGAATCAAGGCGCAGGTACTAGAGGCAAAGAAAAGTATATCTGCCAGGGCTATATGAAAGGCTTGGACGTATGTAATGAAGAAACTGGGTTTCCATAAGATTAATGAATTAAAGAACAATGCAATAAATAAAAACGTGACATCACAACATACCCATTTCTCATTCCCGCTCACCCTGCATCGTGACTTCTCCCAAAACCTTACTCGCCGACATGAACAACGCCGCATGCCATGCTCCCAATTTACTCATGGCGTCAGCCTGGACACTGGTCGTCCTCAATAAATCCTCCGTGTCCGCCAAGTTATGTGACAGTTGCATCAACTGGCTATGTAAAACGTCCTGATACAATCAACCGTTAGCATGTGGCTACAAACACTAAACAACGAGAAATAGACATACCAAAGACCTCTGCTTTGTTGCACCAGCGCCTGGCATAATAGATGGGCGTGCTCGTGAAGACATGATCAATTCTTTGAGTATTTGTTGTTTGGTATGTCGTTGTTGTGAATGTCAAGTTACACCAGCTCTACGCGTTCGTAACAAGACGATAGCATGGTGGTAGACCCTAGCAGATATACCATAACCCTACCATTGACCGAAACATGGGTTGGACTTGAGAGCATGAAAAGTTGGCAACAAATAGTAGTGAGGTTTCCTAATATCCAGATCCAAAAACGTCGAACCATAAAAAACCAAGCCTTTTTATCGAATTCAAACCTCTGTGAGTGCTCTCAAGACCGTGAGACTGAAAATCTCCATATACGGACTCTATTCTCCCTTCTGCTATTGTTACACAACCAAGACTCAGGGTCACAAACCCTAGCGGGGTTCACCCGCCCCACTTAAAATCCTTCGGGCCGGACCGGTGGGGTGCGGTGATAAATCTTCCTAACACTATGTGTATAACAAGAAATAAATCCCGCCCGGTTAGCTCAATCGGTAGAGCGTGAGACTCTTAATCTCAAGGCTGCGGGTTCGACCCCCGCATTGGGCTCAATTCCCGATGCTCCAGTTCAACTGGCAATTCGAACCTTGATCATGGGATCACTTTTTTGCATCTTTCGAAGTTTTTTCACTTTTTGGTGGATGGGCAGAGAGAAGCGGGGTCACGGTTCGAATTACCAGTTGGACTGGAGCATCGGGAATTGAGCCCAATGCGGGGGACGAAACCGCAGCTTGGAGATTAAGAGTCTCACGCACTACCGATGAGCTTTTTGATGGTGATGTCTAGGTGTGTATGTATCTCCTAGTTGGACCGGACTGTGCCACTTCGTTGCCTAAGTTATTCATAAAGCACACTGTGGCGGCCACATCGGGCCGTTTGTATAGTTTAAGAGAGGCGTCTTGGTCAATACAGTCATATTGATAACCACACGTGATTTGGAAATGGATTTGGTCAATGACGTCATGCAAGATCTGATTTACTTGGAACTGTATGACATAGTGTAGTACAGTACCATTAAACTGTCGAGAAATGAACCATTTCATTGAGTTGGACTGAAAGGAATGACCGTGACGAAATATGTGAGTTTACAGTGCCATGTTATTTTTCTGCACCCAGATTATAATGGTAGTCTCTCAATAGGCGGAAGCCTCCACGAGGGCAACGAATACAAAATATAGCAACACTCGTCCGAATTTACTCGACATATTTGCACTTTGATGTTTGAGCTGCTACAAGGCACAAGGAAGAGCAGCGCTATGTACTGTTATTGACGGTACTCTTGATACAATTTATCGTGAAGAAGAGAAGACTAACTAGATGACAGCCCATGACTGACAGCAACTATCATGTATACCCAAGTACCCATCCTACCCCACTAGGCCTCTTAGCCATTCAACACCGAAGCTTTCCCGATAGGCTTCTTCACGATCCATACTCAGATGTACTTCCTCACATGAGTCGTCTCACTCACGCCTATGTCTTCTATCTATTCGCATGATCTGGTCAGATGTGGAGTGTGATTGGCCGGTAAGACTGGCCTGTAAGATCTGCCGTTTGTCAGATAGGGCGTGTATAGACAAAGCGTGCTAAAGGAGGATCCGACCCAGTGTTGGATATCTTGTCAGATAGATGGTAAGCTGACAGAAACGATCCACATAATATTGCCAGTTCACGCCAGTCAGATGCATGTATGCTTACATACGGATGTAAGCATATGAAATGCAAAAACTAGATACAAGCACCAACCAAATCTGTGACCACAGACACGTGCTGCTTCCCACTTGAATCTTGAGGAGTCTTGGTTGTACAAAGTCACGTTACTATGGATTAACTACCAAACCGAACAACACATTCACGACAGAGAAATTCACAGAACAGAAAGTGGTTGATATAATTATACAATTATTATTGTTGTAATGTTACAAAATGCGGCCGTTACCAAAGCCCCCGTGAGCAAACCTTCGTATATATATTCACCTCATTATTCGTCAGTCACTCCAATACCTTACTCAATGTAAGTGAGCGAAGTCTCCAGCTTCCAGAGCTCACCGCTAACGAAAGCAGAAGCAGTGTCGTTGGCAGCGTAAACAAGCTCAATACCCTCAACGTGACCCGAAGTGGGGTAGACACGGGAGGTAACAGCAGTTCTGCCGTTGGCAAACACCTCAATGATAGAGCGATCGTAGAAGATGTCGAGCTCAAGAGACTCCCAGGTGTTATCGGTGAATTGGAACAGAGTGTGAGGAGCAATCTCATCAACAGTGCGGATATCGGGCCACCAGGTAGAGTTGGAGCGATCGACGGTGATCTGCTCATCAGCGGCAGAGAACTTGATCAGAGTAGTCTCGTCGTTGCCGTGGAGAAGACGAACACCGACGGGGCTGGAAGTGGGACCAACGGTAGCGCTAACCTTGAGCTCGAAGGACTCGTGGGGGCTGCACAGGGTAGTCTTCTTGCGGAGACCACCGGCCTTGGACTGCTTGATGGTGGTGTGCTTGCGGCGCATACCCTCAATACGGGCATCAGCGATACCAGCGTAACCAGTAGCTCTGGTGGTACCATCGGCGGCAGCGACGAGCTCAACAGAGGCAATGTCAGAGAGCTCAGACTGGAGAGCGCCCTTGACGTTGTCAACAGTCCAGATGTACTGGGTACGGGGCAGAGAAAGCGAACCAGCCCAGAACTGAGCCTCAAGGAAGCGAGTAGGAAGATCGTCCTCAGCAACCCAACCCCAAACAACGTGAGAGGAGGTGACGGGATCCCAGAAGCCGTTGGCGGCGTAGATGTCACCGTAATCGAGACGACCACCGTGCTGGTAGCTCATCTGGACAGAGTCGTTCTTGACAGTCCAAGGACCCTGGAACCAGGTTTGGCCCTTGTCAGAGCGGAAAGAGCCCTGCTCAGCGGCAACAGCATCGGTGACGTTCTTGCCCTCGCAACCGCAAAGAATGTAGTCGCGGGTGACAGTGCCGTCGTTGGAAGAGATAGTGGCGAAGTTGCAAACCTCGAAGTTGGCTCCGTAGCCACCGATCCACTTGGGAGAGGGGTCATACTGCATCTCAATGTCGACGAGAGGACCGACGTAGCGCCAGTTCTGAAGAGCAGTGGCGTCAACCTCGTACAGCCATGTGGTGGGAGTGGTGTCGCGGATACTGCCAGAGACAATGGCGTACAAGTAGTTGCCAGTGACGTTGTTGTGAAGCTTGGCCTCGACAGAGGGCCACTCGGCAATGTAGGGATCACGCCAGCCGGCAATGTCAACATCGGTGGGACCGTCCTCAACAATGACGTTGCCCTCGTAGCGAGTCCATGTGACACCGGAGTCCTCAGAGAAAGCAAGGGCGACGGACTCAGAGCCGCGAGTGTAGTTGTTCTTCCAGGAGATGGGGAGAGAGTCGACAGCAGTGTAGGCGGTGGTGATGGTACCGTTGACCTCACCGTTGATGCTACCATCAAAGGCACCACCAGTGAAGACACCGAGGTAGTCGTAGGAAGCAGAGGGCTCGATGGAGGTCTTGCGAGAGATCTTCCAGTTGATCAGATCATCGGATACGGCAGCACCCCAGGAGATGTTGTTCCAGGCGATGCCATCAGGAGTCCACTGCATACCAACGTGGTACTTCTTGTTGGCAGTGTCGTAACCGGGAGCGCATGGGTCGTTCATCCAACCCTGAGGGGGCTGAACGTGGACATTGGGGCGCCAGTTAAGGCACTCGGCGGTGGCGGTACCGTTAGCCTTCGCAATGTCGAGACAGGTGGTGTTGGTGCGGGCGTAGAGAGCCGAGGGGGTGGCAGCGGCCGAAACAACGGCGGCCATGGACAGAGCCTTGGCGGCAGAAGATTGGAAAACCATAATTAAGTGTGAAGTAATAAAGTAAGAGTAAGAATAAATTAAAGAATGAATAGATGCTATAGGGATGCCCAAGAAGGTAGCTACCACTGTAGAGAGAAGTAGACCGGTGATGAAAGGGATGAGGAGGGAAAGAAGAGACAAACGGGATGGAAGACGGGTAACGGACGGACTACTTATAGTCTTGGACTTGTGAGGAACGGGAGTAGCATCGCAGACAGTAGCATCATAGCCCGAGCACCTAGTAGTCCTCTGAGAATGTGGGGTTGGCATAGGGGCCGGGGGTAGACTTGGCGTGGATGGCTGGCCATCCTGGAGCAGGGCGTTAGCAACAAGAGGCTCGGGGCATGCGCCGGGGGCGACAATGTCAGCCGAGAGAGACGTAGGCTCTAACGGGGAAACGCTAGCGACAGAGCTAGGCTTGTTTCGCGTGTCTGGTTCCATGATAACTCGTCTTGTCCGTTGTTGTATCGCATTTGTAGGATCACGTGAGTGAGTGAGACAAAAATATGTGCAAAAAATGTTAGTTTGTGGCGGGGTGAGCTAGTCACTAAATCCGGTGGGCATTGGATTCCGGGGAATATTTACAAAACTAGGGCACTCAGCAAGAAAGCCAAAGCTTCTGGAACGATTCGACATCAAGCAGTAGCTTGATGTTTCTGTCAGTGTGTCCACATTTACTGGGGTCATTATCAACTTCAAAGCCAGCTATCCAAACACAAAACACGAGCCCAAAGCATCATCGCGACGTTGTTATTGTTGACTTGCATAGTAGAGGGGAACAGAACGGGTGTGCCCTCAGGGTAAATCAATTGGCTATAGGGCAAGTCGAGCTTGCCAAGTGAAGCCAAGGATGGCGTCGTAGAGACTCCATGTTTCCCCATTATGGGATCCTGGCCGGCATCCTAGGCCTTCATGTCGGCCCCATCATTTTCCGGGGTTAGCGGATGCGGAGAAGCAAACAAGTTTTTGGACTTTTTTAGTGTAGCTGGAAAAAAACGAGCCAATTACCTGATTGAGCGACTTAGAAAGAGAGAACACTGGTGACAATCATTGGCCGTTAACGTGAATGTCTTACAAACAACGGGCTAGAACGGGAGGGCAAAGCCGAGGAATATTTCCAAGAAAACGAATGAGTTTTCTTTTCGCCTCATAACCCTCAAATCACCGGAGTTAGAGAATTCGATCGAACAAACTGTTCCCACAAACTAGCCCCAGTAAACTTTGAACGACACAGAACAAAGCCTAATCTGGCCGGCATCAATTTGTGGGGGAGAAAAAAAACAACCTAGCCCGGTGTTCTCCCAATCTGGAAATGCCACCGAAGAAACTAGGGGAGACTACCGAATCTGAGGGCATTGTCACGATGGTCACATGAACCAAAACATTAGATTTAATTCCAGCCTGAGTCTAAACCAGCTAGCAAGATGGAGACAGAGGCTGAACGGGCTGTCCGAAAACCATGGTAGCGTGAACATATAATGAGGCTAACACGTGGGTTGATGTTGAATCTGAGTAGATGTCGTTAGGCTCCCGAGGGTCTACCCTTCCATGGCAGAGCCTCGGGGATCAAATGCACGCAAGACTAATAGCTGCAGCCAAGATCTTGGGCTCTCGGTACTAGAAGGTCAAAGAAGTAGTGTGTCTCCACACGCATTAGAATCCACGTTCCGGCATAGTCTGTTCTCTGCCGCGATTTGCCCATGTTTACAAGTTTTATTCGCACAAACACTGCGCCGTGTCATTGTCGTCATTATGTTGACGTTGTCGGTGCTCCGGCGGGACTTGGGCTCTATACATGATAGTACCGGTTATTACACGGCAATGAGTACAGTAATGGAACTGGGCCCATTACCACCTAGCATACCCGAACAATCCGCGACTGTAACACTATACGGTATAAGGTGGTACTGTATCTCCTATCCCCACAAAAAGCCATCTCCAACTGCCATTTCCTCAACAACAGGTCTCCAAACCCAACGACGGCAACATCGACGCCAGGACCCAGACACATCTCTCTCAGAGAAGACAAGAGAAGACAAGAGACAAGAACGGTCTTGTGCCCCTGACACTCGTACACCGACCCAGCGGCCGCCAAGACACTTCAGAAGAGCCTCAACCTGGGGAAATAGGCGGGGCTGGAGGGAGGACCAAGTGATTATTGGAAGCCATAAACAATGTCATGTCAAAGACATCTGTCATAACGTGGCAATTATCCACTCACCGTGTCATTAATCCACTCATCTGTGGCTAAGCCGTCTCCGCAACGATAGCTATGCACCTAATCTAGATGAAGTCCAGTATCCTGTCATACGGTCCTGTCGCTGTCATACAGTCTTATTCGGGACAAGGCCCGTCGTCATTGTCACTCGCCACCGTAACAAGCCTCATGTGACTTGGCATCATGACATCAATCACATACGCTTATAGTTTCCGAATCAAGTCATAGAAAAGACGACATTGTACATACATACGTCAGCAATGGAGAAGTTTACTAGAGTGATGCACCCGGCTCTCCGCCAAGAACTACAAGGAAACCTAAGAAAAACTTTCCAACTAGGGAACCACCAATGACGAGGCATAAGCTAAGAAATGTCGCGAAATTGCTAGTTTGGCGGGGTGGCTGTTTGCGGACATGACCTGCGAGAATCCCCGGAGAATACTTTTTGGAGAATTCTGGGGACTTGGGAAGGATGTGAAAATGCGGAGAAGTTGCCGTGTTGAATGGCTTCTATGTTACCCAATGACGTCTTGATTGGTAAAAACGGCAGATCTTTGAAACCCTATCAATTTATCAATCTGTCAATCTGTCACTACAGAACCCCGATCTGCATACATACAAAGCCATCATCCTGTAAGATTCCAACAATCTCTTACACACAAAGAGTTTTTAGCCCCGTCCCGTGGAGCCTCTTGTCGAGATATTCCGCAACTAAAGGCAAGAGAAGCTCCCCACATCGACGATACTCCACTATCCCCAGCAGTGTGGCCTAACCTCTCTGCCCCGCAATGAACCCCGCCAGGCCCCAGCTTTCTCCCTCGTGACCTCCAACTTTTATTACCTGACAAGACCAGCCAGCTGGGATGACGATCCCACATTTGACATTGCAAGGAACCTTGATTCCCCGGGTTACCGTAGAATGCTATGGGTTCCCCGGATCTGGGGGGACTACGACTAACATGGAGAGAGAACTGAGCTACAGATTTTTTTTTCTTCAAGGCACTAGAAGGTGGGCTGGGGAAAAACAAATTCTTCATGTTATTGACTACCGGTTGTTGGAGCCAAGTGAACTTGATTGAGAAACATGTTTCGAGGGGAGCTTTATAGACAGGAAACGGGTAATATTAACCTCACATATTCAAGCACCGACCACGCCACAATTTGTACTTACTCCAACTCTAAGCAAGCAAGCAACATGAAGGGAATCATGCCTACCAAATTTCGTCAAATCAATGCTAAATACCTCACCGTCATACCACCGCCAAGTTGCACATGCACATCCCCGGCACACTTCCGCCCGATAGAACACCGTCATCGGCGCCACCAGCAATAGAACCCAAGCCAAGTCCAACACACAGCCCGCTTAAACCAAAAGAATCCACTCTAGCTAAACATACGAATACCCACTTATCCACATGCTCGTATCTCCACCGACACGCGCCATCTCACCACTCTACAGCAGAGCCTCATATCTCCCCACAAACTTGTTTTGGTAGCTTTGTAATCTCCCCTTTTTATGTAGGTATGGGCCCCATAGCACAGGTAATCGATATTCCCTCTATTGGAACGGTTCTCCAAGAGTTCCCCAAAAGTTGGGCTTCGATCGGGATGTCCGAGGGGTATCAGATGGATATTGGGTTGTCAGGACTCGGACATTCTCGTGGTTGTTTTATTTAACGTTTACTAAGTATCGGATGATAGCTCCGGGGGGAGTGACTTGTAACCCTACGCTTGGTATAGACTGTTGCTGGTTGTTTAGAATGTTCTTCGCGTTGTTAGACCAGTCCATTTGATCGGCATATGTAGAGATCCACACATGGATAAAGTCAAACTCTATTACCTACTTTGATCTCTGAAGCTTTTGGCATGGTATCAGCTCACCTTTGTGATGCGTTTTGTATACCCATAACATAAGTTGCTCCAGATTATGAATACCGGATCTACGTTGCGCAAAAGCTAGCCCGCTAGTGTTATACTACCAAGTGAATAACACTTTACACAGAGCCACACAACCCACGATATTATTATCTATTAATGCATACGAGTAGTCAGCCACTTCAAACCACAAATCCCCTTCAAGAATATCCAGATCTCGTCATAGAAACATCATGTTCATCGGCCCACTTCACCCCGAAACCATATCCAGGGGAAGTTCCAGTCTCGAACCCACACCGCAAGTTTTTCAACTCTATCACGCTAACCACAAATACATCACCTACATACATACATACATATGTACCCGACGTATGAGCAAACATAGAAGCTCCACAAACACTACCTCAAAGTTCCAACTTTGGCCCAATGCCTTCTATCTCCCTCCTAGTCTCCTACTTGACAACCCGAGTTCCACAGAATCCGCCCAGACAACTCCCATCTGAACTTCACCTTCTCCTGAACCTCATCCTTCCGGTGATATTTCCTCGATTCCTACCTCGTCTTATGTATCCCCCCTGACAATGCATCTTCCTCGCATCCTTCTCACGTCATCATCTTCGCTTCGCTTCTCCTTCTCCAGAGTCGAAATCTCTCTTCACCGCAAAATTCCCAATACCTACTCTATATAAACCCCAACAACAGTCTCCCAACCATAGCAAGTCCTATGGTCTAGTGGTATGACGGTCCCTTCACATCTCCGGATAGATCGGGATAGGTCCTGGGTTCGATCCCCAGTGGGACTATCTTTTTGCCTCCGTTTTGTCTTCCCGCCCCGCAAAAAAATGCGGACCCTTTTTGTGTTCCCATGGATCCTCCAAAAAGAACAACGGAGTCTTGGGAGACACCAAAAGTAACTGACCACGATGGGATTCGAACCCACAATCTTTTGATTCGTAGTCAAACGCCTTGCCATTGGGCCACGCGGCCGTCAGTTGTTGAGAGGACGTGCCGTATCGGGGTTCATCCGGCTATTGGTGCGGCGGAAAAGTGGCGGGCCGGGCGGATCCGGCGCCGGGGATGGGTGTTTTGACGGGTGGCTACATAACGCTGCACGAGACACGATACGAGCTTCTCCAGACTTATGTTTTCATTTGGGTATAGACAGTGCTATCGTTGTTATTGCTGTTTCTCAACACATGCCTTAACAGCGCAAAATATCAATACTACAACCTCATCCTTCGGGTAGACGTTAAAGTACAAAAGCGCCGACGAAAACCTCACCCAGTGAACCAAGGCCATAAATATATTGTTCGATATATCAGCAGTGGGTGAATGAAAGATTAGGTTGTAGAGAACCATGAATATCATCATATGACCTAGTTTGGAGTCCAGTGACGAGCACTAGGTGATTGGCCATGTATAGTCCGTGGACTCTCCCGCGAGGTCGACAACGATATGGAGTGTCGAGATAACTGAGCTCGTATATAAGAGTAGGACACAACATTCTTTTCCCATTTCATGTTCCAACATCTCTGTTTATAGAAAGTCTCGTTGGACGTAAGGTGGGTGTGCTTTAAATAGTTGATTTACGATGCATTGTTTTTGTCCGCTGTACATCAAGTCCATACAATGACTCGTGTTACCCCTCAAAGTCACAACTTGGGTGGCAAAAGAATATCTTATTCCATTATAATGTTCAACGTACCTCCAAACCGATATTCAAGTCAGATAATAATACTTCCGTCGCCCAATACCGTCAAGTTGGGCCGTCGTATCATGTTAAACTAGATATAGACAAATGAGCTATAAAACAACACCATTGAGGAGAATGATACACATTATCTTCGTGGAGATACATATACAGGACAGACCGAACGAACCCCTCAAGTAAGCCGAAACCCTCCACCAGCCAGCCATACGTTGAGCCAATCTCCATCCCCTTACATAAACTACACAACGCCCTTAAAAAGACCAACAATGCTCAAAAACATTAGTTACCTCAGTAAGCCCATATTTCAAACTAACCTATTCTAACATGTTTACACTACTCACTCATCTGATATGAGCACGTCATATTACACGGCAAGTTCCATGAATAGACGTCAATATAACCATAGAGTTTGCCACTAGTCCATCTCCAAGACAACAAATCTTAGGATCTTGTCACACACGAAGCTAAGGACGATATCTAGATTCAAGACATCGCAGGCACTAGCGATGTCAAAATGACATGACGCTAACCCACACTCCTCGGAAACCCATCATCACTTGACAACTCTCCTAATAAAGCACCTACACACACAAGACAACGAAATATCAGAAAAAAAGCAATAAATTCAACAATGTACCAAACTACCAATGACATATGGAATCAACAAAGGAAAAAATGAAAAACCGAAAAGAAAAACAATAAAAGACCCCTCAGAGTCCACTGCTTAGACGCAAAGTCTAAATGTATAGGGCGTACAAGCGTCATAGTCGGCGACAGGAACCATCCCCCTATCACCCTCAAAAGAACCAACAAAAAGTCAACCTAACCACCGTCAAATATATTGCAGAAAAAGAAACAAGAAACAAAAAGGAATAAAGAAAGCCAGCAGATATGCTAGGCTCAAAAAACGAAAAATCTTCTAAGCGGCGGAGGCCATGTCATGTATATGAAGAGGCGATTTTATTCAATGCGGCGCTGTGTCTGCGTGCGTGCGGGATGTCGCTTCGATTACTACCGAGTGGGGAGAAAACAAGTGTCAGTCGTAGGCGGCTAGGAAAATAAAAACGAAGTGGTATATGGAGGTAAGTCATCCAACATCAATCCAAGAGTATACAATCGTTTTTGGCGATATGAGCGAGTAAAGTCTAGCGTTGTATGGCGTGGCGGGATATCATGACGATTATGGCGTGGGATCCGGGAGGTGTCCATCATATGCGAATGATGGGATGAAGTGACCGGTGAAATACAGCCACATGCGCAATCATCAGCACATGATCAACACCAGAAGAAAGCCACTGAAAAGAAAAAAATTAAAAAGAAAACAGCAAAGCGTAAGGAAAAGTCATTATCCAAAAATTGTCATACATCCCGATAAACGCCTGTGCCGTTCTATAAACTCTACTCCGGCGCATATCAGACTCGAGCGTCATATACTGCTCTAGCCTGTAACGCCAGTAGCGCATAGTGCGGAATACCGGGGTCATCAGTGTGCCTGTGCGGTTACAGCAACAGCAGCATTAGCAAGCTTAGTAGCCTAGATCGCACTTGAAAAGTGGCTCCATCTCTAAATGGCCGGCGATCTTGGCCCAAAGCTGCTCTGGCTGCTGTTGGCACTCGCTCCAGACTCACCGCTGGCCCCACTGGCACTCGCGCGCCCGGTCAGGCTTTGCATACTCTTAGGTTGTTTATTGGGGTTGAGGGTGTTGTAAGGATAAGGGCTTTGGTTGGGCATGTTGGGGTTGGGGGGTCTCACGCCGACTTGTTGCTCCACCTGTTGTGGTGGCATACCGTTAGGAACGCCTTGGGGGAAACGGCCACCGGCCTGGGGCATCAGACCACCCTGCGTTGATGGGCGGCCATTAGGGCCGGGGTAACCGTTTGGTGGTGATGGTCTACCAGTAGGCATTCCTCTAACGGACGCGGGGTACGCGTTTCCTGGAGAGTGGCTGGTGCGGCGAACACCGTTCAGCGAGTAGTCGTTCATGACAGAAGCCGTGAGCGAGTTGGCGCGGGAACTGGCGGCCATGGCGCCACGGTCGACGTTTCCGTAGCGGTTAGAAGAGTACCCCATCAGTGGGTCATCGAGGATATCGGAGCCCAGAGTGGGAATGGCGTTCATCTGGGTAGTACTGGCGCGACCACGGCCGAACCGAAAGCGACTCGTGCGGCCGGCATTGGCACTAGCATTTGCCTGGCCCTCAGGGTCGCCACGGATAGAAGCCTGGCTGGGCACAGCCTTGCGGTTCTTGCGAGAAGTAAGAGACATCATGTCAACGGTTTCGGGGTCGATGTTTGGGTTAGGAGGAAGAGCGGTTGGGTCGACATAGTCATCGTCATCGTCGTCTTCATCGACAGGAGCTGAAGAGTTGCGAATAGGACGACCGCCACGACGAGAAGGTGGTGGGCCGGCGGCACTGCGGCGCATGCGCATTTCTTGCTCGCGAAGGGCAAGCTCACGCTGACGCAGGGCAAGTTCACGCTCACGGAGAGCCATAGCTTCGGGGGCGGCATTGGCACCACCGTCAATCATGGACTCGTCATACAGAGCAAGATGGGCAAACTCATCCAAGTCACCACCCTCAAAAGATCCACGGCGGGACTGGGCTCTGGAGGAAGGCATGGGTGGACCACGAGCGCCAGGAGGTGGCGGCCGTCTGCCACCACCGGGCATCATGGACACTGGTGGGCCCATGTTAGGGCCGGCGTTGGACATGCGCGGGCGCTGCTGAGGAGGGCGCATACCAGCACCGTTCATGACCATACCACGAGTGGAGGTAGCAGATGGCATGCGAGGAATGGTACCGGTTGGCGATACTGGTGGGCCACCGTTCATCATGATTCTTGGGCCACCCTGGCGGTTGACAATGTTCAGATTGTGCATAATCGCATACATGGTAGAAATGCGAGGAACCTGGACACCAGCCTCGGCAGCAAGCTTGATAGGAGAGCCCAAGTAGTTCTCAACCTCCATTGGTCGGCGCGCTACAAAGTCCTGGAACATGACTGACTCGGTGGTGCTCGCGGTCATGTCGGCAATAACCTTTTGCTTGAAGTCGGGCTTGAAAGAGCAGCCCTGGGCAGTCGCTAACTGGATGAGCTCGTCAATGATGCCGTGGACGATTTCCTTGACACCAACCTTCTCGAGAAGTTGTGAGTGGTTGGACGTCTCGAAGACGACGCTAGCGGGGTGGAAGGCAGCGGGGCCGATCATGCGCTCGTACTGGAACTGGCGAATATTGCTAGAGACCTGGCAGTTAACCTGGCCAGTGCTGAGCGTCATGGAGAGGGCCTGCGCCATATCCGACTGTACTGATGGGGAAATATTGGGGTTCTTTCCGGCGGCACCGACCCAGATATCCGAACCGTTCTTGTGCTCGAACTCGCTAGGTCCTAATTGAACAACCTCGGCATGGCACACCAAGGAAAGCACAACATTAGTAGGGAAGCGCTCCTCCAAGGCGGACTCGAGGCCTAAGGCGGATGTGGTGTTGACAATCAAGCATGTGTGTTGAGGGGTGACGACGGACTCCACTACAGAGGCAAGATCGTAAAGGTCTGGCAGCGCCTTGACGCAGAGGATGACGTAATCGAAGGGGGCGCTTTTGTTTGAAGCAGCGTCCTCGGGCGAACGAACAACTGAGCGAGGCTTGAATCTCTCATTATCAAAGGTAGATGACCTGCGGGGGAGGAAAGTACATATGTTAGCGGGTGGCGCTCATATACGAATGTCAATATCTCAACTTACTTGAAGGAAATTCCGTATTGGGAGACATTCTCAAAACCCGCCTTCCAGACCAGTGTCACGTCGGTAGCGTTTGTGGCCTGCAATCTCCAGGCCAAGAAGGCAGAGATGGGGTTTCCACCGACTATACAAAAGCGCATTAGATCACCAGAATCGGCATGTTGATCGACTGGAGCGCCCATTATAAAGATGTGTGTAAATGTTTGGTTCTCGTATGTTTCTGGTATATAAGTAGTCGAAGTCGGGTGTAGATTATCGGCGCGGGCGGACAATATATTCGTAGCTATTCGGATTCTTCCTCGGACTCGCAATTTTGGGTGTTTTGTAGTGTTCTAAGTCGATTGTTGGGCGATTAGTCGTATAGAAGCCACTCGGCGTCGAGATTAAGCAGATTAGGGAAATGAGCCAGGCCGGAGAATAGACCAGCGCTGGTAAATAGACTCGCAATGTATAAACAGAGGGCGACGGGCAGACGGACAAAAACGGGCAAGATTGTCAACGGTATAGGTGAAGGCGCGTCTAGAGCCGACACAACACAAAAACAAGTTGAATGAGTAGGGAATAACAAAGGCAATGCAATAACGAAAGAAATATACAACAAATCAACACACCTACGAACCGTCAACAGTGAAGTAAGAGAGAAAAGTTCGTAGTTCGTGGGGGGATGAGGGAATAGAGAAAAAAAAAGTAAAAAGCTGTCGTAGGAGGAGGAATATAGAAGAATTGGGTAATGGTGTAGCCCCCAAGTCAGCAGCAACTTTTAGCAACCTAGAAACACAACTAGCACAGCTAATCGTAGACAAGGCGTCGCAATCGCAAGTCAAGCCAGGGTGTGGTTTTTTTCTCGCTGTTGCTCTTCTTCGGCCTTTAGCCTCTGGTGCATTTTCCAGGGCGAGGGCGGGTCTTTGGACAAGTTCCGCCGGGGTTGACTGTATCGGCCAAGTCAAACCAGCCAGGTCAATCCTATAAGCCACACACCCCCCCCCCCTCGACTCTCGCCATACAGACACAAGCCACTTCTAGGGAAGGATGCGGGATGGCCAAAAGGAACATCTGCTGAATACACTAAACAAGATCCAGGTCGTCCGGAGAAAGCGCCTCTTTCAGCCATGTGAAGTGCCCGGATTGTAAGTAAAGAACATGGGAAAAGAGGGAAAAACGAATGCACCAGTGGGTAGTACAAAGATGTCACGGACATTCAAGTGAACGAGCCGATTTTGAACCTCAAGACAACAAAGTAGAGAAAACCGACACTCGTGCGAGCTCCAATACCCTCTGTCTGTCATGATGGCTCTTGACGATCTAGACCTCAAGCCTCTCCCTTCAACTTCCTGTCTTTGACCGGCTATCCACTCTCGAGGTCTAGCTTACACTGCATCGTGGCGCCGCTAGCAACTTGCTAGAAGCACTCAAGTAGACACAACCCAAAACCTTTAGGCTAGCAGCTCCCCATTCAACGGACAATCCGGCAGGGCATGTTCAGGAACTAGCCCTTAAAAAGACTGTCGCGGAATAACAGGGATAAGACGGCCCAATGCATCAGGGACAACCTCCGTTAAAGGCTTGCGCAAGCCGGGGGGGAGGCGTAGCCTGAAGAAAGTAAGAAAGAGGGAGCCGGAGAGAATTTGAAAACTGCCAACTATATCCAGT
Source organism: Huntiella abstrusa (assembly GCA_025685495.1). Taxonomy (NCBI): domain Eukaryota; kingdom Fungi; phylum Ascomycota; class Sordariomycetes; order Microascales; family Ceratocystidaceae; genus Huntiella; species Huntiella abstrusa. The sequence goes on along the minus strand of JAJNMT010000269.1, from coordinate 72,237 downwards.
TGTCGTCACTTGAAAGCCGGCTGACATTTAGCTCATTTATATTGCCGTTATAGGAAGGTCGCTTCACCGCGACACGCCGTAATTTGATTTTGGTAGTCGATATACAAGAATACAGTCGCAATAAAGGGCGGTACAAGAATCCGAAGCGAGAACCAAACATATACACTACATCTGTGGGTCGTCAGTCGATTGGTGGATTGATATAAACTTACCAGCAAGTACTTGAAGGCGTTTATTGGATGCCATTTTAGCTGTGTGTGTGAGTTAATTGGTCTCTGAGACCTGAGTGGCAAGTACTAATTGACTAAAATAGTCAGGACCACAGGAGCGTTCCTGGAGTTAGTGCAAGCCTACGTCTTGTAGTTTATCGACGACGGGCGATGGGCTCGCGGCGGAAAAATTATCAACTGTCGACAAGGTATCCGAACTGGCTGGGGGTAAGTGGTTCCTCTTTTTCAGCTCGAGTGTTGTCGCACGTTGTTGGGTCGCAGGATTAAATCCAGCTTCCGGGAGTACACTGGAACGACGTCACGATGAGGGAACGAGGGATAACTGGAGCCGCGATTTCCAGCTACCGAACGAGCGTTTTAGTGCTGTCGGTTTAGTACAAAATGGGATGACTAAGGCAAAGGACTCGCTGTCGTTGATCCGAGAATAACAGTAGCCAAATGTGGAATCCAAGACGTCCAATGTAGATTCCTGGGTCGGCAATTGTTAAATGCCAAATGTATCCACAATCCGGGGTATACTTGTGTACGACGGATTCGGAAACGGCTATCGACAGACGTAGAAGCGGAGTTTAAAAGATGACGGTTTGAGGCAACGAGCGGCGAAGAGAACTATGGCTGTCAAGACAAAAAGAGAAGTCGACGTTAGATTTGTGTACAGTGGGTTGGTTTGATTGGTGGTGTAGCTGTATGTCGCAGTGGCACGCCTTCACCCAAAGCTAAAGTCTATCCGTCCGTTCTCCCTTTAATCGATGGATGGGCAGATGTCTTGAGTATGTCTGACTCCTGCGTTTCCTCCGAGAAGAGGGTTGGATGTTCAGGTACGCCCAACTGGTGAGAGGGCGTGTGAATGCGCAAAAGTGTGTGGCTTCACAAGTGATTATCGCGGGTAAATCTGAATGGCGTGAAGCCAAGCAGCGGAGTGACGAGACGGATTTTGACAGTCCCAATGAATGTGGTGGAGGTTTCAGGGCGGAAGCTTGCAGTATGGCGGGCGTCGCAAGGAAGAGCGCTGTCACGACTTCTACTAACGAACGTACTTGTGAATATAAACGGGATCGACAGAGAAAATGGCTGAACACGTTGGGCGGAATGCTAGGTCGAAGGAAGAATAGGAAAAAAAAAAGTATCAAAAGTAACGAGCGAAGGTTGTGTGGCGGCGGAGGAGTGAATGGGGTCGGTCGGAACAGAAGGAGATTAGCTGCGACAAGGGCGAGGCAGTAAAGGTCGGCGGATGTCGATTTGGCTGTTTTGGTGGTATTATTCAAGCAATGAAAGAGCAGCGTATCTGCTATCTGCGTCGATGTTCCAAACACAGAGTCCGTGGAAGACGAAAGAGAAGATGGAAAGGCAAAAGGACAAAAAGAAGCTGCATCAAGCGTTATAGGACGATTTGATTGTGGCAGAGTCGTATAAAGAGATAAAAGAACCTTTAATTGCACGGGAGGTCAGTAACCAAGTCTATCTGGCTTGTCTGTTTACATTCTATTGTATTGTGTGTATGTGAATGGCTGCGACCACTTGAAAGCAGGGGCCACAATGATTGAGGCTATGAGGCGTTAGCCGTTGGGAGAAGAAACATAGCGTAAAGATCCAACGAAGACACTGGAACGCCAGTGCCAGTTCAGTAAACCCAGCATACCGGCTTTGGACGGACAGGACAGGCCAAAAATGAAGGAGAATTACTGGCGAAGGGGGGGATTTGGGTGTGAAAATAAGATTATGGGGGCGTGGGTATATAGTCTGAGAGTGCGGCTCATGTTGCTGTCTCTGTGCTTGAGAGTGATTCTGGAGATTTGTGTATGTATGTACGAGTAGAATTGAGCATGAGAATCGAGAATCATTGTCAATGCACTGCATTCAACGGCCAAGTATAGAAATCTTGCGTTCCATGAGGGTATTAGACGCATGGTATGTAGAAGTGAATATCTGACGATCCGGCTACATGACGGCTACAATGACGAATTCGACGTTGGGCTGTGTGTATGATCAGGAAAACACTGGCTTCCCAGGCAACTAGGTTGTCAACACGTTTGTACTCCCAGTCGAATCGAGTATAGATGTGTATGGATGGATGGACTCCGGAATCTTCTTTTTTGTCTGTAAGGAGACAAAAGGAGACTGACCGGGGACGTGGCAACACCGCTTGACTAAACCGTGGTGAACGACGCAAGCAAACGACTAGTCCGATGGCTCAGCTCATGGACACCCCAAACTTGAGTGGACTGAAGTTGGACATATGGAGACTGGATATCGTCGTACACGCACGCCTTGTGGACATGACGGGCGAAGGAGCCAGTAGTTTTACCAGGTTAGGCAAATAATACGGCGCAAAGTTGGGCTGGGCTGTATTGGGATATATGGGGTTTTTCCAAAGTCTGAATGACATGTGCTTGGCATTGTGCGCGAGGACAACGGCGAAATGATGTTGGTGTCGTTGGTCCACCATCACGGTGAGTGTGTATCGTGAAGAGGCTGACGAAGCACGGTGGTCGACGTCGTCCGTTTCGAGCTGGGGTGTGCGTTCAAGTATCGTGGTACGGGCTGGACGGTGAATGTCGTCGTAGGCAGAGATGCAGATAAATGGGGGTTGCAGAAGCATAGCGTGCATGGTGCAGAATTGTGTAGTAGTGGTAAATGTAAGTATAGTGTACAGACCTGTGTGGAATTGTGTGAATCGGCAGGGGCGTCAACGGTGACAGGTGAGGATCTAGGTTCGCGAGATGAAGGAGGCTCTTAGGTGAAAGACATGGCAATCGGGATTCTGGTGATGACGAAGGGGAAGGGGTGATAGGAGGCGGGTGGGGGAAAGATAAGGATGCGAGTCTGTTTTTGTTATCTGCATGTAGACGAAAAAGAGACTGGCTGGTTGACTGGAAAATAGAGTAGGTGAAAATGCCCAGTGATGTGAGGAATGCTTAGACTGGTTCTACGTTATTGCGTGAATTCCAACTGCATCAGTAGGGCGAATCCAGCGATTTAGGAAAGTGCGGTTATCGATGAATTGTCAGTTGCACTTGGGACAAATTCGAGCCGGCGGTATGTGGGTGTTGTGGCGAGAATGTATGTACATGTGTATATTTGTCACATAGGCAAAGAAGATAGCAAACCCGAGACTAAGGTGATATATTGCTACGGCCGTCATGCATTTGTAACAATGGAAGAGACAACAATGTCGATAATGACAAACGATCCAGCAAAAAGCGGAAGCTTCGGGGATTGTTCATCGGGAAGTTCAAGTAGGGTTTCTGTATGTGATAACCCTACGGCATCACACAATGCTTTCCTGTCAAATCGGTGAAAATCATGACAAAAACATCAGTTAAGGCGAAGAGCAAACTCTATTAACAAGCCCCCACTCCCACGCCACCACACTACGCCAAGTTGGGCCAAAACACGCAACACGAGGCGCAGACCCGGAAGAATAGACGTGGAATCCATCATTTATTGAGCTGTATTACACAGGCTAAATGCTTTATAGATATAGTGCAGTTATCGGGCGTGCAAACCCAGTATTGACAAGGGCAACAGACAAAGCAAACGGTACTGTCGATGGTCTATTTTTTGCTATTTAGGATGTCAGGATGTGGATGTGGATGTGGCAAACAAACAAGGAGCTACTTGATCATCAGGCTGATGGGCTATAGATGTGGTTACAGTGCAAGTGGCACCTGTAAGAATTGTTGCACATGTGAATTGGTGGCGGGTTCTTTGGCACCGGTGCCGCATCAAGTCAAGATCAGCACTTGACAAGTACCGACGGACTTTGCACATATTCGAGCAATACCAAAGGTCCATTATCAATGTTGGAGAGACAACAACCGCCTCATTCATTCATAGCTTGGCTTCCCTTGTTGGATTATTAAGTCAGTTGGAAACGACTTGAACTTTCATGTTGCAACCAGACTAGGACATGGGGGTCCTAGCTTGATAGAAGTAACGGTCGGTCCGTGTCGGAGTCCTTGGAACAAGCCGCCGGATCCACACATTATACATACATGGACCTAAAATATCGGAGACGACGGACGTCACAAGGCCGTGATTACTGTTTGTCGATGGGTGAACATAGTGAAGCTTCTTCCAGTCATATCGTGGATGATGTTGTTTATAGAAGAAAAGAGTTGGTCAGTGTCCATCTTCTAGAAGAAACCGGAAGACCGGACGGTTTCATGTTGTTTTTAGTGGGGATTTCATACGGGAAGCTCGATGTTTGAACAGCCCAAGGGCGGGTTTCCCAATATCAGGGTTTTGTAGCTATATGCATGCATACAAAACAATCGGATACTTCATTCTCTAACAATCTCCAACATGACTCGATCAAGGCGAGAAACTGACACATTCTATGTGCTTGATTGACTGGCGTCCCAGAATCCAGTTTAGTGGTCCGTCAGATCTCCAGCGTCCCAGCCTCCACTATAAACCTAGCTAGCCAGGGCACTCTGGGCAAAACCCGCGGCTAGGGCTCTCTTCTCGGTTGTAAACCCGAAGGCCGTCGCCACCCACGGAATATCCATGAGATCCACCCACCAGTGGACTTGGCCGACAAGGCACAGCACAGACTTGTGGGCCTTGTGTTGATGGTGGACGGGACGGTGCCCGGCAACGATACGAGGGCGTGATGTTTGTTACATAAATAGAAGAAGAAGAGACTCTTCCCAAGGGAACCGGAGAAATGTAGTAGATTGAAAATATCTAGTGGTTATGACAAGAGTGTCGATGGAGCAATTGAGATGGTCTTTTGAGTATTCGCTTTACTTTGTCTTTTCTCAGGGACGAAATGTTTGTCAACGACAAGGGCAAAAAGGGACCTACAGACATTCCAGCCCGGAATGCTATGTACTTCTAAACCCCCTGTAATCCACTACAACCCATAGATTCCAGCGCCCATGCCAGTCTTTTCAAATATAACCCTAACGATGAAGGAACACAGCCAGAAAAAGTGACGTTTGAATAGTGGCTTGGAGAGGAAAACCATTTAATTGATTAGCGATCTCGACCGTAGTGGATTTCTGCCAAACGACATCAAGTTTGACTGTGAAAAGAAGGCTTATACGATGAAGGATGCGGCCATGACGAATCACCCTCAGATGGACAGACGAGAACAAAGTTGTCAGCATAGGATTTTGTTTTTTCAAAAACAGACGGGGCGTGGGCGCAGTGAGAGTTAGTTAACGAGTGATTTATTTAACCCTCGGGTCAATTTTTCTGCAGTTTTTTTTTTTCCTTCCACAGGGAGTGAGTTAGATGGGAAGGGAACCCGAAAGAGCGGAGTGAGTTTTCTCGCCTTGAAAAAGTCAAGTTGTTGATGCACGAGAGTCGGAGAAATCTACAGAGGCTCGCTCGGTATATATGGCACATATGAGATGAACGGATGATTGTAAACTAACCCAGCATAGCGAGGAATCCGAGGAGTGGCGTGTGTGTGTACCATAGAACAGTTGGTTATGAACGTGGCGTCGTTTTCTCTACATATAAATGGAAATACAATGTATAAACCGGTGGGATATACCCGTCACGAGTGAAAACTGCGTGTTCCTTTTGGCTTGACAGACGCCGGCGGAATACATATGCAAATTCACAGCTGCACTAGTAAATTCAAGTTTAACCATGTGGCTAATACGAGGTAATTTACCCGTCAAATCAAACGACTCGTGTTCATAGACAGCCAGCTAGACCAGTGTACAGTATACTGAGACTTGTAATCTAGACATCAAAGGAATGTGTGTACATATATAAATGACATCATCGAGGGAAGCGGATTGATTTGTTTCCTCCAAGTTGTGCATTTCAGTAATTTTGTTTAATCCGTGTTGGTTCTTGCGACACAGAGGGAAGTCTAGCGAATGAACCGACGGGCAAGCGAGTAAAAGAGATTGTCCCGTTACAGTAGGAGTTCACATGGCCGTTAGGCAGAAAGCAGTCAGCAGTAATATTAGCAAATATTAACAAGGAAACGGAAGACGGCGAGCGGGCTGTTTAGTGATTTGAGTTGTGTGGGACAAAGTTTGTGTGTCCATATGAATACCTATTCGTATGTACTTTGTGCATACACATGTATGTATGTATGTACATATTGTTTCACAGTCGGATGAGCGAGACATGATTGAGAAAGCTTTTCTCTGTCTTGAACTTGAACTTGAAAGATTCAACTTGATTTAGCCTGGGCTTATCCATTGGAAGAAGTCTATGGTCTGAGCGGCGGCACTGAATGGATGAATGATATCCAGAACAGGGGCTGATTGACCGGTGCGAGCGAACAAGACCGTCTTTACAAAGTTTGGTGGCTTAATGACGGACTTAAATGGTTGTTTCCGGGCGCTATGTAAGGTGTTTACTTTATAGAACAATGTCTTTGAAAATCAGGGCCAAGCTGAAGATACCATGAGAAGAAAAAAAACCTCACATATCCCGCATGAACGTATTTCTATATTGAAAACCAAAAAAATCATGTCCCGAACCAAAGCGGCCTTAGACCCGGAGCCTCACGGGTCTAACCTCGTACCCGGTACGAACAAAATGATGATGAAGTCTATCGCGGACGCCATCCCATGCATCTTTCCAAACCCACGGAATAAAATTCTTGCTTGTTTATTTACAGCCGCATCTTTCCAAACATCCGACCAACCAACAATTTTCAATTTCCCTGTGCTCCTCTGTTAATATGCATCCATGTCTTTCTTTTCTTTTACGTGTGTACTCATGCTACTGTCTAAATATAGAACGGGGCGACATATGTACAGAGGTTTAATTCCCCAGGCCGTGGCTGAATTTTCCTGCTTGGAAATCCATTTTTTCGATGCACATAGCGGGAATGTAAAAAAATCTAGACAAGTTGTACAACCCACATATCCACCGTAGATTTTCCGGCTTACTGAGAAATCAAAAGTTGAAGTTCTATCTGTTGTTTCCCCCTGAGAAATTCGTTTCTTTCTTGGCCGGATTCCTGGCGGATGTAAGCCTGTGGAGAGATCCATTTGCCTTCCAGCTGGTCATGGATTCATCGAGAAGAAAACGGGGCTCTTGCGGTTTCCATGTGTTGACATGCAGTACTGGTGAACTGACCAGTCGGTGACATAGGGGCGAAAGTGTATTGACATTACATGATGTTGACGAGTAAAGACCTTATCTTTGTCAAGGACGATGTATTCTAGGCTTGACAAGGACGGTGGAACTATTGGTTATTTCGTGAAGAAACACACACTACATGTTCATAGATGTCCCTTATCAAGGCCAACTCAGACAACATCTTCCCGCCTAGACTTAGATAACCCGCCAACCATCTCAGAACTTTGTACTACCCCACCACCCCACGGGGCCCCGTCAGCCTCACATCATATGTGTGTATGTATGTACATACATACGTAGTCCACATCTCTATTTCCTGTATCTCTACATATGCAGATACAAACCCAAGTACCCCACGTACGTACCACAACACGCAGCGCAAGGCAACCGTCCACAAAGAAGCCCCGCGCGGGCCGTAAATACCAGACGCACGTATGTACACGAACGGAAGAGAGTGCGAGAGAGACCAAGGCGAGGTGACCAGATGTCTCTATCCGAACCCCCGAACGAAAAGAACGGCCGGCCCCGATTCTGCCTCGGAGGAAAGAACGAGAACGAACCCGTTTGCGTACCCCATAAATGCCCCGTGACCATGCAAACCAAAACCAAATGATCCTCCTTCCTACACAAAACAACGTATACATATGTACAATCCATCATCAGAACTCTGATCAGAATCTCCAAAGGCACTTGCATCTCACTGTCCACAATGTTCTTCACAATCTTACCCATGACGTCTTTGTCCCTCGTCCGTATCCTCTCTTTCCCCTCTTCCTTATCATCTTCCTTCCCCCGTCCAAAGTCCCCAAGCCCGGTCCGACCCAAGTGTCGTGTAACAGGAAACCCTAGATAGACATGATACCCAACCCACGATGATGGGGCGAGAAGGGACGATAGATACATGGTTGGCAGCATGAAACCGCATCTGCAGTCAGAACATGCACGCGTAAATATCCGACATAAGATTCGCAATCTGATAACAAAAAACCGTTGTTGTTTATACATATGTACGCCAGATATACCCCACCATCACAAATTCCCAAACCCCCACAAGCTTATGCTGTGGCCATCATAGCCTTTCTCCGCTTGAGCAACTCCCCAAAGTCCAACTTCATCTCGTCTGCTGGAACCTTAGGTCCACTGACAATACATAACACTGTCATCTTCTCATCATACGTCAAGTTAGTTAACAACTTGGGCGTAATTAAGAAGTACTGGCAAGAGTGTTCTTGGCAGGCAATCTGCACCATACGGTCGTGTACCATACGTTCGTTACGAGGATCCATTCCTTGGTTAATCTCGTCAACCACACGGAAAGGTGATTGCGCGTCAGCCTGCAGAGCCATAAGGAAGAAGATAGTTGAGACGGAGCGCTCACCACCAGACTGGCGGTTACCCGTGAGTTGAACCAGTTCAGCACCAGCCTCAGAAACACTAGACAGTGTGTGTTAGTTATATATCATCGTAATAATCAGAGACCGTTAAAACTTACCGGAAGCACACCATGATATGGAGAGCCCAATCCTCAAACCTCTCAGCCTTATGCAGTCTAACCTCACCAGCACAGCTGATCCGTTCAAAGTTGTTTCCAAACGCCAAACTAATCTTATGCACCAATTCCTCCACCTTGCCCTCCCAATCCTCTTGTCTGCTGGAAATCGTATCCACAAACTGTTCCATGCGTCGCTTAGAATTGTCCAGTTGTGCCCGTAACCGCGTAATCTCATCCGTCAACTTCTCATACATGTCCAGCGTTCCAGGGTCACCCGCAGTGAGCATCAGAACTTTAGCCTTTTCGGCCTCTAGATCACCCTCGATCTCTTCAAGGGACCTGTCCTTGTACAATGGCTCAACCTTGTCCATGTCCATCTGTGCCTTGATCTCATTGACCCTTCTCTGTGCTACTTTACCTTCATCCTTGATCCTATTGCTCTTCTCCGTAAGCTCCTCCACCTTCTTCCGTTCACTTTCCAGGTTCTCGCGGTACTGCTCGGCCCGCGACTTTAAGAAAGCCAAGTCAGTTTCACACTCGATAAGCGCAAGACTTACGTGTGCACGACGCTGGAGGGCTTGGTGGAGTTCATCGAGGTAACGAGCCCCCGCAAGAGCCTTAGGGGCAATCTCTAGTGTAGCAAGACGCTTTTGGTTGAGTAAAGAGAGCTTGGCGGCTTTCTCCGTAACAAGTGCATTTTCGTTCTTTTTGAGCCGTAAAGTCTCCTTTTCGATCTTGTTGGGGATATTCTCCAACCGCACTTTTTCTTGCTGGTATTCGTTTCTCTCCGCCTCAAGCTCTTTAACTTTTTGAGCGGCGAGTCTCATGTTCTCCTTCAATTCGGCGTTCTCTGCCTTGAGCTTGACAAGGGCAGACTTAGCTTGATCTTCATCGTCAGCAAGTTCCGCCAACCTCTTTTCCAACTCAGCCTTTTCGGTGGCAAGACCACCGGCTTGAGCCACCAACCAACGGGCAGGCAAAATAGCCTTTGTGAGTGTAGTGGTCATATCTCCATATTCACGTCTGCGAGTGATACGATATGATTGGTTGCCGATAAGCATCGTGTTGATGGCCACATTCTTCTCCATTTGCTCAAAAGCTCTCTCACCGACATCTCGGATGGAAACGACAGCAGAATGAAGTTTGCGTTCACCACACAACATGGCCAAAACTGGCTCCGGACCCGTGAGGAAGTCTTTCGCAAACCCGTCAATACCCAGAGCCTGCACATCGCTTGGCGAAAATGGTGCCTTGAAACGATCCAGAGTCGAGGCCACTGTCCGGATAGGAACCGAGATACCCATCTTGCGGAAGAAGATGTCACTCAGCTTCTTGTGGTCCTCCGTGCATTGGGCCGTGAAACAAATCATATCTGACTTTTGCAAAAGTGACTCCACCTGGTTCACAAATCGGTTATCTGTTACCGAGCACGTCAATAATGCTGGACCAAAGACCTCCATTTTGAACTCGTCTTGGTTCTTGGTAAGCCAGTCGTAAGCACGGGCAGCCTCGTGGTTTATACCACGAAGGATAGACATGCGTTGACCTTCCTGGGTATCAAGAGCAGTGAGCTTTTGCTGAAGGCGTTGTTTTTCCACCTTGGTATTTTCATGGGCAGCAATAATGCGATCGGCCTGGGCGCGGACTTTGGCAACCTCAGTTTCACGTTCGCGGTTCTTGTGGTTGTGCATGCGCTGGTTGGGTTGTTAGTGGGGTTATATCAAATGGGTAACAGAAGCCAAGACTTACAATCTGCTCATTGAGTGCATTGACATCCACCTCTGGCAAGTCGCTTCTAGATTGTGCCTTGAGGTCTAATATCGCCCGCTTGCAAGTGAGAATTTCTTTCTTCGCAACGTTGCAGGCGTTGTTGCAATGCGCGATATCATCATCAAACTTCGCCAATCCCTTGACTAAATCGTCCACCTGCTTCGAGTTGAGATTTATGCTATTCTCAGCCTGCGAAGCCTTCTCTTTGGCAGTCTGGAGCTCCTGTTTAATCTTTTCTAACAGAACCTGTTTCTCATCTGCAGCCTCAGTTGAAGGAGCGGCCTCGGCCTCAAGTAACCGCAGGTTATCCTGAGCTCGCTTTCTCTTCCTCTTGACATCTTGGAAATCCTGCAATAGCTTCTCGTACTCGCCGCAAATTTTGGCGGCTTCAAGTCTACCGATCTGGTCGGTAATCGCCTCACGTTCCTTGATACGGTCGACTTCGTCTTGTAGTTGAGCTTGGCGTTGCTCCTTGTTGGTAAGTTCGGTCTCAGTAAGAGCCATGCGCTTGTAGAGGTCCTCCTTGGCCTTGTGTTGTTCAAGGAGGTATCTATGTGTTTCTGAAACGTCTTCTGGGCGGCGGCGCGGAGGGTTTCGGTGAGGAGTTCGACGTCGTTGAGGCGAGCAAATTCAACGACACGATCTTGAGGAAGGAATTGGCACAGATTGTCGACTTGGATTCGTAAGGACTTTACAACTTCTTGGACTCGCCGTTGACTAACCGACTGCCCATTTAGCATCCAAGAGGTCTGATTGGTCTCTCGGTTGATGTTGACTTTTATGCATACGTTCTCATCTCCCTGCCCGCGCAACTCCGTATCGATGACGGCGTAGCTCTTGTTGTGCTTGACGAACTCGCCGATGGTTGTTGCTCTACCCAGTAGCTTTGGGGAGAAACCTAGGCCCAAGCAAATGGCATTGACCAAAGAACTCTTGCCCGTACCATTTGGTCCAATGACCATGTTTAGATATGGACCAGGTGAGAACTCAGCCTTGTCGTAGGTCAGAAAGTTCTCCAGATACACCCGCATGATAGCACCGACTTGGTAGTCGTCACGGGACCATGACCCGTTACCACCGCGGACGCCATTTGTCTGCGACCGGGACATTTTGTAGATAGGTCTATTGATATGTTAGCAGCTGAGAGTAAGGAATGACGCTTATGTGAAATGACTGACCAACTATCACAGCTGCACTTGTGATTATCTGGGTCGTTTGTTGCCTTTGATTATGTAACCCAAGATGCAGGTCGTTAGAGTGGTTGCAGCTAACGATTAACTAATATGACAAATGTGGCCACTTCTAAGGGCCGTAATTGATATCTGGTGTTCAACTAAATTTAGCTGATTCTATATGCTCTATACGTATTTTCGGGTTTTCAATATGATTGTCATCGCAAATTGTGAGTTTGTCGCGTTAGTCGCGCTCGGTGAGAAGCAATACTAGGGTATACATCATGGGCAATGGTAGGGTTAGTTATAAAGACAGGGATTACTAAGAGAATAATCTTACAGCATCCCTTCCAGGTACACCGCTGACCAATTCATTAACATCATGAACATTTTCCCACCGGAACCCGGATGAACAATTCATAGCCAACTAGTTATACCCGTTGTCTCACACCGCGACAGTTTTCTCTCGTCGAGAAATGTACACAAGCTGCGGCAATATAAAAAGTCAGCAGTTGTTGATCAACAGCCCGGCGACATGCCAGCTAGACTGTTGTGGCGACACATGGGATAACTAGGGATACATTCCTGCATCATATCGGTAGCCGTGGTTTTGGTGGACACTGGATTTTGAATAGGGTGGGAATCGAATTCCTGACGTGTTTGAGATGGCGCTGGCGGGCCGCTAAAGTGGAGAGTGGCGGGATGAGCTGGCCGTGTAGGAGATCGGTATGTAAAGCGCGGCGATGAAACTTGCCTTCCGATTGTACTTAAAAATCTAGTGGTGAATAGTAATGAGACATTATCTGTTACACGAAAGTTCGCACTGCCTGTAGTTTTGCTATACCCCCACCTTGCTTCCCTAGGCAATGCACATTTGACATCACGACATGAAATCAATATAAAAACTAGACAAATAGGCAATTGTGCCGATCAAAGAACTATCTAGATCTTGACAAATGACATAGAATTTAATCGATGCCTCCGCATTGCCTCAACGAAACAAAATACGAGGGTCAAGACTTCACTGTTCGCCCACACATTCCAGCATCCCTCCCTTCATAGAAGTATTTGTCTACCTAGTTCCCACATAACTTTCGTAGACTCCAGAAGAAAAAGGTACCTGACGATCTGACAGACTGGAATTCTGGAGACCAGCGGTTGCTCAGGTATATCTGAACTTTTGTTTATTCCTCTCCGGGCCCGCGGCACTTGATTGACGGAATCTACAGCCGGTAAAGAGGGGCCTCTTAATTTGCCGACTGGAGGGGCAATTGTGTAAGTGGGAGGGCGGTCCCACCAGTCCCCTTTGAGTAATTCCTCGAGCCAATGCTGCCATGGAGCTAGTCCATGTTGCCGTAATTAACAGGTTGTATGACTGGAATCTTGTGCATCTTTGTTGTCCCGGGGGCTTTAATCACGAGGTATGTTGTGATAGTCGGGTTTGTTTATATCGACTGGCGTGCTTAAAAGGTCAGCTTTTCGGTGGTTATGTGAACACCACATGGTTACTGTTCTCATGCTTGTTCTTTCTTTCTCACCACATCTTTTTCTAGGGCCATAGCGCTTCATCTTTTTTGCATCTTCACTTCTTCACTCCGTTTTGACTTCACTTCTACTACCAGCCTTATAGCTTCGACTTTGTTTAACCTCATCAGGTCGGTTTGCTTTAACTATTAGATGTCTACCGTGACAATCATTTGACCTGCTTTTCTTCTCACCTTTGGCAGTGTTTGCAACGCTGCTTTTCAACTTCAATATCCCTTTCGTCTACCCGTTTATCGGTCTTCTGCTTATCAGAGATTGTATTATCCAACATCATCCATCCCATTCGATATCTCTATATACCCTTCGCACTCAGTGACGACCAATATGATTGAGTCATCACGCAACAACCAGACCTCACAATATCGGACCAGCGGCCGCTACACACACATCCCTCCGGGTTACAACAAATCAGCTCCGAGAACCTTTCGCGCCCCTACCACAGAGACCCCCAGCACAAGCCATTCAGTTAATACCAGACCAGAAGAAACTATGCGTCAGGACCGGGCTCAGAATTCACTACGCCACCGGGCGCTACACAATGCAGGAATGCACAACACCCACAACGCACACACCGAGTCTCGTCCATCCACAGCCACCGGTAACCATGCCCAACAACCAAGGGTTAAAGAAAACCGACCGGAGGATAAGCAAGAGAGATCAGGCAGTGGTTACAAAGAGAGAATTGGCCCTTGGAAGCTAGGCCAGGTTCTCGGAAAGGGTGCTTCGGCTGAGGTGCGTCTCTGTAGACATTCTGTCACCCAACAACAAGCGGCCTGTAAGATTGTCTCCAAGTGTTCTAGCAAACTAGTACAAGCTGGGAGTTTGGCTGCACTCGACCGGATAGATACTACAGCTGCTCGTGCTTTTGGTGGCCAGTCAAGAGTACCAGTTGCGGTTGAACGAGAGGTTGCTATCCTCAAGCTCATCCAACACCCAAACATTGTCAAGTTGTACGACATCTGGGAGAACAAGAAAGACATGTAGGTTGCACCCACTTGCTGCTATGAAAATGCTGTACTAACAATGGCTATTAAGTTACCTCATACTTGAGCTTGTCGATGATGGCGATCTCTTCAACTTCATCACGCAACATGGCCGTCTTAGTGAGAACACAGCGATCGGAATCTTCCGTCAGATCATGTCTGCTATGACATACTGCCATGCCTTCAAAATTTGCCATCGTGACCTCAAGCCCGAGAACATTCTTGTGACTAATAATGGCCACATCAAGATCACTGACTTTGGTATGGCAGCGCTCCACCAGACCGAGAGCCACAAGCTTCATACTGCCTGCGGAAGTCCTCATTATGCCGCACCCGAGTTACTCTGGGCCCGCCCATATTATGGCCACCAAGCCGATATCTGGAGTATGGGTGTCATCCTTTTTGCTATGTTGACAGCTAGACTCCCTTTCGATGAGGTGAGCATGGTTGACATGCTCGCCAAGACAAAGCGCGGCGAATACACAATGCCCGAGTTCCTGAGCTCCGAAGCCAAAGACCTTATTCGTCGCATGCTTGAGATCAATCCCGAAAAGCGTATTTCGATGTACGATATGTGGAGACACCCTCTCATTATGCGTTACCAAGCATACGACAACATTAACCCTGTCACCGGTCAACCACCAGAGGTGAGCCTGGAGTTCCACCCTAGACCCCTTGAACGATCAGAGGTCAACGGTTCCATTGTCCGGCAGTTGCGTACACTTTGGCACATGTTTGAGGAAGAAGACATTATTCGTTGTTTGACGGATGAAACGTGAGTGCTTTTTTACCTTTCCAATTTGATGATTTGGTACTAACATCATTCAGTCCTTCTGCTCAACAAGCATTTTACTGGCTTCTCCAGGAGTATCTCGAACAACAGCGTGAAAACTTTACCCCAGACATACCTCACTCCCGTAGTGAATACCATCATTTGGCACCCGCGACCTGGCGTCGTAAGGTTTCCACGTGTGAGTTCACATCAGGTGCCAATGTCTCAAGGTTCACCGTTATTTCGCAGGTTCCTGATTCAGAGTCCGACACCTTGGCCAGTTATGACCCGTACAATGTCAACTCTTACAGCCAGCGACCTTCGATGGAAGCCTCGTCCACCAAGGTCACTATTCGTCGTGGCCCCAGCTGTAGTCTCCGCAAGGATGCTAGCTTTGCATCGAACGCAACTCGGATGAGACGTACTGGGAACACTATGGCATCTCTCCATAGCAACCGGGGCGGTAGTAGAGTTGGTCCTCGTACTACCTCTATTGGCTCCATGCACAGCGGTAAGGGAGTCAAATACGCCCGCACTGCTGTCATAACCAAACGTCCAGTGAACTTCACCAACATTCGTCGCAAGTCTCTCAATCAAGGGACCAATGCCTCCGGACGAGATGGCCAGAAGCGCCAGTACCCTCCTGGTACGCACCACCAGCGCAGGCGTCCTACAGTTCATGTTCCTAAGTCCGCCGTTATGAGTGCTGCCGAGGCGAAAGATACAGCGTTCCTTGAAGCTCAGATTAGAGACTTCCGTTCTCGGATTGTCATGGACATTGATACTGCATTTAACAGTTCAACCATTTCTGAGACTTCATCCATTATGTCGCCAACTGGGGAAGCTCCTCCAAGTACGTCGCGCAAGTCGCATGATCCCATTACGCCCATTAGTTATGATAGCAATGCGGACACTTTGGTTCAAGATTCCACCAGCAGTTCGTGGCAGGAGAGACCTCTTCCTTCTTTACCCCCTGGTGATACGGCTATGGGCAAGCAGACTGCGGCTGATGCTGCCCTACGGATGGCTAGAGCTAAGGCCTTGGAACGCAGTAACACGAATGTACAGGTACTTCGTGCGGAATCCAATGCTTCTCCTGTCATGGATTCGCCCCAAGGTAGACCTGGGACCAGTGCCGGAAAAGCCCAAATGTCACATCGGCAAAGCGGTAGGGCGGACAAGAATGGATTTGAGTTTTTGGTCCAAGCACAGAACACCATTCGTGTAGTGAACTCTCCCAAACGGCCACTCACCGGATCAGGTTTCATGGATCGGTTTAAAGAACGCAAACGCGACTCTCGCAGCACGGTGCAACAATCACGACCCAACTCCCCTCTACCTAACCACGAATATGTTCCTCCCGAGCCCGTGGTTGCTGTGACTAAGCAGCGCAAACTGAGTTGGTTCCAAAGACTCTCTAGTTACACTCACACTAGCGATATGGTTGAGACAGGTACTCGACTCTCACAAAGTGTTAACGCGGATGCTGTATCAGAGACGTCATCGATAGAGGGAGAACGTGGCGTCAGCCGCAAGAAATCTGGCCTCATGTTCTGGAAGAATGGCCGTGATTCTGAGCCGCCACGTCAGTCATACCAATTGCCTTTACCTTCCCGGGGACAGGATTCAGGCGATCCCGTGCAGGAAAGTTGGATTTCTCGTATGTTCAATGTGAAGGCGGCCAAGGCCTATATGTGCTTGGAATTGTCTGATCGTGATGCTCGCTTGAGTCTATGTGTTCTGTTCAGACAGTGGAAGTCTTTTGGAGTTGAGATTGATTGTGTGGATAAGAAGCGCAACATTGTTCATGCGCATGTTTCCGAAGAGAATGGTAAGTCTTACAAGCAGTCAACCCTTGATGTTATAAAGACATATTACTAACAAACTACTACAGAGGTCAAGATAAAGCCTGTCTCATTTTCTGCAGAAGTTATCAAGACGATTGAGCATGGCTGTACCACACCGCTATGCATTGTGCGATTCAAGCAGGAGCAGGGCTCTGCTAGCGCATTCCATTGGACTATTAAGACGATCAAGGAGGTGTATAAACGGCGTGGGACTATGGTCAAGGATAAACGGAAGAGACGGATGATGGTCCACACATTGACCGCCAAGGCGAATCAACGGGGCGTGACATCGGGTTGATTTTAGGGAAAGTTACTGGGACTGTTGAAAACCGGTTTGTTATATTTTGGAGTTTGTTTTTTTCTTTTCGCTCCTTTGTTCTGGTTGGCTAGTTTCTTTTGTTTTGTTACTTCACATAGGTGGATCGATTTGTATCTCACATAGTTGTCAATATAAGAAGTCTCGTAAGGCTTGTGGTCATGTGTTGTGTCATATCGTGGTTTGTCGCCGCGGGTAATATGACTAAGTGAAAGCTCCGTTCCACCGAAGAATCCCAGGGCGTGTCCAATGAGAATGCATGCAGCATAAAGGATCACAAGAACGACGGTAGCAACCGGCAAACATGGCAGTTAACAAGGAATCCCCACAAACACGTGCCGTCCCCAGATCACCGAGGCTGCATCAAGGAGCCATGTTCAATCTGGGGAAAAGGAACGCGGAAAATTGGTGCTGTGTAAGTGACATAATGTGGGGAAATCACCGGACCTCGGCATTCAATTCTTCACGGTTGCACATCAATAAATATCGGGCGGGCGAGAGGGTCAAATTGAGGATAGTGCGATTAGGGTTCCGCCCGGTATTCGGGGAAGAGGATGGAAAAGGTGAATTGTAGTTTATTGCCACCTGGATGTACGCGCGTGATGTCGTGTCGATCTTAGTGAGGGGATATATTCTGCGAAGAAAGACGATGGAGACACTAGATTGATGCCGGATTTGGGAAGTTTTTGGTCACGTGTTTGGCTCTAGGGTCTGGGTTGGTCTGATGTTGGCACGGAGGACAAAGGAAGAGGGGTGAATGCATTGAGGTGGGGAGCTTACATGGGAGCTTACCTGGGAGCTTTGATATATTTGACGATTGTGTTTGTTGGTATCGGAAGTGGCCGATGTGCGGGGCAATGACTTGTTTGGTGAATTGGGTTGAATGTACGGTGTTGAGAAGACGGGGATTTTCGGAGCACGGGAGGTATCCTAAGATCGGGAATGAAGGGTTCCGTAATGTGAGACATTTCGGGATGATATGGATACTTGACTTCATGTCGTTTGATTGGTCATGGACGAAAATAAGTTGGCCGCGGATGAGAGGGATATTTTGGTGGGTGGGTTGGCTGAGACCCCTGTTGGATCGGACGGATGGGGAGGGGTACAGTATATACACATAGATAGGTGGGTTATCTGAAGCAGGAAGGTAAATACGCATGCGCATTACACTGGAGAGATTGCCACATGTGGAAAGTATAGGAATAGAAGGTGGGGCATGTTCTGGCTTTAGGAATATAAAAAGGCACCATCCGCCAACTTGGGAATTAGCTATCATCTGAGGAAGATTATCAAGTTTTCTACTGTCGAAGCTAAGACGATAGTCTCATACAGTCTTAAACTTATTCTAAACAATACAACTCTAACAATCCAACAATCCTCACATCTACAAATCCACCAAAATGGCTCCTCCTCAACCCACCAATCTCGCCGGAATCACCCTCCGCCCACCGACCCCTCTCACCCCGGCGCAATCCGAGATCCTCACCCCCGCTGCTCTCTCCTTCGTCGCTCTCCTCCACCGTACTTTCAACGCGCGCCGCCTGGAACTTCTCGCGGCCCGTGAGACTCGTCAGGCGGAACTGGACGCGGGGAAACTCCCTGATTTCTTGCCGGAGACGAAGGCTATTAGAGAGGATGTTAGCTGGAGAGGTGCGAAGCCGGCACCTGGGTTGGTTGATCGTCGGGTGGAGATTACGGGGCCGACGGATCGGAAGATGGTTGTTAATGCGTTGAACTCGGATGTGTGGACTTATATGGCGGATTTTGAGGGTATGTTGACGGGTTGTTCTTTTATCGCGAAGGGGGGTTAGTACTAACATGGGTTTTGCTCTGTAGATTCCAGCGCTCCCACTTGGGATAACATGATTAACGGCCAGGTCAACCTCCACGATGCCAACCTCCGCCGTATCGATTTCACCCTCGGGCCCAAAGAATACAAGCTCCGCAACGACCGGACCCTCCCCACTCTCATCGTCCGTCCTCGCGGGTGGCACCTCAACGAAACCCACGTGCTCATTGACGGCGAGGAAGCGTCCGGGTCTCTTTTCGACTTTGGCTTGTACTTTTTCCACAACGCCAAGGAGACTATCAAGGCGGGCTTCGGACCTTACTTCTACTTGCCCAAGATGGAATCACATCTGGAGGCGCGTTTGTGGAACGATGTGTTTAATGTGGCACAGGACGTTGTGGGGATTCCGCGCGGGACGATTCGCGGGACGGTTTTGATTGAGACGATCCTGGCGGCGTTTGAGATGGAGGAGATTATCTATGAGTTGAGAGATCACTCGTCGGGTCTTAACTGTGGAAGATGGGATTACATCTTTAGCACCATCAAGAAGTTCCGGAAGAACCCTGCCTTTGTTCTGCCTGATCGTGCTGATGTCACCATGACAGCGCCGTTTATGGAGGCGTATGTTAAGCTTCTCATTCAGACTTGTCATAAGCGCGGGGTTCACGCCATGGGCGGAATGGCGGCACAGATCCCCATCAAAAATGACCCGGCGGCTAACGAGAAGGCCATGGAGGGTGTCCGTAAGGACAAGTTGCGTGAGGTCACGGCCGGTCATGACGGGTAAGTTTTATTCTCCGAGTATATGTATATTCCACATAACTAACAAACATGTCACTAAAGTACTTGGGTCGCTCACCCGGCTCTCGCGCCTATTGCCACTGCTGTTTTCAACGAGCACATGCCTACGCCTAACCAGATCCACATTCTCCGCCCCGACTACACTATCACCCCCAAGGATCTTCTCAACACCAACGTCTCTGGTGCTATCACCACCAACGGTATCCGGAAAAACATCCAAATCGGTCTTGCCTACATGGAAGCGTGGCTTCGCGGCACTGGCTGCGTGCCAATCTTTTCACTCATGGAGGATGCTGCCACTGCCGAGGTGTCCCGGTCACAACTTTGGCAGTGGACACGCCATGGGGTTACCACGCAGGAGGGCACCAAGGTCACCAAGGACTTTGTGCTTGGTCTTTTGAAGGAGTGCACAGAGGAGGCGCAAAAGGCCGCTGGCGAGGGGAATGCGTTTGGGAAGGCTGCTGAGTATTTTGCGGGCGAGGTTACGGGTGAGGGGTATGCTGACTTCTTGACGATGCTTTTGTACGGGGAGATTGCTAAGCCTGGTGCGCAGGTCGCGGCCGAGGAGGTTCTTAAGGCGAAGATCTAGATATGGCTGTGACAGGATTTTTTTTTGTCTATTAAGTAATTATCAAGTAAATAGGTTGTAACGAAATCATGTTTCCCGAGGAATATCCACTCCCGAGTCTCCATATAGATAAAGCCGGCCCCCGCTCAAAATACCAAACGACTTACTCGATGGCATCGAGTAACCCATCGCGTAGGATCAATATCCCTACCCGTGATCCAAATCCCCAGATCCTTGCTATCTCGATTCAGAGACATGGTAAACATAAGCCAACCCTTATCGTGAATGGAAAAAACAAGCTGAGTCAGCACAGACATTTGCCACCCGGTGTGCAGGGTTCTTGCACCCTAATTAGAAAGGATGTTACACAGGTGGTTTCGATACATTGACGCAGGTATTGGCGCAGGCAAGACACGGAAATTTAATAAGTGTGAGTCTATGTGTTTTGGCCGCATGTCTTTTTTATGACGAGACATGGAGATGGAGATGGAGTGGGAGGGTGGGGATAAGGAGGTTTTTAGACAGAAAGGGGATTTATGGAGTGGTGGATGGGATGCTCGAGTTACGTGGGGGAGGGTTTGATGGACTTGGGAGACTGAAATGGGTTGATGGATGATAATAGAGAGACTTGATGGACGTGGTTGATGCAGATATGGGTTGGACGGAGGGGTTTCGGGGATTAGGGAGATTTCTCAGTGTTAGGTGACATCCTCGAGTGTCTAGGTACATATGTTAGAATATCGGGAGCTTGCGATTGGAAGAGGAAGTACGGGGACCATTTGACTTGGACTGGAACGTTGGTATTGGAAACTAGTGGCTCTCGTCTTGCCATGTCAGCAACACACCACCACAGGTATAGTCCCAAAGACCCTTCACACCCATTCAATGCGGACAGGGCGAGTGACGAGCCGGGAAAAGTATCGTTTGTGAGGGCCCAGTTTCTGTGGTCTTGTTGGCATTTCTTTGCTGGGTGTTGTTCACGAGTTGTTAAGGGGATAATACGAAGTTGTCTCGTGGGAATATATCCACTCATTCATCCATGTCTTCATGTATAATAGATGACGAAAACATGCGCGAGAAGGAACGCCCAAGATGACCAACGGACCATGTCATGCTATGTCATGCTAATCGCCTATATCCTCCCCCCCATCCATCCAACCAACCAATACACAAAGACCCGAAAACGCAACCGAACCTGATCGTCCCCATCCGTGTGGCCATCCCACCTGAAGCGGCAAATGACTCCTTTAGGCCCGTTACGCAAACAGGCACGCAGGGTGATTTGTACAATTGGGCCAGTTCGTGTATGCGGTGGCGCGATGGATGGGGGTGAGAGTGAAAAGCAAAGCTGGTCAACGGCTCTGTATATCTCTGGATAGAATGGGTGGGAGGGGGCGTGTATATCGTATGGAAGCACGGCAATTGTCCCGATCAGGTAACTCTGGGTACGGCGTCACGAGGGGCTTGGTGCGGACATGGTAGTGGTTGGCGGGGTTCCTGGATATCTTGTTCCTGGTGTCATTTTTGAGGCGGACGAGGCGGGTTCTGGAAGGAGATGGGAGGTTGTGATGGACGAATCGGAGCTTGGTGAGGTTCTTCGTTCACCGCTAGTATTACACTTACTATCAAGCCGGAATCCATATCTTCCTTTTCATGTTACAAGTTAGGCTGGATATCATCCGACCCGTCCTGTCCCGTCAGGCTCGACCGCCCTTCTCAATCTCACTTATCATCTTCTTTGTCATTCGATTCCTCACCGACTCACCGTAATCCCGTAGTAACCCGTATACCACCCACCCCTCCCTCTTTCAGCCCGGAAAGCTACACAATACATTTCCTTTCTATCCTTCTTCCCCCCCCACCACCACCTATAGAAAGCAAAAAGCCCCAATATGTCGGTACCCGTGTAGTGGGGACCCTGACCCTAAGTGATGATGGAAGGTTGTTTTTCCCCAATGGAGAAGGCAAAGGCGACACGGATAGGAAGTTTGAAATCCTGTTGGATATGGAGGGTGAGGAAAGGACTTTGTCGTTGCTTTTTTTGGCGGGACTTTTGCCTTATTTGGAGGGTGTTTTCTATGTATGTATGTATGTACGATGCGTGAAGAGATTAAAGAGTTGAAGAAGAAGAAGAAGAAAAAGAAGAAGGTAGTTTTTTTCTTTGACAGGTGGGCTGGTCGAGTCTTGGTGGGTATGTGCTGCGATGTTGTGTGATGGGGCTTATACATTATGTGGGCAAGCGGGGCATTCCGCGAGTTGAACGGGGCTTTTTTGGGTTCTTCCTATTCGTTTTTTGTTGTTTAGTTTGGTTCCTGGGCGTTTTTCTATTCACCCACCATCCAGAAAACTTGAAGCCAAAAACAAGTGAGAGGGACACAAGACGGGATGGCTTCGGTGTGGTTGTGAAGCCTTTTGGGTCAACCAAGTCAAGGGCGCTCAACCAGTTATTCACTTGCAAAAAAGGCATCACAACGGTGCTGTGTAGGGAATCATGCACGCCCAATGTAAATGACGAGAGGGGAAAATGAGGCGCTGTAGTTCTGTAGGGAGCCGGTCGGTTGTCGCAGGTGGTTTGGTTGGACAAGTGGAGTAATAACCGGCCGGGGGTATACAAAGATGTTAGTGAAGAAAAGAAAAGGGAACCCCCCCTCCCCCGGGAAAAGTGAAAGAATCTTGTTTGAATGTCTCTACTGAGACGGGGCTTTCCCGCTCGTTAACCAATCAGTGAAGGGAAAGTTGGACAATGGCTTCAGCTGGCGGGTGGTGTAACAAGTTGTATCAGCAGGAGATTATGGGTTTAGATGCAGGGAATAAATGGTTTCTATGATTGTATGTGTCTGGCAGGTTTGGGTTGGGCTGGCTGTCTGTCTATCAGTTATACAATCTGTTCTGTGGATGTGCGGGTTTATTGCGAAATGCCGGCTTTTGGGTTCGTGTTGTGCCTCGTTGCAGATGCACATGCAAGAGGTTCAGTGGCAAGGCCGGACAGCAAGCAAGGGAAAACCAGTTTTTTGATTTTCTGTCAGTTTTTTGGATAGTATGTACAGAAGCAAGAATAACAACAAAATGTGTATACATATGTACACACTGGTACACCTATAGTATATAACTTATGTACAAGATAACCAAGCGTACTTTAAAAAAACTCAACAACCGCGGGGGCGACGGCCCTTTGTATCACCCACTGATTGGTCAAGCAAGATTATCAAGGTCAGACGCGCAGACTTTTAGGCCGTGAAGAATCCAGGGCAACAAAGACGCAACATATCAAGAAAAAGAATTCTAAAAAAAAAGAACGGGCTAAAGGCGAAAAGACAGAGAAAAAAAGAGACACAAATCATAAATATCTACAGATATAGACGGGTAGCACAAACGAGGCGGTGGATACTGGTCACGACAGCTTTATTGCCCCGTTGGTGCTGGCAGAGAGGTTGGTTTACGACGGCCAACTGCAGGCGTCCGTATCGCTTTTCTCAGTTCGCTTTCTAGTTTGTTGTTGTTATTATTGTTGTCATCATCGTCAAAGTCGGTCAGAACATGTAAGCAAAAGAAAAGAAAAAGAAAATATAATAAAAACCCTAGATGAGATAACGGCCGTAACCCTGATATTCGGACTCGGGGAATACAATGGAAATCCTTTGTAGACTCGATTAACCCTATAGATCCCTAGCTTTTTCTGTTTTGTAGTAACGACAAAACCCCCATGTTACGATTCAAACCAAGGGGACGATCACAATCACGAAAATGACAAATACGCTGGAGTTAGCGTGTTGGTCCCTGGATGCACGTGAGAGTCTGTTTTGAACAATGGAGTTATGTATTGTATCGCAAGAAAGATGGTGTATTTTTATTTTCTAGAATTATTCTTCTTCTTTCAGGGGGGAGATCTTCCCTCTAGACGACGGGTTCCCCAGCACCTTGTGTACACTACCAAAAGACAGTTTCTTGTCTGTCTTGTTCAAGCCCCCCCATATGGTACCAAGTCTGCTGTACGAGGTCAATCAAGATTTCACAAACGCCAACATCATATGCACAAGGTTCTCAACGCCAACAAAAGGGTATCTAATAAACTTAGGGTTGTCATGACGAAAGTGTGTCCTTGGAGCACGGTTTGCCGACGCCACGGACCAGTGGTTCGGGACAGCTAGCTAGACCTTGTTAGGTGAATGACGAGTAAAAGATTGAATGCTTGGGTTAATTTCTCGGAGCAACGATGATATTTGAGATAATTCCCTGTCATGGAGGGGACGATTTTACAAGGAAGAAAGCTGTACAATGTCTGTATAGTGTAGTGTAGTGTTGTACCTGAATCTATAAACCGGGGTATTAGAGCTAGAAGGGGCCGCAAGGTCCAGGACAAAAGGTGATTCAAAATGCACACACTTTGAGGCCGAGAACAGGGCTCTTTTTGGTATGCTATTTCATTATGGACACTGACGGAATGGAAGAAGGCCCTGGTTGTTGATCGAGGGTTATTTCCCGGGTTTTTGTTTCTTGTTTCGCTGTAATTCAAGCTGAAGACTGGCGACGCAAGACATTTTGAGCCTGATATAAAATGGTGCTAAAAATGGACAACGCTTTTTTCAAAAGCCTAACAAGAAAGAACCAAAACCCAATGTCATCATAAAGTTGTTTTTTATTTCTTCCTTTTCGTTTGTCTACGCATTCACTTCCCTAATCAAGAAACCCTTTATACCTCCATTTCGTTGCCGAAGACTTGTCCTCGGCCCATCGGGCAGCCATAAAGGCGGGGAGGGGGGCGTAATGTACATACATATAGTAGGGGAAGCGATTCCCACGATTGGGCTGGGCTCTTGGATGGTGCGGCAGCAAAGATGCAATTATGTCGCAGTTAATGTCCATAAGCAAAGAAGCAATAACGACGTGCATACAAAAGAGAAAGAGAGAGAAGAAAAACAAAAAAAAAAGAAGTTAGCCCAAGATAAGGCCCTAGGGTACGACCGCTTCGGCCAGGACTTACCTATCCCGGCCACCGGGGTCTCGAGAAGCTGGACGGACGTGCGTTGGAAAACCCAAAAAAGCAGTGTCGATCCGGAGGATGGAAGGCTGTCTGTCGGTTGGTCGGGCATGTTTTGACGCACAGATAGGTCGAGTTGTCGGGCCGTAGAATGACCAAAGTCTATGTATGTACATACGTATGTAAGAAGCGGTCGACTTTGTTTTCTCTTCAACAAGTACATACATGTGTAGATTTTTTTCTGCAGTAACTGCACATCTCATGTTGGTGGTGTACATGTGGTCAAGATGTAACTTTATACGGTAATGATAGCCTGCTTCTGGAAGGTGGCGTTGAAATGCCGAGGATGGAGGGAACAAGCTCGATATAGTCCATTCTCCATAGATATAAAGAGTAAGAAGCCAAACGGATTGAAGCTAAAAGCTGAACAAGGGAAGCGAGTAAAAGACCTGGGGCGGGGGGGGTCAATGATTTTTACCGGATGAAGAATAACAATTAAAACCAGTACAATAAATTGAATACCATGTTTTCTGTTTCTTCATGAATCACACGCCCCTCCCCTAGTACAATTCACCTCGCACGACCTTGATCTTTAGTCTCTCTCGGTCTCTCTCTTCCTAATGGGCGAAAGGGCAATCAAGGCTTCTTTGGTCTGCACAAAGCGTAGTAATAGAGCTTGACTTTGTTGTGTGAAGTTTGACTTGCAGTGTACATACACCATACAGTATTGGGTTATATGCCGGGCGATTGTTTCTTTTCGGCGATAAATTCAATAATAATAAAGGAGTGAATTCTTTTAAAAATATGTCGACATATAAGGTGACGGGGAATCCGGGTTTGGTGAGACGGATGGACTTTAAGGATGAACTTGGATTTCTTGTCTCTTCATTCTTCTTCCTTCTTTTTCTGTTTATTGTTAAACTATCTCCATTTATATATCGATATATATATATATATCTTGCTTGTGGCATCTCACACCAGCAGCCATCCATCCCTCGGTCCCTCCAACCTTGAGCCCCAAAAAAAAAGAACAACACAACTCGAAAAACAACCTTCACATCAAGTTTGTCGTTGTCCTGTTCACTTGCTATATCTCCCTTTTCAGTCCATTGGCAACACACGGCCGGCCATTGTGTCGCCTTCCTTGTTCTCCCTTTCTTGTCCACCGACAAGTTCGTTTTTGTGTCGCCAGTTCAAGAGCTACTATTACTTTGTTTTCCTTGTTGTTCTTTTCGTTCGTCATGATTCACGGTGTTGCTGATGCGACTGGCCATAGCCAGTATGGTGCTGATGTTCAGAGACGGGAGAGTTACTATCACCCGTTGCCGCCTGTTGATGTTCCTCGTGAGTTCTTGATACTTTTGCTTTGAAGAAGATACAGAGAGTTGGTTGTATATGCGTGTGTGTCTTTCCATATGGAGTCAGTGATGAGGACAAGGAAAAATGAAGTCAAAGTGTATATCCAATGTCCTCATCTGGATACTTTTCTTTTCATTCTTCATTCTCGTCACCAATTCATTCATACCACTCATTACAATGGATTCTCTTAATCTTCTCACATTATACTCTTTACTAACCGTCCCTCAAGGCATTACCGACCCCGCGGACACTCCGCAATCATCTACTCCACCCACAAACGGCCTTTCTTCTTACATGCCCCACCTTCAAGGTTCCTGGCCTACACCTGCAACTTCATCTTACACCTTCACTTCTCCGCCGCCTCCGTCCACCAATAAGCTTTACGAACATTATGATACTCGCGCTTCGCGTTCTCCCGTTTACGATACAGCAACCAGTACTCCCCAACAACAATCAACTCCCGCAAGCACCACGGCTTCCAGTTCCCCGCAACATCCTCTAGTCTCTGCTACTACTGCCGCAAACTCCTACCGTGGTCTTTCTTCCGGTCCTTCCGGTCTTCCCGGTGCTCCCCAGCCTCCTATTCTTGCCTCTAATGGGGGTTCATCCACCGGTGTATCCATGATGGATACCACCTACAAAACACACCATCATTCTCCCGCACAAAGTTACTATACTACTACAGCTGCTCCTTCTCAGCATCACCAACATCAACAACCACAGCATCAGCACCACCAAACACAACACCACCAGTCTGCTTCTTTCGCTACTCCTTATCAACCAACACGTGTTTCGCCCCAGTACACAATGCCATACTCTGGAATGCACCATTCACTTGGCCGACCAAATGTTCTCTCCGGACTCAACAACGGTATGGCTATGATGCCCAACATCCCAATGGGTTATCTCCCCATGAGCTACATGTCGCACGGTCCACCTCAGCAAGAACGTCCATACAAGTGTGACCAATGCCCACAGAGCTTCAACCGTAACCACGACCTCAAGCGCCACAAGCGTATTCATCTATCAGTCAAGCCATTCCCATGCACTTTCTGCGACAAGAGCTTCTCACGAAAGGATGCCCTCAAGGTATGTAGTTGAAAACCCCCAAAACCCCTCATTGTTATTGACGTATAAATACTAACCTAATCAATAGCGTCACCGTTTAGTCAAGGGTTGTGGTGATAGAGCCTGTCCAAAGGGCGGTGTCATGAAGAAGCCTGGCACATGTATGCCTGCGATTCCTGAACAGACACAATCATCTTAGACTCTTTAGAGTCCCTTCTATTGTTTTATTCCCTCCCTCTCTCTTCACATCTTTGTTATTATAGTCCAAATGACTCTGTAGAGTCTTGTGTACGTTCCCACTGGGAAGTTTCTTTGTTCTGTCCTTTTACTTTTTTTTTCTTTTTTTTTTCTTTCTTTTTTACTCTCTTATTATTTTCTTGCCTCTGTTGTCACGCAGTTTCATGTTTTTTATTGGTCAAAGAGGCTTTAGTTCTCCGGGTTCGGGTCGGATTGGTTTGGTTGGGTTGTTGGATTCTCTTTTTAGGGGTTAATGGATGAATGGTTAGAATTGTAATGGAAATATACAATTTAAAACTACGACGACGAAGTCTGTATAAGTGTGATTATCGTGACTTTCACCATACAACGCGTAATTGGTGTAGTGGTAACATTAATCGTTGCCATCCGGTAATGATTCGATTAGCCCTGGGTTCGATTCCCAGATTACGCAATCATCTTTTTAATCTTTTTGACATCTTTATTCATCAACTTAGACACGGTGAGAACCTCCATACTTCCATATCCTCTGGAACCACCTTATTCTTCCCTCGTCTTCCTACTTTCTCGACAACCTTTTTCGTCATATTCTTAAAAGCTCCTTTGACATCCCCCGCCACATCCTGCCAGAATCCTCCCTCGTACCCCTCCCAATCATACAACAACACTCGACCCCCCCAACTCCCCCGCAACGCCAACAACGAAGCCTGGAAAGTCGTATCTCCCACCGCCACCAGGAAATATCTCACACGATCCTCTTCACAGCAGAAATACTCATTCCGAGGCCCTTCCGCGACGATTCTCAATGTACGGTTGGCGTTGGCGAGACGCTCTTGGTTGTATAGTCGACGGGTGTTTGAGAAGGGGATTTTTCGACGGATGAGGGATGGAAGTGTGTGCGTTGGCGAGAATAGAAGGAGGAGAATGGTTCCGGGGCGGTTTAGGAGGGTTGTGGGGGGGATTTCTCGGTAGCTGGTGGGTGTGCGGAGGATGTAGGTGTTGGTTGCGGTGTGGCAGTGGATTTGGAGGGGAGACTGTTTGCTTGTTTTGTTAGATGAGGATGAAGTGGGAGGTCTATGGGGATGAGCTTACGTCGGGGTCGAGTGGGGCGGACCAGAGTGATCGGGTGGAGGAGAATGTGGAGAGTGATGTTGACTCGGACGAGGAACGCATGGAGTAAGACATTTTGAAGGTTGCTTCTAACTATTGCTTGACAGATGAGTTTCTCAAAGTCCATTGTCCCCACTACGACACTGTCACTCCTTTATATCTCCTTTCCATCGCACCTCCGAACTCACTCCCCACTCATCATCGCCGATACCATCTCCCTTCCGTCGTCAAACTCTCCCTCGCTCCACTCCAACAAAGCAGCCTCACCACCATCTCCATTGTCGTTCATCGCCCATCTCCCTTCAACCCATACATCCAAAACCTCCCGTTCGGGGACCACGAGGAAAGCTGGAATGTGGGAGTCAACCATGTGCAAGGGACAGCTCGATGGAGCACCTTCTTTGGATGACTAGACCATACTTGACCGAGATTCATGCACGCTGGGTTTGAGAATATCCCTTTTGGATGGCTTCACTTGTCGTGGTTTGCCGATTACCCACGGGATATCCTTGTTCCCGTTTGTTTCCCTGTGTTACTGGCAGAGCTGAAAGCACGGGCTCAACAAGGATTATCACATGTATGTGTCTGTACATACAGTACATAGTATCAATGACTCGGCTGTTCTTTGATTCCCTCAACCGATAATCTCTTCCTACTTCCTTCCTTCCTCCCCTTTTCTTCGTCGTTTGTCCGTCCATACATCGCGAAATCACAATCACACACCTGCATAATCTCATCACCTACTCGAAGCCAAGCACTCGTCCTCCAACTATATACATATGTGATATCTCTCTGACCCCATACCCCAGTCCAAGAATTCCAAATTCTCAATGTCTCCCTTGTCCCAGCCCTCTTCACCCCTCCCTATCCTTCCTCGTGGCCGCCACCGTCGTAATTCGGTAAACCCTTGTCCTTGCTGTGGGTTAAGTCCTAGTCTAGGAATATTCTGAGAATATCCAAAAATACAAGCACACTAAACCCAAAACAGAAAACATAAATCCACAATACATAAAATACAATAATTATAATATACCAAGATAAAAAGCACAACATTAATATATGCACACACAAGAAATATCACCCAAGTATAAAAGCCAAATGCAAGTCATAAACACAGACGTCATATAACCACACAGGCAAAAGAAAAGAACTACAATTTGGAATGGAAAGAGGTAAGTTAGAAATTCATGACAACTAACAGTCGATAGATAAGAAAAACCTATGACACAACAATACGCAAGCTTCAGCGAAGGCAACGGAAATTCACTCAGCAACGCTAGAGTAAATTTCTGTCGGCGCGTAAAAATTATCACGAGAACAAGAAAACTTTTACAATCCCAAGAACTCTGTCGGCGCGTAAAATCATCACGAGAACAAGAAAACTTTTCCAAGTCCAAGATCAAGAAGTATCAAAAATATTGACTCAGCATATTCCAGTAACTCTGGAAATGATATATAAATGAAGACAAGTCTCCCAAGTATGCAAGTTAGAAATCTAGAAAAATCATCACAATTTGAATACAATCACTTTGATCCTATCTTTCCTCTCTTTTCCGTTCTAAACCTACTTTATATTTTCACACCTAGTAAAGCCGCGTCGATCATCTACAACATAGAAACTCAAACAATGCTAATTACGGTTATTATTTGCTAACTTATAAACTATTATTAACCCTAGTCCGGATGCTTTCTTCCTTCGTGCCTATATATTATTGAAGGTTCTTTGTAAATTGGGCGTCTTCCAAACACTGTGTCTTTTCTGTTTGTGCTGTTGATTTGATGATGGTGAGAAATGAAAAGGAAATTACTGGTAGAGTTGGGGATGGTGAGTGGATCGTAAGGCTATGCCCGAGAGACTGATGCGCGATGCCATTGCCGCCGCCTGCCGGGCCATATCCGGCGGTGCGTGGGCGTGCAGGTGGCAGCGAAGGGTTAAGTCTTCGCATATCTGAGTTAAAAGAAGAAGATGTGAACTGCAAGAAACAAAGGCATGGGTTAGTTTATTTATTCCTTTTCATCAACGCCATATGCACACATGTACAAACAAAGACATCACAATAAACTTACACATAGTGGCCAAAAATGCTGGCGTCACCCCACACAAAAGCCTCAGCTTCTAGTGCCGCTTCTAGCGCCCGTGCCCCATCCAGAACAACCTGCAGCATCCACTCATCCGTTTCCCCCGCCAAAGCCCTCTCGATAAACCCTCGGTAAAGCGCCACCCGCGCCACCGACCGACGCCATGCCGCGACGGCCGCCACCTTGTGTTCGGCAGGCGAGCAGCACAAGTCTGTGCCGTTGGCCGGCTGTGATAGCCATGAGAGACCCTCGGTAAGTAGAGCCGGCGTTGGACAGGGGTGGAGAGGGGCTTGGAGGAGGAATCGGATCGTTTGGATTTGGTCGGTGAGGAGAGATGCGGTTGTTGTGGTGTAGCCGTAGTCGTTGTCGAATCCGCAGGCGTCGAGATAGCTGGGGGTTGGTGTTGGCATTGTGGGGGTCCAATGGGAGAGACATGATGGGTTTGTTGGGTCGAGTGGAGCTTGGATATCGCTATCGTGGCATGTTAGTGGAACGTCATCAACAGGTTGCGTCACATGTGTCTCTAACTTACATTTGAAAGCCAAGAAGGGCCCAATAGAGTAGAACACCCTCATCTGGGCTGCCAACCTTGACGGAAACACCCTTTTTGACAACTGAGCAAACTACCTCTGCAGCCTTACCAGCCGCTTTCCTCGCTAATGACCTCATGCCAAGACCCGAGTAGTACAAGGCCACCAAAAACCACATACGACCTCTCCACACTCTACCCTCACCACGAGCCATCTTCTTTTCCGCTCTTTTCAACAATGTTACGCCCTCGGCAAACAAAGCAAAACCTGGTAATGACGCCCACCCGAGATCCTCGGCTGTGATACCAGGTGGTGGTGGATGTGCGGGGTGTGTTCGGATTCCACGGTGAGTTTCCAGAAGAGAGCCGAGAGCTGCTGTGAGGAGAAAAAGTGGGATGTCGCGGGGGTTTTTGGAAAGTGTGTGGCGGTAACTTGGGGAAGTTGGAGCGGAAGGATTTGATAGCCAAGTAGAAAGTGGACCGGCAAAGTCTGTTGATAGACCTAGAATGTAATCTGGCGACATGAATGGATAAAGCGGAAGAGTCTCCGATACTACCTCGCAGATATATCCCTTAACCACATTCTCCACCGACAACCCCGTGACATACGGAGTCCCCTCCGAAACCACCCCACAATCCACCGTCGCCGCCAAAGGCCAAGACCCCAACGGGAAAGCCCTCGGATACCTCCCCAGAAATCTCCCCGCACCCTCCTTATCATCCCCCTCACTCTTCAAAAGCCGGGTAATAGCCGCGGCCAAAGTCTCCACCTCGGCAAACACAGGGTGCGGAAACGGAGACCGGTGCGCTGTCGTAGCTAGAACCGAGAAACAGGACGGGTCGAGACGAAGACAGAGAAGCCCGTGGTGAACGCATGATGGACACCGGTGGGGGCCGAGCGTGCACGGTGTTGCTTGGGCCGTGCAGGCGATGCATGATTGTTGAGACTGTTGGGGGCTTTGTTAGTTAACGGGGCTTATTTTCGAGAACCGCATGTGATGACGTACAGAGTCCATTGTAGAATCTAGCATTAGTTTATCCCAGTAAAGAAAAAAAAGAAAACGTCATAGACGACGAGCATAACGACCTCTCCCTTCATACGGCTCCACTCTCTCTATATATATACATGTCCCGATAATTCTTGATATCTCCCTCTCAGCCAGCCCAAACCCGCCAACGCCAAGCCAGCCCCCGCGGGGGGGGTAAGGGGCGTGTTCATCACCTACTATTCATCTACCGCCACGCCCCCCCCCCCCCCTCTACCGCCGCCAACCCGCCACCAACGCCCGTCAGCAGTCCTCAGCTTGTCTTTGCATTATCCTCTTCTAATGCCGTTTGTCTAGATGGGTATCCATTCGGATGGAGTTTATTGTCTCTTTGAGACGGCGCTATGGGTGGGTGGGGAAGAGAGCATGGCCGCGGAATCGGGTCTTTGGGTAACTGGTTCGTGGAGATGGGATGCACAGCTTGCTACTGCTAGACATCTCCGACTGTATGTCTTGTCAGCGGCCATGTCTTGCCTTGGCCACGGGTCGCTTCTGCAGCTCGACCGTTCGCAGTTATGACGTTGGTTAACGTGGGGCGTCGTGGGGGTTCGTCTATTTCGTGTGTATCACGGCCGATTACGTGGGTCGTTGGCCGTATCTGTGTGTTCATGATATAGCATCCATATACATACATACGCAATATACTGCCCCCATCCAACCCAATGCAATGCATGATACAACCCAATCCGGCTAACCCTATCCCATTTGTCCCTTTCTCATCCGTTCAAAGCTGAAGGGCCGTCTCTGCTCTTGTCACATCTGTGATGTGACAGTTCCAATGATCCACCAACCAGGGGATCCACCAACCCCAGAATTCCGGCCGAACAAAATAATCAGCCCGTGGATCTCCCCCACCCAGTCGCCCCAAACAAAGCCCATCAACCAAGAACCTGACCGTCCACCGCTCCCCAAAGTACCGTGACCAGAAATGCGCGTCATCTCCGCCTACCCAACATCAGTCAGTCAGCGCCCATAGAAAAAAAAAAAAAAAAGACCTGACGGACTCCTCTACAAATGAACAAGACACGGGCGGAAAGAACAGTCAGCTGAGACAGGGGGGGCTCTGTGGCCCCGGTACTAACAAAGCGACCGGCCTATTTTCATATGCTTGGAGAGGAGAGCTGAAGACGATAGCTGGACGTTGTGTGACTGGTCGTTTTTGTATGGTTTTCAGTATATTTGGTGGAAAGTGGGGGGGGAGGGGGGTTAATATTGCGTGTAGTGTAGTTGCTATACACTATCTCTGTATTGTACGGATATCCATTCCCATGACCACCAACCCGCATGACAAGCCTTCCACAAAGGCACGTAAAAGCCAGGAAAAAGGAGAGACATGCAGCAAGCCTAGCGTTTGTCCACACTTTGGAACCCATCGCCCGCACATCCACCCGGAAACAAGGGTCCACTAGAAACAACAGAAACAAAAAATAGAATCTTCATATATGTTACATACATGTAACCATCTCCGCCTTCCTCGTAGCTGCTGCTCTCTACCGCTCTCTGAGTCCTTAGTCCTGAAGCTTCCCCTCCCCCCCCCACGCCGTACAACCCCGATCCTGCACCCGCCCCCGTCCTACCATCCTCCCAAAATACGAGTTCCCCCACTCCACAACCCGCCAACCACGGGTCCGTATACGTTCCCGCCAGCTGACCAAAGCCAAACTAAAACAACGGCGCTTCTTCGAGGTCCATGTCGTACAAGATATAACCCTAGATTACTCGGATAACCCAGACGTTAGGGTCGATTGAGTTAGTTTGTTTAGGGTATTTGAAACTTGCTCGTTAAATGGAACAAGAGTTGAGCACGTTTTACCATATTGGGTTGGATATGGGATCTTATATAACGAGCGATGGGTGGGCCATTTTGGTGGTGACAGCTCTTTGTTCTTCTTCCCTCCTTGTAGATACCCGTTTTAACCATTCCACTTCTTCAAAATTATAATCTCCAAAACTACCCACCAACTACCAAAATGACCGACGACATGGACATGTCCTCCTCGGACTCTTCATCCACCAGCACTTCCACAATGGACATGCTCTTCACCACCTCGCACACAACCCCCCTCTACACCACCACACTAACCCCCACCACCCCCGCCGGCTACGCCGGCCTCTGCATCTTCCTCCTCCTCCTCTCCCTCCTCGCCCGCCTCTTCTCCGCCTTCACCGCACGCACCGAAACCCGCTTCCACCACGCCGCCCTCGCCCGCCGCTACATCCGCGTCTCCACACCCCCCGACACCACCTCCTCAACCCACTCCGCCGAAACCTTCACCGACTCGCCCGAGAAAGCCACGCTTTCCGTCCACGGCCTTACACACTCGGTCCGCCTTCTGGAAAACACTGCGCCGCCTGTACAACCGTGGCGTCTCCGTACCGATGGTCTCCGGGCCGTTCTTTCCCTTGTTAACCTAGGTCTTAGTTATCTCCTGTGAGTTTTTTTCCCCGCCCGCCCGCTTGCTCCGTCAGCATGACCGGGCGAACCCCGCAATGCACCCTTTTTGTCTTCTCATCTAACAACCACACAGCATGCTGGCCGTGATGACTATGAACGTTGGCTACTTTTTCTCAGTCCTCGCCGGACACTTCATTGGCACGCTGCTGGTCGGCCGCTACATGATTGGTGATAACCAACACTAGAATACCTGAATATCTTCTCGTTAATACAATCTTGCTTCATTGTTCCCTAATTCGTCAATGACACTCCACTCAAGGGTCCAAGCAAACCTGCTCAAACCTTCTCACTCAGAAATATACGTAGAATCCTGACAAGCGCCACACCCGTCACCAAAACGTAGACAGAAAACGCCACACGTGGCACTCGCACAAGGAATTCCTTCATAGTCCCGTCCTTCCTGTTGGCTGTCTAGCTGTCAAAACCTTCAAGCCATCCATCCATCACCACATTTGGAAACCACTTTAACCCCATATAACCTACATCCCTTTTACTCCTTTGGACTTGGTGTCGATTCATCTTCCTTAGTATTACCAAGTAGAGAAATCAATTTAACCATTCTTGAAACGTCATCCTGAACACCACCAAATGTACATTTTGGGAATTATGCCTCTTTGGTAACTAACAAGTCACAACATCATATACACAAAATATTGAAAGAAAAAAGCAACAATCTTCGTGATTCATGATAACCTAGCCTAACCAGCCCGTAATTCATGAGCAGTCGATGGCTCGCAAACAACTAACAATAAACAACACAATAAACTCCGATTTTTCGAATATGTGTGAATCGTCTGTCATCGCTTCCAACGTCCTGAAGAGAGGAGAGCAAAAAAAGCACAAGCCGTGACGCTCCAAAAAAAACTAATGAGTAAACGACAGTAATACCACACGGTAAAATAACAGGAGCAGCAAAAAGAGAACCAAACAATTATGGAGAAAGGGGAGTCATCCAGCAATACAAGCAAAACAAAACAAGCCAACCAACCGACCAACCAATCCGAACCGAAAGATAGAAAAACACCAAGCAAAACGGCCTGTTGCAGATGGGTACCACCGGTCTTCGAAGACCAAACAATACTTACGGCAATGCAGCCAGAAGTCCTCTTTTACAGCGCCTCAACGCAAACCGTGCCCCTTCTACGACTGGTGGTTGGGGTGAGGCGGCATAGAGCTCTGGGGAGGCATACCGTAAGGAGTGTTGCGCTGGACGTAGTTCTGGTACGCCATAGCGGAGGCGGGGTCCATACTGTTGGGCATGCCGTAGGTGCTAGGGTACTGACTCTGCGTAATAGGCGGGCGGTTAGCCTGTGGCATGTGGGTAGGAGCCGCGGGCTCTTCGGGGGAGTCGGGCTGGTTAGAGTCGTCACCGTTGTCGGCACTGGACGGCTCGGGGGCGTTGAGGCAAGCCTGGTATATGTTAGTACAATGGCAATGTCAGCATAACGATGATGATAAAAACTTACCTGAATCAGGTTCTTGCCCTCAGCCTTAGTGACCAGAGGCTGAAGCTTGGGAGTGGTGAAGGTGTAAACGAGACCGGTCTCCGACACAACGAGAAGAAGAACCTGGGTACCGGTGAGGACTGAAAGCTCATAGGCCTATAGTAGTACACAACATGCGTCAGAGACAAAAACGGAAACCAACGAAAGGGGAGAAGGCTCAATAATAGGAGTCCGAAAAATCCCAAACGGGACTAATGGAATAATAAACTTACCTTCTTCATAATTCCAGCCTTGCGCTTGGAAAAGGTAATGTGGCGGCGAGACTTGTCCTTGATGAACTTAATTTCAATCTTGCGACGTTCGCGGCCACCCTTTTCCTCATCATCATCATCATCGTCGGCAGCGCGAGAGCGCTTGACGCCGCGGGTCTCGTTGGCGTGGAGGTTGCTACCATCATCAAGCTCGTTGACGTTAGGAGCGTCGTTGTGATCGGTGACGTCGGCCATCTTGAAAAAAAAAAAATGCGCGTGTTTTTTTTTGTCGAAAATAGGAACAAACTGCGAAATAGGCAATATTTTACCCAACTTTGGAAGATGAGCAAAAGAGAACTGGAAGCGGGTTGATGGGAAATATGGAAGAAGAGGAGAAAATGGAAACAGTCAACGGAGCAGTGCTGAAAAAAGTAATCCAAGTCGCAAAATCAAGAAAGGCAATAGCTCACGGCTTTTCCTTCTGCGCAAAAACGTGGAAATGGAGTGGAGGGGAGGGGGGGAATAGAAAATGGTAGTTAAAAAGCTTACTCAGGCGATTACACTTTTTTCCACTGAAGAAAAGAGGTAAAGGCAGGAGCAACTAGATTGGAAAGTAACAAGCCGTGACAAGAGCTTGTTCTAATGGTGAAGTTGCGATAATTGCTTAATCGAGCAAGTCTGCAACCAAAGGAACCAAGCTGTGTTTGTTGTGGCTGTTGTGCTGTGTGGTTGTTTTGGTGTCAGTCCGTGACTGGAAAGAGTTATTGCTGAATTGGAATAGGCAAGAAAAAAAAAGCAGAAGAGAAAGAGGAAAGGGCGGGGGTTTGTTAGGAATAGAGGGAGAAGGAGGGGTACGTACAGACGAATGTAGAGCGACGAAGAACAAAATGGGCTCAGAGTGTTAAGTGAGGTGAGGGGACGAGAAGAGAGCTTATTTTTTTTTTCTGTTGTCGCTTCTTGAGTGTATGGAACAGAAAAGGGAAAAAAGACGAAAAGAGCAAAGACCAGGAAGGGCGAGCGCTGTGCATAATATAGGCAAGAAGCGAGTCCAGTAGCCAGAACTGGCAGCTGCGTGGTGGGGGAGGACAGGTTGGTACATAGCCACTAGCTCCTTCAGGAAGGAAGCCCGGTGCGGATAATAGCTACGTGCTGCTTCTGGGGTACATTTCAAGGCTACTTTTTGGTGCTGGAGGTGAAGTATAGGGCCTGAGTTAGTGGGTTCTCGGTGCAGATTAATTTTTATTTTAGCGTTTACAGGGCCTACGAGTCAAAGGTCTGGAAGGCGGGAAAGCGGAACAAGTTCTTGGGCCTTTCATGACGGCCGTACGCGCCAGGCAAGTCAATCACTTCACATCGATTCGACCGTGGCTAGCATATCTTGCCAAGACAAAAGCTTATCACCAGGTCAAAAGCCCACCCTGACTACAAAACCGACTTCGTCATCGACAGAGCTGCAGGTTGAAAATCAAGCAAAAGACGGTGTCAAACAGCGGCGCGAAACTCTCACCCACAAGTGTATTTCATGTCGAAAAAGAACCGGCAGGCCTCATCCCCAACTGCCCTTCTGAATTCCCGTAGACTATAGGCCCTGTATGCATTTTCGACGCCCCGCTACCGTTACATTCACAGGTGGTGTCGAGGGATTTGCCAGACAGGCACCGTTGTGTTTTATGGATGTTGCATGCCTATGTTTTGTGTGGGCTGTATTTCTCGGTTCAGTGTAAATACCAAGATTTGCGATGTTTTGTTCATTGAATGCTGTCGTCATTTATGTACATACCTCACAACGATGCAAGCTATCGCGAAACCTTGGTGATCCATGGCCGGAAATGTGCACCAGCGCTATCCCTATATCATTACAACCTCGAAGAAAACACACAAACCTGCTGTTCGTTTCTTTGTTCGCCCCGTCTAGAACAGCAAGCAAGCAAGCTACATGCCAAAAACTGATTACAAAGAAAACCCACCCAGTAAAACGACATCGTCACCGCTTCCCAAAATGACCAAACGGGTGGCCTACAATAGCGTGGGTTAAGAAAGTGGGGCTAGGGTTGTTTTGAACGGCAGAATTTTCATCTTTGAGACACGCGCATACGAATGGCTTGAGCGCGGACGAGAGAGGGATCTGCGTGGCAGAGAGGGGAGGTCACGTTGCTGTCCTGTTTTTTTTGACGAGTATAGGTAAGGAAGCAACGGGAATAGAAGGAAGGAGCCAGCTTGATGATTTCTGCGCGTTACTTTCCGGTGGCCAATTGACAACTGTACATACACTATATGCCTTTGACCATGAGTGCGCGACAGACGGTGGGAGAGAAAGAGGTGGAGAGAGCTTGCGCGGCTGTGTCAACACACAGGGAAGGTGGTACTGCGCCGGGAAATCACACATGCCAGAACGATCCACTGCCTGTCGGTCGGTTTGTCTTGTCAACTCTGCTCTTGCAATTCCCTGGGTCTCGATGAACGCAGAAACAACATTCGTCATTGAGACGCCGAAAAGGGAAAACGGGTTTCCTTTTGCAACTGAGTGTAAGCTGTGTTGGACGATCGGATGCGGTAGGTGGTGAAGAGGGGATGGTTCATGATTTCCTCTTTTGTTTTGGTAGGGGGAGCTTGCTGGTTTTCCATCTTGCCTTGGGATGCACGTCATTTTGCCTTGATAGCGTAGAAGCAGTTGGATTTCCTTTTTTTTCTTACAATTTTTCCCTCTCTACCCCAAAACCAAGCCAGCTGTCCATCCATCCGTCCGTCCGTACAGTCCTGCCCGTTTGTATGGACGTATCAACATTAACCAGCAAAGTACGAAATCCAACAAGAAAGCGCGAAAAACTACAGGCGCCCAAATTTACACCACCCTTATCCTCCACCCACCACAGTTATCGGAATGCGTCACCAGGTCACCATCATTCCCACAAAGAGCAATTTCCTCATGTTCCCCTCCCCCCCCCCCCTCTCAACTTTGTGTTCTCCCCCAG
Organism: Huntiella abstrusa; assembly: GCA_025685495.1. Lineage (NCBI taxonomy): Eukaryota > Fungi > Ascomycota > Sordariomycetes > Microascales > Ceratocystidaceae > Huntiella > Huntiella abstrusa. The sequence goes on along the minus strand of JAJNMT010000269.1, from coordinate 32,382 downwards.
TAAAAATGAGAGACACCAGAAACTAGGGCCCGTTCACGCCCACAATTGTTTCGTCAAGGGAAAAGAACGCTGGGACCTTTTCTTCTTTACACCTGAGCATGCGGAAAGGGCCTTGCGCGCGTGCTGATTGATTGTTTGTTTGCCAATGACGATACGAGTTTATAGCGGGGGAGAGAACGGACTGACCACTATAGACGCCATAAAATCCAAGCACAGTTGTGGCTACGTGCAGTATATTTACACATTGGCCATGAGCAGCTGATGACCTGTTCAATAGTTATTTCTGAATATGAGGTCATAATGGCATCTACTCAATGGCAAATTGCCGCATCTGGAAGTTACCTCATCCCGGGTCAGCCTGATTCCAGCCCAGCCTACCACCACTGCCACCAAAGATTCTAACGACCACCACTGTACTCAAAACTGCCTAATATAGCTATACATATGGCAGTGGAAGTAAAGACAAGACCCGTGACGACCCAAACACTTTTTGGAACGATAAAAGATTTTACATTTAATACCTTACCGCAAGGTCCTCTCTCGCTCCTTGAGCAAATGAAAGAGGCCGGGGAGCGGGCAACAAGCTTGAAAAGGGTCAGAATGGAAATCCACACGGTGTTAATTTGAGCAGTCTAGAGCGCAGAAGACCACTGAAAGCGCGAGAAAGGGCCGAAATGCCGCCCCAAGGGTTCGTTGTTTGGGCGGTGGACTTTCTCATTGGAGCTAATGGGCAGGGAAAGAAATCAGTGAAAGGGAAAAAAAAAATGCAAGAGCGAATGGATAAGAACATCGGGGAAAATAGAAGGTTATGGCGAGGATGGTGTGCTGTGGACATTATTGCTCGCAACGCTGCTGCCGTGTCTACAAGGCTGACAATATGATGTGAGGTAAGAAGGGACGGGACTAGAAGATACAGCCAGTTGGTTTATGATGAACTTTCTGTTTTTGGTAAGAGGATTGGTTGTCTCTTGCCCTGTTTTGCTTTTTACATGAAGCTCAAAGAAGCAAGAGTATTGCCTTTTTTTCTCGAGAGGCTTTCCTTTTTCTTGCGGTTACAAGTCTTGAAGAGGAAGGACACCTCCCTCTTTGGGCTAGCACCTGTGCCCGTGAGCGTCATGGGGAAAGGAAACTCGTGGAAGAATGGGGTTCACGATGGGAAAGAATCAAGATGGAAAGGACCGCAAGGCTGAGATGGTAAGCGTGTTCTCCAGACATTTTTGAGCAGTTCTGGCGGCGTTGTGGTTGTTTTTGGTCTTCTTGCAATTGTCTGGTATATCATACTCCTAGCCTTCTATTTTCTGCCCACCTGGAGAAAAAGTGGCTGTTTGGTGGCGCCAGCAAGGTTTAGAACAAGTTCTCAACACTTGAGAAAGGTAACTTACCTCATTGGGGCAACCGAGATGGATGTTATGTGTCTATGGATGGTTGTCCAGATGGATGTAAAAAGCCACAAACAGCCATAAACAACCGCCACGGTCATTGACAGAGAGGCTGACTGATGCAATTGGTGCGCCACAGGAAGTTATCCCTTTGCATGCATGTTCGCACAACGTGTACAATATGCATTTTTATGTAATCATATCACTTATCATAGATAGATGTGTACATATACAACACATGTGTATGTACATATGTACATAAAGTATGCAAGGTAGATATCACGAAAGAACCAACGTGTGCGCTGGTGTATTTTCATTGTATGCATGCTATCACAATGGCTGACATCCATCTTCCTTCCTTACGACGCTCAACACGATCCAGAATATCATTTGTCGGTAGTTATACTCCGCTTTTTCTCTGTGATGCTACGGTAACAGAGTCATGCGCCAAAATCCAGAATCTTGAAAATCAACCTCGGTACATCTTGGATTATTCTGTGCGGTATGACTCTGCGATAGCCGATGTTGCTCAAGATTTACGTGAACGAACGACAGAAAACAGGCTTCCGATAGGGTTACATCCACATAACATGACGTAGATAGGGTTCGAGCATATGACGTAAACAAGAAAATCAACAGGGAGCCTCGATATCATAAAGCAGAATACGTGAGATTTACCTCGCTACTGGCGATGCCAAGGACTCGGGCTGACATAGTCTGCGAGCGGGACTTGACGACGTGTTAGATGGAAGGATCTAGGGATTATGATAGAAGGTACTCACGACATGTAGGTGTGGCGTAGAAGAATGTGGCCATGATGCGATTGCGATTTTGGAGTACAGCGTAAAAGAAGAAAAATAAGGATAAAGAAGAGGAATTAGTAGAACCAAAGTTTCTTAAGTAGTTGGACTTTTGTATTTTCTTCTTTTTGGAATCAACATGATACAATGGAAAACGTTACGATTGTTCTCTTTCCAATACATACATACTTTTGGCATTGATTTTAGAATGTACCTTAAGGCTGGAGGAACAATGCCCTAGGTAGCCATTTTTACTTCAAAGATGCTCGGTCGCACGGTTAAATTGACGTCGGTCAACCGTAAATTCGGAAGTCTTTTGCCGAACAGCGATATTTCAACGACCATAGTAGTCTTTGAAAACCATTTCAACAAGATTTGTAGCATTTCTAACCACGTCACTAATTGTGTTGCGTCTGAGAACTGTACCCGAGACATAGTAAAGAGAATTTAAACATATACCCCAGAGAAGTAAGTTTGTTCAATGTTTATACTTCGATTAAGGTTGTTCCCGTTAGTCAAAGACGGATATCAAAGAATCAAGGGGACATTTTGTCAAGACAAAGAAGTTGAAACTTCGTCACTCGTTGCCGGGGGACTAGTTGGTTAAGCATGCTCCTTGTATGACAGGCCATAGCGATCGACGTCAATCCATTGGACTTCACCAAAGATGAGCCGGCTCAGACTAAAGTGGAACCAGTCAATCGTTAATGACGTTTATCGCGAATGCTACACCACGGGACTCGGAGTTTCTATGATAGCGTAAAGCGAATTCCGATTTTATTGTTTAGTAAACACAAGTGTGATAAGGCGCTGGTGTGGCTGCGCTGTTGCTACATAATCAAGATACCACTCGTACTAAAACGACCCATCCCAACACAGCTGAGTACGCCACAACCCAATAAACAGCGAACTGGAGGTGGACTGTCCTAAATATAGGGTGGGTGGATCCGGACAAGAGGATTCCGTGGTCGGCTGGAAGTTAAAAGGAAGGTGATAAAGGACACAAAAGGTGACCAAGGAATGTGCCATATGCGTGACATGATATGCAACATTTTCGTGACCGATGGAACTTTGTTAATCTGGGTAGTTGTAGCCCCTGTGGTTTGCAATAGCATAAATACCCCAATGCTGACTGACTTCCACTTTGTTTTCTTTTCTGTGAACCAAAAATACATTCTTTTCCTCTCCACAGTTTCATTTGAGATATAGATGAAATGAAAGCCATTATCGTTGGTGCCGGCCCTTGCGGCCTCTTTCTTGGCCATGCTCTTGACGCCGCTGGTATTACAGACTACATCATTCTCGAACGTCGTCCTGCTGTCGTTGAGAATATTGGTGTTACTATGGTATTGTGGCCACATACATTGCGTCTGTATGACCAACTGAACACTGGTCTCTACGAAAAAGCACTGTCCTGGATGCCGAAAATGGAACGGCACCTTAGCTATAACAATAGCGGGAAATGTGTACAAGATATGTCCTTTTACGGCTACGTTGAAGAAAAGTAAGTTCTCTTTTCTCAAGTTCAGTGATTGTGCAAGACAACTAACACTAGTCCCTTATAGTCATGGTGTCTCCATTGGGTTCTTTGAGCGTAAAGAGGTCGTCCAAATGCTTTACGAAAACCTCCCTCGCGCTAATGAACGTATTAAACTCAACAAAACTGTCACGGATATAACACAAGATGACAACTCTGCTACTGTAACTTGCGCCGATGGGACCTCCTATACCGCAGATGTAGTTTTCGGTGCCGACGGGATCCACTCTACCGTCCGCAAATTGCTCTTCCCGCCCGTGCCACGTGCCGTTCCAACATTCAAGGTCTCATACAAGATCATTTTTGGCATTAGCCGTCTGACCAAGACCATTCAGCCATTCCAGACACTCAATTGCTCTGGAAATGGGGCTGTCATACAGTGCATTTCGGGTGAGGATTCATCCTGTTGGATTCTCTATGTACCTTTCACCAAGGCCGAAAAGAAGGCACAGACTAAGACCAAGGAAGGCGATGGTAGCCAATCAAACCGTTACACTCGTGAAGACATCGAAAAGGTCATCGAGAAATACAAGGATCTTACCGTCCACGCCGATCCTAAAGATCGTAAGAAGAAGACAACCTTGGCGGATATCTGGGCAGCTCTCAGCCCTGATAGAACTCCGGGCATGGTTGATGGACACCAAGGCATGGCGAAGCACGATTGGCATAAAGGCCGTGTTGTCCTTCTCGGCGAATCTGTCTGCAAGATGATCCCGTACCTTGGTCTCGGTGTCAATACTTGTTTCCAGCATGTTGTCTCTGTTGTGAACAAAGTCCGTTCCCTTCGACAGCTGGCACCTCAAGATCGTCCCGTCCCAGACAATGAAACTGACGGACGCGCGCAAAGTCCGGTTTCAGATCGCACGGTAAATTCGACACCCATTTCCACGGAGAACTGGGAAGCTATTTGGCGCACAGTGCAAGCCGAACACAAGGAGAGAGCCGAGTATGCTCTGGACATGTCATATAAGGTTATTGCGCACATAAAACTGTTTCAGATCATAATGGAAGTGCTCAAGGTCGTTTGCCCAAGCTATGTTGATGACCGAAGGCCGGCGGACAAGCTTTACAGCAAGTTTATTGTCGGCGGGTTACCCTTTGACTTTTTGCCGAGGCAGAAGCATAAAGATGGGCGGATTCCGTTTAGACATCAGCCCGCCGGAGAAGCCCCTGCTACAGATGTTGCTGTATAAGAGTCTGGTGCAGTTTTGTGTACATAGTCGTATCTAATAGTAAATCAAGGTGATTGTTTTCCTTTAAACCGACTTGTGTATCTTGTAATACACTTCGAATGCATGTGACCCTCGTATAACACTATTCTAAAGAAATTGTCTAGAATACAAGGTACAACATCCTTTCAGATAGACCTGAGCCACCCCGCTTATGTGTAACTATCGTCATTGCCGTGTACTACGTCGCTACTGTCATTGGGTACCACAGTACCAGGGACATTTCCCGGCTTACCCGCTGGCTCCTGTATGTAGATCCGCGGTAGGTAATGGCATTTTAAGACACCGACGACAAATTAACGGTTAACTTGCCTTTTGGAGGAATTTGAGAAGACGAGCTGGGGTACATGGGCCTGATCTTCAGATCTCAGATGTCTGGCTGACTGGGACTGATTGCGGGATGTGGGTCATTTTGATGTATGTAGACTGTGGACTTTGGGCTGGCAAGATGCTTTGGTGCCTAGGTGTATCTTTGGGTGGTCTTTGAATGGTTGTGTTTACTAGTCATGTAGGGATCAATGGGAACTTGAAAGACTTGTATTGTTGAAAGAAGGATTATCGATGTATATTGCTTTTATAACGTCAGTGCTTAACAGATCACATGATTATCTCTTCGGAGGAATGGCTTTGGCTCTGGTGAGATATGGTTGTATTTGGATTGCCGGTGGTAGATCGTGATTGAAAAGATTCGTGTCATACATGAACCACAAAAGCAAGTTAAACTTTCTCTTTCGGCACACATGGAAACAGACAACGGCAAGACTGGCTGATGAGACTTGGTGTTAGAGAAGACGGGCTGTTCATTATGCCAACAATCACGCAGTACATGACATAAGAATCGCAAATGCTAAGCAAGGTTAAAGTTGGACATCAAACGTAATCACGAGAGTCCGATGAATGCCGGCGGAGACTCCATTGGATGGGCTTTCGCGTGCTGGGTATTAAGATGGGGAATTGAGGGTATAGACTGAGCATATGATCACGAGAAACACAACGTAAACTAGCATAGTTGAATAGACAAGTAGACGAAAAGTATGTATAAAAGTTTCCATAGTAGTGATGCCATCGACCTTAGGTTACGTAAAAATGCATGGTGTATTTTAATATGTGCTAGATTCCTGAGTACACCGTCAAACTCGACAACCGTCCATCTCGATCACTGGCAGCTCCAACCATCGGATACAAAAGCTCTTGTCTCAAGCTGGAGGGGTGGACGCACCAGTTCTCAATGAAGAATCGTCCGATTCACCCTCTGCGAGTTCGTTATGACGAACATACTGATGAGAGAGACTCAATGCAGAAAAAAGGCCAGGAACATTCTCGCTACTCTCCTGGGAGTTATCAACCTCTAAGCCCTCGGGAGCAATGACAATATTGAAAATATTATCGTGCCAACGAGGCATAGCGCTGCGATCCCTAATGGAGCGGATGCGTTCTCGTGTGTCGTCGTTCAAGAGCTGCATTTCGTCTGACAGTTCGCTCACCCGGTGAATGATACTACGAAACTCTCTCTGCGCCTTAACTGCATGTTCGTGCCATTCCTCAAGTCTGTCTCTGAACGAATACACAGAGAATTTGGCGAATCTGGCAACACGATCACACCCCATCGCAAAATCAACACCCTTAGCCGTCAACTTTACCGAGCCAGGCGGCCGCGGCAATTGGTAAATGCGGTTCAGGATCCAGTTCATGGTGAATAGATCTCTGTAGACCTCTTTGATCTTATCATGGTGAAAGATCAACTCATCAAGTAGTTGGCCGAGTTGCTGGGGAGTCTTTGCCCAGAGATCCACTTCGGTGAAGTAGGAGAATTCGGAGGGGAGAGTGGGCATTCTTCTGATTTGGTAGATGCAGTCGATGAGTGAGAAACAGGGCTCGGTTGGGGTGAACTCGTTTAGGTAGATGATGTCCCGGGAGTTTGCGGGGATGAACATGCGAGGGCGCTTTCTGAAAAACGGCGGAAGACGGTCTGGTGGGTCTTGGAAAGGAAAGCGGGAAGACATCGTGATTGTGTGTGTGGGTTTATGTGGTGTATGAAAACCAAGGAGTCGATGTTGTCATTAATGATACAAGTAATTTGTTAGTGTAGATAACAAATCAAGGCACAAGTGAGAAAATAAACCTGCAGAGTGATCAAGAATACACACAGCTGTTGACGACGGTTCACTCCAAAACGTCTTCTTATGAGAGAGATCGTGCTCACATAACCCCACAGATGGAAACCCATCGACCGAGACATCAACTAACTATGTACCATCCGTTAACTATTAGTGGCGATGCTATACGTAACTGGATGCCTGGGATGGAAAATACGTTGACATGGTTTAATTGAAGATGTATGAATGAGTGAGACTTGAGCGGTATCAAGTGGAGGAAAGGAAGCCGGGTCTGTTAGGATGCAATACTTCACTTATAGCCCATTATCGCCACCCCATTTCGAGTCGGAAATTTCCTATTCTGGAAGAATTCTATCGCTGGCTATGTTGGTCTATCACATACCAGAACTGGGTTATCGAGTTATCCATAAGCCAATCAAATGTACGTCTGTATCACAAAACACAACTACAACGAATATCGTTGTATGCTCTCCCTCCATTCATCGTCAGTAATAGAAGCAGCAAACCACCCGTTGAGATAGTTAACCCATGTACACACATAAGGGAATTCATGAGTAAAATCTTCCATAACCGTAATAAATGAAAGCCCCGATCCTACAGAAAAGATTCTAACCAAAGACTTGTTGGAGGTAAGGCATGTAGTTTGATGCGGAATACCTAGCGATGGACTTCTGCATCAATATTACATCATGCTTAAGTCCGATGGAAGCCGACGGAAGCCGGGCTCCCCAAAAAGCCATCGGCTTAAAACAACTTCGGTCAACGGTAGGGTCGACAGCCGGCATTAGGGTTATGCATCAAACACACAGTTTTTATAAAGGTGTGTATACACAATTGGCACTGTATCATTAGGTTCAGGGCAGCTGATGACAGCTGTCAATCAGTAATGAGCCTCTTGATTGACTTGACCTGGATGTCCTTCAGCATCGTAATGTAGTGACAACGAAGCTTTGTTGAACATTCTACCCACCTCACAGTGTCTCTTTGTAGTTATATTGGGATTGTTGCTGGGTTGTTTTGGAAGTAGAGGTGAATGATTGATGTAGGTCTCCATCTCTAAACGCATACCTGTATTTTGTGAAGTTCGTGGATTACCGCGTAGCTGGTCTTGATGTTCCCTCGGCCCGGTCTCACAAAATCACTCCTGGTATAATTTGTAAACTATAAGAACGTTGTTTACCCCCTAAACTATCACATACGACCATAGCCTGCGGAAAATACGGGGTCCCGTCTGCTCCCCCATAGTCAAGCCACAGAGCGCTGGATTAGTAGTACGGTGGGTGACCACGTGCGAATACCCGGTGTTGTATGTTTCTTTTTTGTTGATATTTCTTGATGCTGAAGGGTGACATGCGTGTATGTATGTATACTTTTTGGACTCCCCAGCGTTTCCGCTGGAGCCAACAACGCTTTTGAAACTCTGGTAGAATATACTCTCCCGAAAACCATGAGCACAATGCCTATGTAGGAGTTGTGGAACATAGTTTTGCCCATTCGGACTAATTGAAGCCAGTTTGCACAGCAGCAAGGCGGCCTTCAGGTCTTGTGTGTATGTGTGTACATCGCAATGGTGAGATAGGAAGTTCTATCAAGCCGGGCGTTCTTTAACGATCACCAAGCCAGGGATGATGGTGGTAATAACCCTAGCTCAACATGGCAATGACGGGTCATTGAATAGTGAAATTCACAATTGACAATAACTTAATTTGGAGCTCAGTTACTCCTGCTGTTGGTCCTTAACTTTTGATGATCACGTTTACTTGCGAGGGACTCTGATAAACAAACACCAACAAGTTGGCTTGCTTTAGCTGTTACATTTCATTTGACAACACAAACACACGGACGACAACAACCAGATGGAACATAACACCGACACATTACCCTATTGTGCTCTTTGCAGCTCAAACGACCAAGGACAAGACCAGCAAGCCTTGTGTGCAGGCTTATCACCAGACTGGGGATGGACTAATGGAGTTGAAGAGCTCCCTTACGGGGATGGCACTCGAGTTCACGATGCTTTGAAGCGGCCATGGGAAGACTTTGAAGACGAGAACATCTTTCTGGACTACAACGGAGAAGGCCAATTTTGGCAGCATGCATTGTTCCACATTACAGGCAAAGAAGAGGGAGAATCCGGTTCGGATTCTAGTCACAGTCGGATGCCTGTGATGCTGGCCTTTTTTCATGATCCAACAAAAACAGACAGTTGGGTGTAAGTATAAGGTATTTTGAGCTACATATGTGTGCCTGACCAGCTAACTTTCCAACTAAAAATACATAGACGTTCGCTAGCTCAAATAAGGCTAGTGAATCCAGATAAGAGAGAATACTCTCTTGAACCACTTGAGCCTAAAGTTTGGCGTACAGAGTCTCGAACCGCTTGGATGAAGGCGGCGGCCATGACTGAAGAAGATCTCCGGAGCCACGGCGATTCACTAGCATCAAATGCCACATTGGTACGTCGATATACAAGACTACGGCGCATGAGTCCAGTGCCATACTCGGACAAGGCTATCTTTGTTCACTACGATTGCATGCAAATCCTAGTGAGCAAGCTAGTTGGCAAACGAATCGACAGAGATCTCACTCCGGAGGATTGGCTCTTTTTAAATCATGAAGCACTTGGCGTCGCCCTGCACTCTCTTGGACACCTCGAAGAGATAGTTGACATGCTCGCAGCAGAGCGAAGATATCTAGTGAACCCGTTCGAAGCTCGAGGTATCCCACACGTCCCGTTATGTTTTCCAAAGCGGGGACTGTTACAAAAAGCTCTCAAGCGTTTGTTGTTCCAGACAGATCGTTTCTCCAAAGAGCTTGGTTCTTTTGACGTGACAGAACCTCCACACCAGGACTCGGTGGGTGCTTTCTTGAGCAGGTTCCCCAACGAGATATTTTTCCATATTTGCGCTTATTTAGAGCCAGAGGATATTCGGAACATGAGCGTAGCGTCCCCACACGTGTGCCATCTGCTACAAGGTGAGCAGTTTTGGCTGTCTTGGTTGATGAGCGGGTTTTATGATGATATCTTCCCGGAGCTGCGAGACGTTTTAAAGGACGGCATATCATCTTGTGAAAAAGAAGGCCGACCAAAACCAAAGTGGAGACAATTCGCCGGCTGGCTAGAAATGATAACGGTCCCCACGAATGTATGGGGTGGATGGGGGACTGTTTTACAATCTAGAATGGCTGTCACCGCAATGGCTGACATTGTGGAACGTAGGTACCGAGAGGTACAATCCAAGGCGTCATGGGCTCTAGCAGATCCTCGAATGACACATTGCATGGAGCCCACGCTAGTGTTGTCCCATGAGACTGAAGAGCTATGCTGTTTCGGCCCCATTGACTTCTTGTCTTCTTACGAAACTGGCCCCTTTGTATCGACAAGCCTTATACCTGGTCCCAAGGGAAGCCTGATTAGGCTTCAATACGAGGCTAGGAAACCAATGATCCAATTGTTTGACGCTTGCCACACGACTGGAGAACAAAACGTTCTGGAGGCAGATGACTTGGTCATTGTGATTGAGTTTTGGTCTGTGACGAGTACCGCTCAAAGGACTGCGGGGATTGTCCGCGTGAAGGTAAGTCTTCTCCCAACAGGGACGTTGTGTGTGCGGAGAAGTGTTTTTTGTAGCGATGCTAACCATTTGATGCACCATGTGTAGTTTAGAACAAGAAACGGCAAAACAATTTCTCTCGCAGTGCCTGGCTATGAAGACTGCGTACCCGAAAGAGTTCTATACTACCATGCTCCCGCAGGCTTTCTCTTTTTGGACCAGATTTACAGTCTGGAGCATTTAGGATGCTGCTTCGAGGAAAGCATAGAGATGGATTTCCCACCGGACTGGAAGCAGGCAAATATTTTGGCCTTCCGCGGGATCACCCAGGGAAAAGTACATATCTCGCACCCAGAGTCCCCTACGCCAATGGACTGCAGCAGCACGTTAAGTAGGATATATTGGTCGCCGAAGGATATCACTCGAGACTTGGGAGAGTCTATTGCCAAAGATGAAATATTTTTGAAACCTGATCAACAGTATCGGGGCATAGGTGTTACACGGCAGTGGGTTTGCCTTGATTCACCGGACGAGATTTCAGAAGAGCCGGAAGAATGGGTTATATATCGACGAAAAGGCCGTTATACAGATTCTAAACGTATCATGGGTGTCCAAAGGGCTGGTCATGTGGTGGTTGGCATTAGCCCCGAGGCTACAGCAACATGGCCCGAAGAAGACATCGAAAGATTTGAGCTTTCTTCAAAGGCGGACTTAGTCGCCATCTTCGACTATTTCCAAACTATGCGTGTTGTACCACGAGACGAGGTACACAACTATCCTGATCATGAGGTCCATCAAGAGCCACTTTTCGCTGATGGTATGTTTTGTGGGATAGCCTGGACGCGAGACTTTGAGTCCATTATGAAGTGGCGCCCAGGTGCTTTCCAGACGAGAGGTTAGTCGTTTGCCACCGTTTGATCTTTTTCTCATCACTCTTGTAGGGGCCTCCGCCTATAGAGTGACTGTTGGTTAGCTTGTATGTATTTAATTCAAAATCTTTGTTTACAGCCCACAAAGAGAAGATGCTAAAATGGAGTGACTACAGAGGGCGGGAGAGTATATAGGAGTGGATAATAGGGTTGTATTCGGTATACTGGGTAACTGTATGTCTAGCTCTCTAGGTAAGAGAGGAAGGGTGATATGAAGTGGCATCAACATGGCGTATCGCACAAGCCGTCGTCGCATTGGCTAGGCTCTCTCGGGGTCCCCAATATCTCTTCTCATACATTGACAACCTGTAAACAAGCTAACAGACTAATCACACCGGCGGAGAACTCAATAAACTGCGCCTAACGATATATGTCATACATGAATTCTAGGGACCTAAATGCCCGGTCGCCTAGTCATGGGTATCAGGAAATATAAGCCCATGGATGTCCAGCAAGATATGTTGAGCAGTATACGGTATGTCGGCAGACAGAGGGGGTATTTCGGGGTGGTCAATACGAGGTGGTTATCTGGGTGTTGACTTGTGAAGTGCTGATGGAAGACGAGTCAGACGTTTAACTCGGCTAGTTGGCGATTGGATGTTTCGTGCGGGTATCTAAAATGCAGATAGTGGATACAGCACAATGTAGATAGGATGGCGTTGAAAAACCTCGTATGAAGACAGGTAGGATATGTCTAAAACATTCACTATGACTTTGTTAGAAGGATAGTCATAGTATCTAACGAGGTCGGCACTGTTGGACACATCCAACCCACCTCCTCGGTGATTGACTTGTATGCTTCATCTCCTGGTATGTGTCACTCGTTCGATGACTCTTGGGTCTTCCTGTGAATATTGTGACATTCTTCACTCCACAGTGCTGAGGATACTGGCTTCGTTTTGCTAGGGGAGATAATGGTCACATAAAAATTGCTCTGTAGATCAACGAGTGTATATTCTCTAAGCTAGGTGTTGTTAGGTTAGAGACTAATTGGAGGAAAACAATATAAATTACCCATTTGGGAAAGTAAATTTCTAGGCACTCGAAAAAGAAGGACATCTCATAAGACTTGTTAGAAAGTTTGGACAGGCAATAAACGTCAGCAGAAAAGCTCTGTGGATTTTCTGTGTAAATTATGGTTCCTTCTTCTTTTGGTGAACCATTATCTCAACTATTGAAGCTTTTTTTCTTCCTTGCAGTATCTTTTCCTAAACTTTTTTTCCTTCGCCTCTCAACCAATTTTCTCTCGTCTGATCAGATACTTACGATTTCGTCTATTCGCAGTCTCCCATCATCAATCATTCTATCATACCCATCCCTTCAACAGTTACTACTCGATCACCACTCGACGAACCACCCAGCTTTCACAATGGTCCACCTTACTACTACGAAGCTCCTTGAGCGAAAGACCGCCATCGTCACTGGTGGCTCCACCGGCATTGGCGGTGCCATTGCCATCCACTATGTCCGACACGGCTGCACCGTTATCATCAACCACCTCGGTAAGCCGGAGGATCGACCTTGCCTCAGCTCCCTCTACGCATCCGCCGAGGCCCTGAAGCAGGATGATCCTGACGCCGGCACTCTCTACGACCTCGTCGGTGATATCCGTCTACCCGAGACCGCCGCCGAGCTGGTCGCCTTCGCCGTCTCCAAGTCGCCTGCCAACCGTCTCGACATCTGCGTTTCTAACGCTGGGATCTGCCAGTTTTCTGAAATCTTCGACATCTCCAAGAACCTTTTCGAGGACACGGTTAATACAAACCTTACCGGCGCTTTCTATGTTGTTCAGGCTGCTGGTCGCCAGATGGCCCAGCAAGCTCCCTCCGGCGGAAGCATCATTGGAGTTTCTTCGATCTCGGCCCTTGTCGGCGGTAGCCAACAGGTTCACTACACACCCACCAAAGCTGGTGTCCTTTCACTGATGCAGAGCGCGGCTGTCGCCCTTGGTAAATACGGTATTCGCTGCAACGCTATCCTCCCCGGCACCATTCGCACGCAGTTGAACGCCGAGGACCTCAAGAATGATAAGAAACGTCGGGCTATGGTGGAGCGTATTCCTCTTCGTCGCCTTGGTGACACTTGTGATGTTGCTGGGCCTGCTGTTTTCTTGGGGTGTGAGGAGCTTAGTCACTACGTTACTGGTGCTCAGCTTCTGGTTGATGGAGGGGCTTTTGTTAGTCTGCAGTAGGTGGCAGAATACCTACTTTACTTGTTTTGATTCTATGTTCGTTTTGTTATGGGGTCACAGGTGACTTGGGAATGTGGCACGTGGGTGGTTTGGGGGAACATACAATGGATGGGCAGAATTTGGATATTCAGTTGGCGTTATTGTAGATAGTTAATTTCTTTGTTTACTCATGTTTTGGTTTTACAAGTGCGTTGACTTGTTAAGTGTACTTCGTTTCGGTATTGATGTTTCTGTCGAGATATTCCAATTAAGTCTGTGATATGTGCGTAAGCATGTGGTTGTCAACCCTACCATTAACCGGCATGCAGTCGTCCGTGAGATTTCGCCTGTTGTTACACATCATGGTACAAGTCAAAATACTAAGCCCCCACTAACAACCCAATTGGGTAATGTTATCTCAACCACGGAAGGCCAAATTTACACCAGAATGGGAGTAGAGAACATGGCCAAAAGTGATGGATAGCAGCATTTGAGTTCGCAGTGGGCGATCATTTCTCCATGTTTGATTTCTCATCACTCGGCTTGCTTATATCTGTGGCATTTGGCGGTCTGTATGGGATGTTAAGGGAACACTGCTGATACGAATCCAGTTAAGAGATGTCTGAGTGACTTTGCTTTCATTTCATCGCCACTCAGGTATATTAAGGAAATCTCTAGGGATGTCTAGATTCCATAACGCTAATATGAGATGGTGGGGCAGACCTACTTGGAACCAAAACGGAAGCTGGCCCATCACTATTCCCAGGTACACGCGCGTACTTCCATCTCATTAACCGGATGATACGCTACACCGGCCCTCTACGGGATAAAGCATAATCACGTGACGGTCAGCCACAACATACGGAAACATCGTGACCGTCAAGTCCACGGGCCAGCTACGTCATCGTGCCCCAACGCCACAAACCAGCACAAACTGAAAACATTGCATTTTAGAGGGTCATGATTGAAGTTAGGGGATGATAGCCAGATTTACAGGCGGTATCCATAGGCAAGCTAGTTGTGACCCACTGATTGCTTACGTCACTTAGGCCTATGTCAAGGACATCTCGTCCCATCGTTCCAATGAAATATTTCTCATCCTTTCTTATCGCCGAAGCATCGACTGACCGACCGCCATGTCGCAAACGTTACCTTGAGACCTTTAATAACCTTTCATCTGAAAAAGTCCAGAAAGATCCCGATTACAAGATGTCATCCAGCTCCGCTTCAAACGCGTTTTCCTTCGGCTTCAATACCGCCAACGCCCAGACTGGCTGCAACGGCCCCCGCCGCTTTGCGCCGTCCTTCTGTGCCGAGCCCTCAGCGCAGGCCTTTTCTTTTCCTGATTCTTCCCCGAGAGTCGACTCTACTAGGAGTGAACCTGTCTGTGACGGCGCGGAAGAGATGGATTAGGTTCCCACTCTTCCGTCTGACATGGAGGTTGACTCGACAACTGCAGCCATCGACATTGAGATGGTCGATGTGGATGTGCCGGCGCATCCTTCTTTCACTGGCTTTTCCCCTGGACGTCTGCACCATCTTGGGTCTTCTATCCCTCCGAGTGGATTTCTAGCCAGTTTGGGCCATGATGGACCTCCTATGGCCCTCGACACCGCGATGAATCTTGACAGTCCTCCGATCCGCCACACCGCAGTTCATAAGAAGGCGGAACTCAGCCTACCACTCCCCCGGCACGCTCATCTGTCAGGAAGTGTGCCCTTAGTCCCCTTGGTTCAGCCAACCCAGGAATCGTTGTCTAGTTCCACGGCCGTTGACGATGACGAGGAGCGCAACCTGTTACCCAAAATGGTCCCGTCTTCGCCCCGGACTGCATCGGAGGATACTCTGCTTTCCAGTCGCCGCCCCTCCCTTACGCGTCGGCTGTCCAATGCCACCCGCTCTCAGGCTTCGGCTCCTCAGGGCCAGATGGCGTTCGAGGATGTTCGCCCCGGCCGGCTTCTCAAGCGTTCATCCTCATTTTCGAAGCTTCCCCCGAGTCAACCTTTCGCCGGGAACACTGCTACGTCCCAGGCATACTCGCCTGCGTTGATTCGCCCCCCTGTGACATCTCAGCGGGCACGTCGGCTGACCTGAGATGTTGAAGTTGCAGGCAGAATCCAAGGGTTCCGCGACCTTGGGTTTGGGGTCTCCAGCTGCTTGCGAATTTGTCCAGTGGACTTCGCTTTTCTGGGTTGGCGGGTACTTCTGTTTTCCTTCTACCAGTAAACTACCTAGTTGGCAGTTGGTTTGATGCCTGGTGCAAACGTGCAGAGCCCGCTCATCACACGTCCTGCTCCATGGTGGTGGAGGCACAATCAAACTTTACTATGGTTGAGCTAAGGCAACTTTAGTACATTTTTGCCTTTGTGCCCGGGTCACAAGAGGCATTGGTTTCATGGGGATGTCGGAATCTATATGTTGGAAATACAACTTTGAGTTTGGAACCACAAACTATCAAATCTTATTCCGTGACTGAACCATTTTCACTTGTACGTTCATGTCATCGACCAAACAATCACCAATGTGCAGACTAACATGCTATAAAGCAGATTACGATAGAAAATACGTGTTAATATTCACCACTCTAGAGCCTATCCACCACATCTCCTGCTCCGGCGTCGGTATGTCAGCCGCTACCCTATATGATGGCTGCTCACTAAGTGTTCACGTCACTGTATAGGGATGTCCGGTCATGTATCCTCTGTAGAGTCTTATAGAACATGCACTAGTAACAAAGTCCAAAGGTTCCACTTCTTTTTGGCGCAGTGGTATACTGATGCCTCCCAGTCCGTCAGCTGCACACAAATCACATGTACGCCTTCGTCGACAGCTGTCTTGAATATTTCTCTCATGGCGATGGATCTGTGGTGGTGGTTGTGTTGAAGTATTGAGAATCCATGAGTGTCTTGAATCATTAATTCAACTACGGGACGATTCTGATTCTCGCAGCCGAGATGTACATAGTTGTGTGCAGGCACCTGTCGGCTTCGCTGGGGTCGCACACAGCGAAGACTACTGAGCCTGCGGTCTTGTCGGGTGAGGGTTGTACGAGCCATCTCGGGAAGCCTCTGACGTGTTTTTTTATAATCATAAATGCTTATTATCCTATCTAGGGACATGGTATGCTCGCTTTGAGCTGCGGGCGGGCTATCTTAACTATACACGGGACCTTCTAGTTTTCTGTTTTCTGTAGACATAAGAAAGAGTGGGGGTTTGTTTTGCAGCTCGGTGGTGTTGCTTGCTTGGTTTGAGCGAGGGGAGCCAGGCATGGCCTATAGGATGACTGCAGGTGGTTGTTCTCCGGTGGCAGGAATTTGGTTGCTGCTGTTTGAGTTGGCGCTGGAGATTGGCGGAGTGGATGGGAGGGCGACAGCGGAGGTTGGTGACCACTTATAGGTGCCGAACCCTGTCTTCTTGATAAACTTCAGCATTGCTGCTTTCCCTTTCTCAGAGAAGAAGAGTTTGGGCATAGTGGGTGGTTCCCCAAGGTCCAGTCGTAAGTCGTTTTGTTGTGTAAGAAATGCGGGGCAGTGTAGCGTGACATGTTCAACCGACTCGTTCTCTTCGCCGCAGTGTCTACACACTTGAGAGTCGACTTTTTTGGCTTTGAATAAAGCTGGGAGGTAACACCCTTTGCCCATGAGGAGATGGTAGAAGGCCGTCGTGAGGTTACGTTCGCCTTGGATGGGCGTCTGTATCTTTGCGGTGCCTCCTCCCATTCTGCGGTAATGTGAACCACAAAAGCCGGTTGCGTATGGATTGTCTGTCTCGATCAACTCTTGCCATTTCTTCTCCAGGTGTTCCTTCATCGCCCGTTTCAAATAGCTCGCTGTGGCAATGGGTTTGTCCGGTGGGTTTAGTTCCAGGGCGGCTTTAGCGGCTTCATCCGCGCGTTCGTTGCCAGCAATGCCCATGTGGCCGGGACACCACTTAACGATGATGTTGGCGTTGCTGTTAGCTGGTGGCAGTTGTCTGATTATCTCCGTCCAGTAGGTCGGCTTATCAAGCCTGCGAATGGCTGCTTGGCTGTCGACAAAGATGTGTATGGTGGAGGTGGGGGTTGGCAGCTGACGGGCGTAGGAAATGGCGCGCAGGAGAGCGAAGGGCTCGCAATCGGCGACTTCGACATACTCGCCCAGGGCCTGACATTCAGTCATGATGGTGGCTTGGCCCTTGAAGTGGACTAGTGAGTATGCGGATCTCTTTCCTTCCTTCGAGCCGTCGGTGTAAATGGTGTCACAGCCTTCTAGCGACATTATGTCGAGTTCTTTGCATAGGTCCAGGTGCGCGTCAGCGGCAATTTCTTTTGACAAGTTAGGGATGCTCGTGGTTAGCGGGATTGGTTCGCGCCACGGGGCTTCCCATTCGATTTTATCGCGGAGAATTGTCGTATTGTCTGGCACAAAGCTGCGGAAGATGGCGGCGAGGCACTGGATCGGGCCTATTGGCGAGACCGGGATGTGGCCCATGTGGTTGAAGTCGTCTTCCGAGTTCAGTGTGTCGTGGTGCGCCTCTGACGTTAATGTTGTTGTATTTGGCGAAGTCTTGGTTGAAGAAGAGGAAATCCTCCTTGCTTACCCCATGGGCCACTAATTTGACCCACGACTCCTGCATGGTTACTCGGGACCACCCATATGGTTTGAGCCGAGAGATCCAAGTGGACCTGTTCAAGTATAAATGGGCTCTCGCCCCTTCCGATGCGCAAGTGACAGCGAGTTTGCCCTTGGCGGTGGTTTTGACAGCTACGGCATGTGGAACTCCCTGGTAGTTAATCAGGTCCCGCAGCTGTCTGGGAGATGCGTCTTTGGTGGCACCGTTGCTCGTAATGATGAGGACAGGAGGGGGGCCTTGCTTGGGGGCAGGTCTCCTACCCGCCGTCATCCATCCCTCTTGGGACCCTCTGGCGGATTGGGCAGCGGCTCTGGAGTAAGAGGACGCCATGCGCTGGGCCTGAGTGGGAGGGGCGATTTTGGTTGACGTAGTTGGGGGGACGGAGGCTCCTGTACGGCCAGCTTGTCTTCTGGCCTTTCTAGCGGCCTTATGGCGGCCAGTCTTGGTCTGAGTAGGGCGGTCGACAGGAGTGGTTTCTTTGTCGGCAGTGGTGGGAGTGGCATTGGTTGGAGTGGCAGCGGGTGTAGTGGTGGTGGTAGTGGCGACGGGTTCCTGGGAGAACGGGGTCTCGCCTAGTAATTTCTGGACATAGGCGGCGGCTTCGGCACACTTGGGAAAGCGTGCCCCAGAATGTTGAAGCACTCCAGGGCCAAGTCAAGAGTTTCTTGGTGGAATGTCATGGACTGTTCCTCGGATTGGGATTCTTCGAGGACAGTCAGGTCTAGCAACGTCTGTCGGCGGGATTTACGGTCTACCGGCGACGCGTCAGGTGTGGTGGGTGTGGCGGTGATGGGGTTTGCAACTTCCGCGTATGTCTTGTTTACAATAGTCTTGGGGAGCGGCGGCGCGTCCTCCTCGGCAACCGGCGCGACGTGCGGGCTGGGCGGGGGGGGGCGTTTCATGGCTCTAGTGGGCTTGAAGATGGTCTCTTCCGCTTGGGCACTGGTAGCCCTCGTTTCTGAGACGGCGTGCGCCATTGCTGACGTCGGCAGGTGGTGATGGGGGTCGTGTGTATAGATCTCTACTACGAAATACTCGACGCTGATTGGTTAGAGCGCGAACGCAGGGAAAAAGAAGATCCTTTTTGTGATAGTAGATTTGATGCACAGCGACACGGCGCCAGTGTGGCCTGTAATCTTTGACGAAACCAAGATCCCAATGACGTAATTGAGTGCAGCAAGAGACGGAACACGGAATTGTTGACACGTAATCGTTGACACGGACTGCGGAGACATTAGTTTATGAATATCGGCGCTTGTCACAAAAAGCACCTGGCCATCAACAAACATTTCCAGCTCTGGGGTGAGTGTGATCGATTCGTAAGGCTCGTGATGCCTGTGAGCGATCTTCAGCCCAAGGAACCGCCGCTGCCGATTCACGGTAGCGGTGATATTTCCTTCGCATGGGTAGCGGTCCATACTACGGCCGTCATATCGCTTCGTATTCTCGGATTTTCCGTGTCCGCGATTAGCTGGTGCGAAGATTGTCCGAAGGAGGAGATTGGGCAGGCCGATCGTCTAGATCGAAGCTCAATGTAGTCCGGTCAAGTAGGCTTGTAAATACTCCCCAAACCTATAAAACATCACACAGCGAATCCTGAAAATATCCCATTCGTGCTGTCCAACCATTAGCCCACCTCACCATCAACCACATATACGCCGCGTACTTGAATGGTGCATGCTGAAGCCGATAATCCGGTGCCTCATTCACCAGCCACTTGCGAAACTCCCCTTCATCCATCTCCGTCGCCATGAAAGAACCAATCTCCACCCGAAATGTATCATTCTAGTCTTAAATTAGACATTGCGTCAAGATTAAATTATGGGTGCAGATAACTTACCAACTTGTTCCATTCGGCGGCGTCCTTAGTCCACACCTTCCATGAAGTGAAATCAGGTACGGCCTTACGTGTCGAATGCTCGGGGCATGTTTTGCGTACCCTGCCATTTTTGTCGAAGAAATTGGTAAGGGATCTTTTACGCTTACACGTGTTACACTTCTGGGAGGCGCCTGTGGGAAATATCGGTTGGGCGGCCGTCGAGACGGGTAGCGAAGCGGTACTATCCTCCTCAACGGTGCTCGGCGCGTCATGGCGGACTAACAAACCTCCAGTCGAAACATACATACATATCTCGTCACACAGATCGTCCAGTCCACCAAATGCCATTTCTGCGATCATTCGAGACGCCACGCCAGGACATACTTGAGAGGGTTGGCATGTTGGTGTGGGCTTCCTGGGCCACGTTGTGAGCGTTTTTAGTCATGGTAATATTTGTATGTAACAATGTTGCTTCTGTTGCTCAAAGGTTGCGATGATGAGGAAGAAAAATCTTCTTGAATCGAGCACTAGCCAAGTCGTCCGAGGACATTCCCCGAGCGAATAGGTTAGTGTTATCAGTGAACCCCGCATTCATGACATCCGGGTGACAAGTATCAACCATCTCGTGCAGACTAGCGATGAAGGTTATAAACAGCAGCGGTGAGAGCGGGTCGAGTTGCACGAGAAGACGTGCCGCAAATATCTTCTCGATGACCTTCCCAACTGTAGACAACAGCGAAATTGTGCTCCGAACTCCGGGCTTCCTGCGTTTGTGTTGTATTGTATTGTTCCGTTTATAACCTGATTAGCAGGACTGGGTCCTCTTTTTACAGGCCGGGAGACGGTCTAACCCCGGGCTTCTTGCGTTCTACGATAGTCTCCCCAGGCTTAGGAATCGGGACCACGCTTGAATCCTTGAAAGCGGTCGGCCAATGTTGGAGTCCCAATAACGGTGCTGCTATTTTTGCTATCCATGCATGAGCGGTCTCTCCAATACATAATAGAAAACCAGAGGGTATCTCGTCCGGGCCAGGGACTTTCCACTGGCCAGTGTCACGGAGGGCACTAGTCACCTGCTCCCGGGTGACCAGTTTGTCGATGTCCCACAACGGTGCGCCTGCCGGCACGTCCGGGGGTGGGTGTAGGGGGTTGCAATTGGAAAGAATCGCTCACAGAGGGCGGTGGCTACGGATTCTCGGTCACGGGTCGGCCCTGACGCCGTTGCTATTTCTTCGTTTCGATGGGACACTGGTTGAACACGTCGGTTGTGGGTCTTGGCGAACTGCCATAGAGCCCGATCGTCGGACAATGCTTCGGAAATACGTTGCGTACGGTGGGCTGCCTTGGTCGTCTCTCACGTCTCAATATATCGAACCTTAGCTACCCGCACCTGGCCTAAAGCCGGACCCCGGTGCTTCCTGAAACCTGCCTGAGTCTGCCGCCACGCTGTAAATAACGAACGTAGCTCAGTTGTCATCCATGGTCTAGGTTTAAAAGAAACCCGCCATAAAGACATCACCCACCATTGCTGCAATCACATATGGACTCCCAGTTTCCACCCTTGTGCATGCCGTCCCCTTCACAAGCAACGCCGCGCGTTTACCTATGTCGGTGAAGACCGTATATCCTCCCAAGTGTCCTCCGCACGATCACGGGGGGGGGGCTCTTGGAGGAAAAGGACATCTGCTCCAGACAGAAGCGCGCCATCTAGGCACACCACACTCCTGTTGATATTCCACTGGAGCAGGCGCAAACTGCGCATGCTTACTGGTCCCCGCCAGTCATCTCCGCATCATCGGGACTGGCAAGGACTAAAGCGTGGGAGCCTTGGGTTTTGGGGGGGGAGGAGGTGTTAACCTCAGGGGCGGGGGGACTGTAGACTACGATCTGGCCGGAGCAGGTGCTCGAGGGGGTCGCTGAAGCTGCGACGGCCTCTGAGCCGCTGTCCTGCCGGACCCGCTTACGGTCCGCCTGTCCTGACCGGTCGTTACGGGTGACGGCGAGACTGGCCTCCGCACATTCCTTTGCGTAGGCAGCTCGACGGTCGACCTAGTAGGCCCGGTCGAGGGCACGACGTTCCCTAGTCTCCTGTAGGACATGGTCCCGGTACGCCTTGAACCGGCCGCAGCTTGCGTGGTCATCCGGCGCGTGGCTTTCGCCACAGAAGCACGTAGGGGCGTTGGCGCAAGAGGAGGTGTCGTGGCGGCCAGTACATCTGCCGCAGGCACTCCACTCCCTCTTGCACCGAACTTGAGTGTGTCCGTACTGCCAACATTTGGAGCACTGGATAGTACGGGGTGCAGGGAAGTACCACTCGCAATCAGGCGTCTGAAGCATGGCGCTGGTTGCGACGGCACAATCCGCCAAACCAACTCGCAGCGACTTCCCCTGCACCAACCACTCAGCGAAGAGAACCGTTTCGGGCGGGAAGGCTCTGTGAGCGCAACGCAGAGCGTCGGGCTCATCGGCGGGCACTCCCGAGACCTTTACCTGCCAACCCTTGTAGGTGACAGTGGCACCGAAACCGCGGAGCGGCTCGTACCCGGCGAGGATCTGTTCAAGCTTCTTAATCTTATCAAGAACGGCATCCATCTTGGCGCGGATGGGGATACGGTATTTGCCCGGACCGTCAGCTAGGGTATACCCCACCTTAACTTCCTCCGGCGTCTTGGCTGTGTCGTTGCCCTTCTCCGCACCCTGGCTCTCCTTAATCGTCTGGCGGAGGAAGACCGGCTTAGGGGGAGTGTTGCTGCAGCGCAAAACCACTTCAGCTTGTTTGACGTTCCGTTCGGTGGGTGCAGTGGGAGAACGCTTGTCTGTCTCCGCACTATATACCACCTTCAACCCCACCCTGGCCCTCCTGCGCTCCCTCGTCCGTCTCCGAACCACCAACTTCACCCTCTTCTCCTCGGTCTCTGTAGGCCCAAACCCGTCGACCAACTTGAGATTACGGCAGCGGTCCGCCACCTGCGCCACCTCAACCAACTGCTCGCTCGGCAAACTAGTCAACGTCGCCAAGCCCTTCAGACACCCCCGAAAATCCTCCTCCTTCCACGGGAACAACCGACCCGGTGTGCCGTCCGGTACCCCTTTCGACAAACCCTCCCGGCTGCTCGCCTTGCCCTTATGGCCTTTGGAGCCCTGCGACTTCGTCATGGTGAAGCTCAAAATAACAGACTTCACGAAACAAAGAATCTACGCATGCTGATTGGTCAATGCAGATCAGTGTGTCGCAGAAAAGGCGGAATTACCCTTCGATGATAGTGCTACTTTGTAGCTTATGGTAATGAAATAACGCATGTACGAGTCAACAACGGAAGACTATCGTCAATGGCTCGATGTAACGGAACTTCGTGGTACTCTTAAATTCGTGGTTGTCGTATATGACGGCCGTGTGCTGGAATCCGTGCTATAAATTTCAGTTCTAGTCGCTTTACGTGACAGAACAATGTGTGAGCTGACGAAAGTTTAGCTCGGTGAGCATAAAGGCTGTTGCCTGGTATCCCGTGCGTCTCAACGCCCATTGTGTCATAGTAACGGCATATCTGGTTGCTTGAAATGAACAACAGATCCAAGGACTCATGGAACGAACATTGGTAGCAAGCGGCACATTCCAGCCCAACACCCCATATTGATTGAATGGTGGTCTGGCGGAGATTGAACATCGTCTGCAATCCAGGCATCTAGAATGAAAAATTGTACAGAGGCTTATCTACACCGGTGATGTCCTGGGGATCATCCCTTTGTGTACCTTGCCCAAATCAGCCACATGGGATTACAGGCTTTTTGTGTGATGTGAGCCTGCTCCCAACCGTGGTAGCGCATGATCAGGAGCTATTCAGCTAGCCTGGAAATGCAGCAAAATGTTAGCCCTGTGTCACAAGCCTTATAGTGATTCTGGAAGACGAACCTGTTGAGTGTGTAGTGCAAAAGTGAGCTATCCCGGCCAAAGGGGGTAAATAGCTCCCGGTATACACGGTGTCGAAATAATCGACGGGGCTTCGCCCCTCCCTACACGGGAACGGACGCCTCCAGAACAGAGATGCCCTTGAGAAGTGCTGTCGCATCAGTAAAAGTCGATGATGTACATATTTGCGGGGTTTAATTGATTGAGTGAACAGAGTGCCTAAGGGTTTGAGTCCCGGTGCAGGGATTAGCGAGATTGTGTGACGATCACGTGACCTTCACGGTTAATGGCGCCTTGCTCCGCAAACCACAGGCCAAGTCATGAAATTGATACATGGAAAAATACGCATGGAAAGGTAGTTGACATGCATTGGGCGTGTTTATAAAAAAGGCGGCTTTCAGTTTATTACCTTGACAAATTTAGTCGTGGTGAGAAAGGGTCGGCAGGTTACGTTTTGAATGACTACTACAGGTGCTACAACCGCGAGCTTGGAATAACGTCATAATGTGGATCGACTATTTTCATGTCAGTGAAACACGATGAAGGCAAGGGCTAGCCTATAGATCACTGAATACCCATACGTTTGGTTGTCTCTAAAGCGGCTGACACGCACCGTGGCTTTACTAAGCATCAAAGTTCATTGTTGACTACAACTCTAGAGCTCCGGGGGAGAAGAGATAATTACAAGATGTCCCCGAGAATGAGACGGAGTAGACTAAGCATAGAGGTAGTGAAAGCCGTTGTTTGACAAAATGCTCGTAGCCAGATTAGTGTAGAGGAAACACCATTTACCACCGTAACTAATGTAGATGACCATTCTTTTACATACCCACATGCACCTTAGATATTTTTGGGGAACGGAATCGCAGGAAATAGCAACATTCTGTGTTAGATTGCGTTTGAATATCTGGTACCATGACCATCTCCCCTCTCCAGTCAGTAATGACGTCTGAATGGTGAATTCTTACCAAAACCGCTCTCTCGACAAACATAACTTCCCCGATACTCACAACTCACAAACATGTTGTCATCTAGTAAGATCCCAAACATACGGCCAGACTGTAGAAACTAGCTCAAAGCGTGGGTCAAGATGTGGTTATCTTCGACACTCATAGATTCTTAAATATCAAACTATCACTCCGACGTCTCTTTCAATCCAGAACTGACTTTCTGATAACCTAACCACCTAAGAAGCCTGATCTTTTCGTCACTACCACCCTTAAATCTCCCAAACCGGGCTGCAATGGCCTCTCTGAGTTGATGGTCTGGTCCATGTTCAAACACCCTGACGATCTTTTTTCGGTACATAAATGAAATGTACAGTCTCCCCGCCTTTGGATCACGGACGAACCTCATGGTTTCAAATGTATCCGTTCTCCGTCTGATGAATTCATAATCATCCCTCTGTAAAAAGGCTAGGGAGTATGTCTTCGTTGGATGGAGCACGGTCATACCATATGGCACCCACGACACTAACACACCAGCCTTGAATAGTTTCTCTTGTAGTGATAGACGGAACTGATGGTTTTCAATCGGGAGAAGCCGCGGGTCGGGGTGCTCTTTAAGACAACCAACATTTTTTTCGGAAATGTCCATGACAACCCCAGTGTCAGACTTTGTGTAGCTCACTACGATGTTCAAATTCTGGTAGAGTCCGGCAAGGGTGAATAGGCGGTCCCGATCCTGTGTTACATGGAGCCCATCGACACACTTACTGTATCCCCAACTGAACTTTTTGGGGCTGAATACATACTCTACCAGGTGATCTATAAACCTGTTTGATAATGGATCCAAAACGTTGCTAGTATTATCATCCCCTGGTTTTATGATCGCGGTACTAAAGTTCACTCTTGAGAGCCTCTTTCTTTCTCGGGTTATCACGGAATCAAAGGTACAATCCCGAAGCACTCTGCTGATGGTAAAATGTCAGTGCTCATTATATGACACCTCGATGGGACTCTCCTCTTGTGCTTTTGGCTGTGGCATCATGTCTGCTCACCGCGGGAAACTTTGTCTGGGCTGGCTTGCGCCAAGATGGCATGGGAGTGGTTGCCATCTTCGTGGTGGGGGCGGCGTCGTTCTGCATTGGTGTTGCCGGCCAGTGGAAGCCACGGTTGACTACAGTTCCGTATAGCGAAAGGGTCCCACCTGGAGACGTGATTTTGATGACACGTGCTGGCGCTTACGTGTATGTCAAGTGCGAAGAGCCCGTGACACGTGAGCTATTTACCGGGTCACACTCATGCGTCTATGCTCTGAAAAGTTTGAGACGATATTCATTCCTCATGGCAAGTGCAAGTGTTCTCATCATGATATCGGTTGTTTTTCTGAGAAACTGTCTCTGGGAAGTCAAGGTTGCAGTGGGTGCATCGTATACCTTGTTGAATTTTCTGTATTGGATTTGCAGCATGGTCGATCGCCAAAGGTTTTGGGACTTGAGTCGTTACGAAGTCTATCACTGGGCAGATGATGACTATACGCGTCCAGGAAATACTGTTCCATCGCCACTTTTATACTACCCGAAAAGTTACTTGGCTAGGATATGGCAGGCCTTGGGCTATTTGTTGTTTCCCGAGAAGGAATCTCGGCCCAGAACGAAGGAAGAGGTCGAGCAACTCAATAGATACAACAGGAGAAAGAGGGAATTGTTATCAAACCGGCAGGGCTATTCCAACGATAGTGGGGAAGAAAGCAACGGAGACTCGACTGGAAGCCGGGTCAGTCAAATGACACTTGAGGAGGTCGAACAGAAAATCAAGATCATCGAGCAAGAGCGGCCCGAACGTCTGCTGCTTGGTGACCGGTTAAAGTTGTTTTTCGCTGCTCTTCAAAGCCAAACCAGCAGCCCCGAGTTTGGACATCTCAATGAGAAGAACAAATCGTTCAAGGAAGGCCAGCCAACTAGCAAGTTCCTCTGCAAACTTCGTTACTGGGAAGATGAGTCCGCCACGCCGCAGTCGGAAGCTTCTGGACCTAACAATATTCCATACTACAAGGCCCAGAATCTGGGATTCAGTCAATTTGAAGAGGACATGCTAAATCAACTGTCTGCAGCAACAGAAGGCAGTATGGAAGACACAGCGACGCGGTCTCACGATGCCGATCAGTTACTTGAAGGCGACGAGAGAAACCGGCTTGACGATGAAGAGGAACAGTGTTACACACGAGTGGTTTGGTATGGAATTCGAGCTACTCGCGCCACTGAGTGGGCAGCAATGTTGCTACCTAAGGTTGAGAGTTGGAAAATATGGATGAGGATGGCTGAAGAGCATCTGGCTATGGGAGACTACAACTGGAAATCCGTTGTTGCTAAGAATGCCGTTTATGAGTGGGCTAAAAAGAGCCCATGCCGGGATGCTGATGATAAGACGAAGATTCAACAGTACTTGAACAAGGAATTCGGGCTTGACGTGGATGAAGAAAATCGGAAGAAAGCTGTTGCTAATGATGCGAACATTGAGAAGGGAGAGCAGCCGCAAGCCGAGGTGAATGAAGCGGGCCCGTCGGGAACTTCCTCGCCATCATCTGGCCAACCAACTATTGGTAATAGCCAAGTGCACTTGTCGCCGTCACCATTATCCTATTCACCTACAACCAACAGTGAAGAACAGGAAAAACGAGATGGAGTATGATGTAGTGGATGTGGATGGAGAAGATTTGATTTTTGTCAAGTATATATATTAAACTATCTTAGAATAGATCTTGGAACCTTTATGACTTATATGCTGAACTCGTGACGACTTGCAAACTGTAAAGATGTTTCATACTTAGATGAGTATTCTTCTGTGAACCTATGCCCTGCCTAATATATACTCACTGGTGGCACCGTTTGCCCATACATGGGGATCTATCCATGTAACTCCGACACTGTCCCCGATGAACTACACGCCAATAACAAAGTCACAACTGTTCTACTTCTTTCCGGCACAGTTGCGCATAAATATCTCACAGTCTGTCATGATCACCACCTTACCATTCTCACGGAGATATCAAGTACCCATGTATTTTCAAAGCTACACTTTCAGCAGAGTCCTTCGGAACCATGGAGTAGATACGTATGCAAATGTCTTCGGAGTCACACGCCCTCCAACTCACCCGCCCTGGTTGCGGATGCGGACTCCACACATACGACCAGCAACGTTCACAGGGGAGACATGGATTTTAAGTTAGGTATGTATATCTGTATGTACACACATACATATACACCACTTCGGCAGAGACCATAGATGACCCATGTCAAGGGCGTACAAGAAAAATCAAATCGGATTGTATGGCAGACTGGTGCGACAGACATATGTATGTACATACATGCTTGAAACATGGTGCAACAAAAGATCTCAGCGTTCAACTTAAGGTGTCAAATGATAAACTTCTTTGAATAAAATCACGGTACATTGTAGAGGCAAAGAAGTTTCCCGCCAAACTCTGATATACATAGCTAGGCACTAGCCTCCACCCGGGTGTCTCTACAATCATTCATGTATGTATGTACATACTTTGTCATACAGCAAGTGTTGTTGCGCGGGCCGTGCCACGATACCTGCATACATCTGTACCTGCATAGATATTGTATGGGCACACAAGCAGGGACAAGATAACCACTACCGTGTACGTACCACCTTTGAGCTGCTGCTTACTTTGACCCATATCGTGGCCTTCGTAGTTACCTTGAGCGACATATCAACAATTCAACTTCTTTTTTCAAAGCTGTACTTGCCTTTAAATTGCGTAACACCCTTGCGATTTGATAATGTTGATCAACTTGACAGCTTATCTCTGCGGCTTCTTCAAACCATTCCCCGCCATCCACTCCGAACTCTCGGTCCCGATTCCATTGCCTGGACTAGCTGACCGTACATCCTCCTACTCATGTCGTTTATTGTTAACCTCACCTAAAAAGCCCAATCCTTATCCCCAGCGTTCTCTGCATTTTACATCACGACCCTCTTCGGCCCCATCCGACGGAATACCCAACAATATCATCATGACTAGCAACGATCTAGAGACCATGGACCGTATGGCCACCTGCTCCGATGACTCTCTACTGCCATCTCTTGACAACAAGCAGCGATTCTTCTTCGCGATACGGTGTCCAGAGACCCCGGAGCCTAAGGAATCCGGGTTTCCACCCAGAAAGCGCGCCAAACGGTCGTCACCCCCGTTGTGCATTTTCAACGATGCCAGAAACACCCCCCCACAGAGCGAGTCACCTTGCCCTTCCTCGTCGCCTTCAAGGTGCATTGTCGATTCGATCGAAACAGACAGCAAGAAGCGCAGCACCACGCGGATCCCTCCAGCTGGAATTCTGCGCAGGACCTCAAACGACGGACCGTTAAAGGCCAAGACCGTCGACAAGCACGTTCGTTTTTCTCGGGCGCAGTACATATTCTTACCCCCCGACGATATTATTCCCGGAGTGACGTCTCCTGATGGAAGCGATGAAAGTGAAAATGATGTCTCGGGCCGTGATGTCACAGCTGGAAGTAAAGACTTGTTTTCTACCTGCTCTGGTGATATGACGAAAGATGAGGCATGTACCTTTGTTGGTAGCACCACGCCATAACTGCTTGAACAAGAATTCGGTACGCAAACTTTCGCCGGTGATATCTTGTTTTACCCTGATAACATAGTTTAGAACTAGCACACTATTTCCTGTTGTATCTATAGTTGCTGTGATGGATACAGCTGCGGGGTGTAGATCATCGAAGTTATGGTGTTTTGCGAGTCCATGATATAGTCTGTTTTGCCGTTTTTAGTTTTCCAAAATACATATCACAGTCCTTACTATTTCTGTGTATTGTAGTAACCACTGTGGTCATCTCCTATCGCACTTCCGGCTGATAATCAGTTCCCCTAAAACTTATCAGTGATATACACTCTCTTATTTTAGTACAGTATACCGCACTGATGGCTTACACTTTACCAAGAAAACACCGGAGTTGTCTGTAAAAATTAAACAATGCGATCTAATCAATGCAATAACGAAGTAGGTGCAACTGATATGATTTGCCGGTACCCCCCCAAAACCGATCTGACCAACCGGTGACGCTGCCTCCAGGCCCGGTACGGTCACCGGTGGTTTATATAGGGCTAAGTAAATACTTCGGGGTTGTACGGCCCCACATCCCGGTACTGGTAATTTCGGTCCCCGGGTCGGGGATACGGCCCCGCAATGATATCACGTGCCCACGCAACTACCAAAAACACCAAGAAGATGGGGTAAATCTAAGACTGGACATATTTTGTATAGCCATTACTCTCACGCAGGATCAGCCTCCGGAGAGGCCAGACTGGCCCTTTTTTTATTTATTCTATATTCATGACTCTCATGCAGGCTTAGCCTATTGAGAGGCTAGACTGCACCTTTTTACGTGCCTTTATCTGATGGCGTCGCATTTTCCAACACGGCAGGCCTTGACTGAGACTTGCTAACAAAGTTAAGGCCCATTCCAGATTGTATGAGGCAAACTAGTTATCATATGATCGTGGATGGACCTTAGGGTCGACTTGAGTCTCTCATGAGAGCGGGACGGTAAGGATCTCGGATACTGACCAAGAGAAAATGGAGGGCAGAGGCTAGATGATCGTATGAGGAGTTGCAATCATCAGGGTGTGAATGTAGTGCCAGTGGACTCGCCTATGAACTGTGTTTGGTATAGTGTACCGCACTATACTTGACTTATACGGAAATCGATAAATGTTGGTGTTTAGTTGGCTTATCTTTTTGGAGACTACTAATTAACATATTTATCGGTCCAAGACACACGAAAGGTTCGACTGCAGTTAATGCTACGGCAAAAACACATCGCTCCTTTGGATCCGTTCTAGGCCCGCAGGCTTCTTCCAAAAGTTGGGAAATAAATGGTACTTACTCATCCACTTCTTGGACTATATCTACCGGCGATGAAGAACGACACTTTTTGTCTTCTTACATTTCTTTCTTTTCTTCACCATCTCCTATTGACCTTCACGGAAGCGAAAGCCATTCAATATCTTTACTTCAAATAACCCTCTTTGATTTTACTAAGGTGAGTTCACTAAGACATCTCTCCTTTACCATTTATCTGACCGTCCACTAACACAATTAAACAAAGTCACCTGTTGGTAACACTTGAATTTTTAAACAACGATGCCTCCCAATATGGTTCCCACTGAAGACGCTGCCTACACCATGCCGGTCCAACCCACCGACACACAGCAGCATCTGCAAACTCAACAGGCAGATTCATCTCACAATGCCACTTCATCGTCTTCCGACGAATGGGACCCGTTCGGCAACCCCGCCGTCTTCCCCCCACTCCCAGATTCATATGTTGAAGACGATTCAGAGTTTCGCCGCGAATGGGAGACGCTTTTGCAGTGCAAACCCATGTCTGAACAAGCCTTGCCGCAAGAATCAACCCCTCAGAAGGAAACGACAAAGCCAGCTGAAGAACAGACACCACAGTCTGAGCCTACATCGAGCCAGCAGGACCAGACCGCAGTTTCGCACAACCAGCCAAAGGGCAAGACTACTCAGCGTGCAAAGCAAGTGAAGAGGACGACCGGTGCGGTCTACCAGACTACGAGGGCCCGAGTACCCAGACCGCCGTCTCCTCGGGGGAGCCCTGGCCGTACAGTCCTGTCCGAAGGAGCTCCCTTTTTCCGCACGCTTTCGTTCCAAGGGATGGCCGAAGAGGCGGACAAAAATGGTGTTTCGTCGTTCGATCAGGCATTGTCGAAGACACCTTCAAACGGTTCTGGTGACCCGCTCACTTTCGACTTCTACGATCCGGAAAGTGAACGAGTGCCTAAGGCATACCGTATCACCAACGTCAACCAGAAAAAGCGTGCTTCGCCAGATGACCATGATGAGGAGGCTTCGAATCTTGGTGTTCATCAACCCCAAGTCAAAAAAGCCAAACGTTCCCAGTCACAGGCCAAAACTACCCCGCCCCTGCCCCCGACTATGCCAGGCCAAGCAGTTGTCGATGGACCAGCAACCAGCACGCTCACCAGCGCCACGATGAACCAACCTGCAGCAGCGGGACTTCCATTCGTCATCCCACAGGTATCAGCAGGTCAACTTACCAGCAACGCCACCTTGGATGGACAAGCTCAGCGCATCCAACAGTCGGAAGGTCAGCTTCCAATGAGAGGTCTTAATGGGACAGCGATCGGCACACTCGCAAGTGCCATCATCCGTCAACCTATTGCGGCGGACCTTTCATCCTTCTTGTCGCAGCTACCAGTGACTCAGCCGACCGGCAGCGTTACCTCGAACGAACCAGCTCAGAGCATCCCACAGCCGGAAAGTCAGCCCGTTCCAGGTGTGGGTTTACAAGATCCTT